>CM076583.1:348721441-349321441 GCA_034641835.2 Pinus albicaulis | reverse complement strand
TTGCAGAAATTCGTGAAAAAGGGATATTACACAATTCATCCACACAACGCAGTTGCAGAAAAGGTATAACTAAATTCAATGAAAATTGACACCATTTAATTTGATGCAGAATGATATATACCACTAACAATAACTAGGGAGGGTAAATTAGATGATCCAAAATGTAGAGAGGCGGAGCAACAAGAAAATAATTGAGCAACAACAGAGATGGACTAAGTAATACGAAATATGGATGAAGCAAAGATGAATATTAAAATACGTAGTTGATAATTCATAAAATCAACTTGAAAAATAAATCTTAGGGGGTTTCAAAATAAGGCATACCATTCATGCACGAAGATGTAAAGCCTCCAGCTTACGGTAACCTGAAGAGCTTGCCACTGTATAGACTCCTAAATAATTCATCACCTTTGTTCATGCACACTACTAATATATAATCTGGCACGCTCATTAGACCACTTATTCACCTGGAGCCAAGAGTAAAAACAACAGCCTAGTAGGTTCCAAGTATTTATACTCTCTCTGAAATATACCATCCCAAGGAAATACTGAGAGGTGAGGTCATAAAAGGGAGGTGATCCCTTGTCATACCAATTCCCTGTTGTACCTGTCCCCAAGAATATGGTATTGACTATTGTATAAGTTTCTGGTAAGTGGTTCTTGGATGCAAAACTGTGCCAAGAAACCAGCTCGACCAATATTTAGGTTCAATCTAGGCTTTGAATCAGATGGGGCTCCCTCAAGTGTTATGAGGCATTTTGTTAATGATGTTCACTGTCACTGGAAAATAACCTATGAAGAAAAATGGCCAGATTTATAATTTATTTTGGGTGGTTGCTAATGATTACCAATCTCTGCTTGGAACTAAATCCCTCTGCTTCCAGCAATTTAATGAATGTGCCAACATCCATGTTTGACAGAATGATATAACTTAAAAGATCTTGATAGATGATTTTGAGAGAATATATGATAATTAAGCAATCATACTGACCGCTTAATCAATGAGATACAATAGATTCATGTAGAATACTTCTACAACCAAAAAAATATATATTTCAATCTTAAGGAGGAGTGACAATTTAAAATGTAGGAGATCTATGTTTGAAAGATTGTCCATTAAACTAATCTATTTATATGATTATAACTTTGCAGAGGATTTCAGATAGATTGATATTCAATCTTGTCTTGCCCAATTTTCTTATTAATATCAAATATATGCAGAAATATAGATTATAAAATATATGGAATAACATATTGAAGAAAACAAAAGTGTCATGAACTAGAGTTGGAATAATTTAATTAAATTGATGTAATAAAAGTATTTAAAAAAATTACAGGGGTTTGGCTTCAACAACCAACCCTTTTTTATTACAAATGAAACAATATATAGAATAAATCTCTAATAAATTGCTACAATATTTACGGAATAAAATCCTAAACAATAAACCTAAAATGAAACAATATCTCTAATTTATCTGCTGGAAACTTTGAATTGTTTGCAATTATAGTGCATTGAAATCTAGAATTGGTTTACTGAATGTTGGAAATCTACAATACGATCTCCAATATGTTGATCTTTTGCTGTTAGGTGTCTTATACTTATGATTTATTGCCTAAAAATACTTGTTCTGATCTTTTAAATAGATGATGATATTTTTCATCTAATATTTAATCTTTTAAATGTGTTCCTTGAAACCTTGAAACTAACTCCCTCATTTTGATCTCTAGAAAAATATAATTCCCTTGTGGCCCTTTGAACTAAAGTATTCTAATGACCTCACTCTTTCCATGTAGGAGACTCCAACTTTACTATGCCATGAGTAGATATATCAGGGAAACTATCACTACTTCTTTGTTTGGCTTTTATATTGGTCATTTCCATGGGACCGTAGAAATGATTAGCTATCAAAGGAATGGTTATAATATGATCCATTTTCCTGTAAGCCATGTAACTCAAAGCCAGTGTTTATATAATATTGTTCCTATAACTTACTGAATCCATATCCAACTGGTGCATTTCTAAAAGAATCATGCATTGAAAAGGAAGAGATATCTTTGACTTGGGGTCCAATCTGTGAATATAGTGCATTTGTTCATTGGGTGTGAGTTCCACTTCTACCCATATAATATGTAGTTTGATAACCATGAATTGTATTCGGTTGATAATTAAAAAATTTCAGGATAAGACGGGATATGAAATTGCGAGTAACGCCTCTCACTTCTATAAAAAGAAGGAGAAACTTGTCTGGCATATGAACCACGTAAATCCATGGGAGAAGCCCAAGACCCCAATCAAGCAACATAAATAAATGCCCCTATAGGCAAATCCATTCCAATCAAGTTCTCACTTTTTTTTGATGCATGAATCTAAAACACTAAGGTGATCACTAGCCTGACCTTTTTTCCAAAGTATCTTTTCCTGTTCTTGAAAATACTTGGATTTTCTTCCAATAGTTCCTTTGGATGTAACACTTCCTTGAGTTTGCACAACCTTTATCCCTAAAGCTATGTCAATCCTTTTCAATATTTCTTTTTCTATCAGTTTCCCATGGAAATAAAAATAATTTCCCCCAAAACTCATCTAGAATAGATGCAAACTAGTGCCTTGCTGCATGACCCAATCTAGACAACTTTGAAAGGCTTCCACTTACACTGCCTCTAAAATGGCTTCATAATTTAAACCACATGCGACTGTTTCTCTGGAAATAATATGCTTTGTATGTTCATATAGAGTCTTTGGTTCGTCAAACCATCTTTGGACCTTTGCATTTTGATTTGTACACCTAAGAGATGTTACAATAAGCCATAACATTAATCCTAACGACAAACTAGTGTACATAAAAATAAATATGAAAAGAACTGCCATACCAACGTCGATATTTTTCAAGGACCCTATCTAGTCACTATCCCCTAAAAACATGTCTAACACAAGAGATATATTTAAGATAACCATAAAAAGAAGGAAAAGATCAAACATAAAAAACAAGGAACATGAACATATAACTGCAACTAAAAAACACTCAACAAAGCTTAATAATAAGTCTATTGTCTAACACAAGGGATATATTTAAGATAACCATAAAAAGAAGGATAAAATCAAACATAAAAAATAGGGAGCATGAACATATAACTGCAACTAAAAACCACTCATCAAATCTTAATAGTAAGCCTATTAAATGAGGAAACTGCAACCGATAAGCCTAGTAAGCCTATCTTGTTAGCCCGATATGCAGAGAAAAGCCATGAATTCTCAAATGTAAGTGAATAAATTGGGTAGGAATGAGGAATCCATGAAGAAATTTCCTTATCATTAACTATAACATCATCATTAGAATGACTACTGTGACGACAAGAGATCGATCCTCAAAGATATGAATAGCTCCATGCTACGAGATTCTCTCTGAAGGTAGTGCTCTCTCCATGATTTTTCTGACGGCAAGGAAGATGTTTGAGAAGGTTTTCAATGTGCAGGAAGCCCCCAAATCTCACAATAGAATTCCTTCCATCCATAGCTATTTGAGAAAATACATGCATAAGTTGATCTCTTCTAATCTTAGTTTGAATCTTCGATCTAATTTTTGGTGGGTTTTTTCAGGTCTAATTTCTTTAAAATCTCACAGGAATTCATTGAAACCTGAAATTTGATGAGTAATATTGCACAATCAAAGTGGCCTAGAGGTTTCCATATCTACAATAAAAAAAACGGTTTAAATAACATAAATCAAAATTCAACCTCAATTTAAGTTATTTTGAAAAACATCTTATTTCGAACCCCTCCTCCATTAAATATCGAAATATGTCAATGATTTTCACCAATCAATGTAGTCTATTGAAAATTGCTAGAGATTTACTTATGTCATATAAAGAGGAGCGATCTCCATGAATATTTGGTTCGCTACTACTTTCCATATAACATTCTTATCATTATACAATGTTTAGTAGCATAAAATTTGATTATTTGTAGAATTGAAAAGATAGTCTACGACCCCTTTTTTTTTTTTTTTTAATGATGAGTATAACCACACAACAGCATGTTTAAAGTTTTCCAATCTATCAATAGTAAATTTGTAATGTATGAGCCCGTTTATTGATTTCTTTCATTGTCTTGTGCTTATTGCCTTGAACGTACGTTGGCTTGGCATCTTTGGTTATGACATATATATCATAAAAACTAGAAATTAGGCTTTGGACCCTATATTTTAACAAAACATTTTAATAATAAATAAATAAAATTTATAAAAATATATATAATATTCTATAGATTTTACATAAATTGAAAATTAAATTTTTTATTAAAAAAACATCGTTTACTCGCAATTGTTCAAAGAATTGAGCCAGGAACGACTAGAAAATTAAAAAAAATAAAATTTGTAACTTCGAGGGTGTAAAAAAAAGTTACTAAATTGTTCAAAGAATTGGGCCAGGAACGACTGGAAAATAAAAATAAAAAAAATGTAACTTCGAGGGTGTAAAAAAAAAGTTACTAACACCTAGCTTGCATACGGCAGAACACCAGATCATCTTGCGGTTAAACTGCAAATAGGCATACTCGTATGAATTTAATGTCCCACCTCATCATCCAAACGAAGACTTTACAGAGCCTTACAGAGATCTATAAGTTGCCACGCGTGGAGTAAATATCACTAGGTGGCGGCTAAGGCACTACCTCTGACAAATCAAATATATTTACAAATATTCAAAATTATATAAAAAATTTAATTATATAAAAGAAAATATAATTTTAAATATATTTTTTCATATATATTTTAGAATTTATTTCTCGTTGATTTTTTAATTTAATATTTAATATCAAAATTATTAAGAAATCATAAGTATATGAGAAACTTGTTTCATCACCATAGGTACAAATAATAATAAAAATATTTCTTAAATTAATTAAGATAAGGTGAAACCATTGTTCATAAAAATAGCCCAAAGTTTCAACCCCACTTGATAATAATAAAAAGTTATTTGTTAAACTAATTATGATAAGGTGAAACCATGGTTCATAAAAATGGGCCAAAGTTTCAACCCTGCTTTGATAATAATAAAAAGTTATTTGTTAAACTAATTAGGATAAGGTGAAACCATTGTTCATGGACCAAATTTTTAACCCCATGTGATATAAAGGAATAAATAATGAGATTGTGTTTCAAGAATTTATAATGAGTCTAATAGTAAGCAAAACAAATAGATGTACAATTTCTAAGAATATATGAATTTATTGAGTGATATGTGGGTTCAACCATGTCAATTTAAAGATTTATAGTGATCAAATTCACCCATATAAATGGGTATTAGTGTATATGCACGTAAGTATAGTTATAAATGGGTATTAGTGTATATGTAGGTAAGTAAAGTATACATGTAAAATTCGTTTATATGAAGAAAAGTAAGAAAATTAAATAATTTAGGTCAAGACAAAAAGTTTGGTTAAATTTGATACATATTGGAAAATTTGATAAGAAATTCCCTCTTACATGTTTCTATTCTCATATAGTAATCATGATTGTGAAAATTGATAAGGACTTCCCTTGTATATGCTCTTACTTTTATCTATTAATCATGATTGTGGAGGGATATCAGATAAACAAGCCGACATAGTATATGGGATACATCAAAATAAATGATTTGATTATTGAAACATGGAGTGAAAGTGAATTAACTAAAAATGATGGGTATGCCTCGACGTGGAAAACCTCATTTTAGAATAATGATGTATTTTCAATAATATGTTTCATTTAATTAGTTGACCAATAATTACATCATATCTATCATAGGCACATCTCTCTTCTCATTTTAGATAATGATGAAAAAGGTAATATTGAATTACCATAAACTAAAAAAAAAAATACTAATAAAAAGTGGAAACTACAAGTTCAAGAATGGATAAGAAACCATGTATTATATTTAAAATTGAAATCTTATTTGTTAAAATGTGATGGTGAAGAGGAGAAATGTGAATAATATAGTTTCCTTTAACATTTGATAAGCATTTGAGGGACACAAAATCTCCTTCAACCAAATGATAAGTTTGTTAATCTTGGTTACCATATGTCTATAATATAGGAAGATTGTAACACATTAGGTGTGAAGCTGCTTTCTAGTTAGGACTGTCACTTTTGCATGGAAAATACATTATTGTTTTATCTTGGATTGATTTTAGCCTTGGTGCATGACTACAGGTTCATGAGAGGAGTTAATTTGTGCTTTACATAAGCATGATAAAGATATGGATGAAGTTTGCTAAGGGTTTCATTAGTGTCACACAAATTAATATATTTCCCAAAAACTTAAGAGATGGTCTCGGAAGGGGGGATTTTGCATTTTGTTTACAGATAATCATTTTAGATATTGGAGGTTTCCATTAGTGAAGATCACAAATGTGTGAGCTACAGTTGGAAGAAGGAGATTTACAATTAAATCATGAGTTTATGAAGATCTTGATTCCTAAAGCAACTACACACTTAAATATTAGTGATAATGCTAGTCTAAGTGCGTCAATATTATATTAGACTTGGTGACGAAATAATTACAAATCATATGATTTTATAGGCTTGCTTGTAAAGAAATATTCTCTTGATTGAAGTACTAGAGAGGATGTAATATCCCTATTTTTACTGCTTTTATTAGATAGTTAAACAATCCTAAAGGTTAAGTGGACCCAAAGGAAAACAATTATTGTGGACATATTTTATTATTTTAAATTTAATAAAAGTAGAAATTGAATTATTGTGCAAAGACTAGAGTATAATTAGAGATAAGGAATTCAAGTCCATGAGGATGGATAAGATTCCAAAGACTTTCCCATATTCTCCAAAAATCCTTGGAGAAAAAAAATAAAAATTGAGTATTAGATTGGAGATAAAAAATTAAAAAGATACCTTAGTGAAGTGGAAAGTTACTCAGAAGAGGTGAAATAAAACTAGAAAGATGAAAAAGCTAGTTTTAAAGTATTTTTGTGAAAAAAAAAGGAAATCCTAGGAAAAAAGGAAAACAACATCTTGATTAACTGGACAGAGTTATGGAAACATGTTGATGGGAGATAAGACTTAAATAAGCCATTCCTGGGTAGATAAGAGGTTTTCTACACTTGGGAGGAAATTGTCTCTACTCAGGGGTAGTTGTGGAGGGAATGCTCAAGGTTAGGTGGAAAATAGTCTTACCAGAATTGGTATGCAAAATTAATTTAATTTTGTATTATGATTCTATTGTTATGATTAGAATGATAGTTTAGAGAAATGATGGTTTATGTACAAAGATAAGTGGGAAATTATATTTTCAGAGTTATTAAATAGTATAATGGAATTCTGTTGGTTTCAAGTTTATAGAGTCTGATGTATTTAACTGAACATAACTATAGTGATCATAGTTTAGCTCTGTATAGTTACATTGACAAATTAAATTAGTAAACCAAAAAATAGAAGTTATAAACCCAATTATGAGGGTTTAAATCCGTTGTTAGGTTGTAATAATTTATATGTTAAATTCAGAAAATATATTGTTAGAAGTGGAAAATATGTTAAAATAAATATTTAACATAATTATTTTGTAAACCAAAATGAAACAGAAATCTAAGTACAATAAGAGATAATTTTCAATATAGAAGGAAACATGATTGTACAAACTAAATCTAAATATCTCTATTGTACTTCGAATACAAAAGTTGCATATATCTATTCATTCTTATGGAGAAATAAGAAATTAAACATCAGATACATATTGAAGTACTAGAGGATAGTACAATAACTGTAAATATAATTCATGTTTAAAAATAATAGCTACTTGAATTGCACTACAATAAAAAAGCACATTGGTGAGGGTCATGCTTGTGACGGACCTTTAAGGTCCATCACCAATGTCACATATGGTGATGGTCATTAAAAAACCGTCACTGTAAGTGTATATAGTGATGGTCCTTTCTGGTCCATCACCAAAGAAATTTTCAATGACACTTTTGGTGAGGGTCATTAAAGGCCCATCACTAATTCTCTCTTTGGTGACACTTCTAGTGACGAAATTTTAATGACCCTCACCAATGCTCTTTTTGTTACTTTTGGTGATGGTAAAAAAATGTCCGTCATCATTGATTAGTAAAAACCATCACAGTAAGTGTATATAGTGATGGTCCCTTATGGTCCGTCACCAAAGACATTTCACTTTTGGTGAGGGTCGTTAAAGGCCCATCACTAATTCTCTCTTTTGTGACACTTATAGTGAAGAAATTTTAATGACCCTCACCAATGCTCTTTTTGTTACTTTCGGTGACGATTAAAAAATGTCCGTCATCATTCATCATTCCAATGAGTTTTTGATGATGCTATGTGCTTGTTAATATATTTTTTGTCAAAAGATAACGATTTAATACCATTATTGTGGAGCATTTTTTATAATATGTTCAAGGCCATAGTGGTTAGGGTCAGTCAATTTTTAAGAAGTAATAAGTGTATATAATTTCCCTCAAGTAATGACTAGTCGAATAGAGATTGCCTATGAGTCAACACATGATTCATTTCTATTAAGTTAATTATCTAGAGAATTCCATTTAGATAAAGTTCCACTATTGTGTGTAGGAAATATATTATTTAATACATAATCGAGCTATGACAACTCTATTAATGAGAAATACCTAACAATCCTCAACAATCTGGGCACACCTTAAATTAATGCTTTGGCACACACTAAAATTTCTTAGCACCCCACATGTCTTGGAACATCTTTGTACCTAGAACATCTTGTGATGACACTGATGCCCAAGCACATGGTGGCATGCACTAGCACAACATGGAACTCTCCTAACATGTGTTGGCATGCTGCATATAGTCCCTAGCATGCCCTGGAACACCTTGGTTGAATGCATTGACATACATTAGCACTTGGCACACAATGCCACTTGGCATGTATTGGGACCTATTATTAGTGTGCCTAGCATGCCCCTTTTCAAAAAAATAAAGTCCTAACTTATTAACCCTCTTATTGGTTCTTCCTTTTGTTGCCTTGACACATATTGACATACCCTGGCACCCTGCGCCACATCCTTAGCACCTAGCATGTATTGGAATATCTTGGCACTATTAATTGGCACATGATATAATTAGCACACCTTGGAACTCCCAAGTACACTTTGGGAATTCTTAACATGCCTTGATATTCCCCAGCATTCCTTACCAATTCTTAGCATAACTTGTCACTCCCTCTTTGGCATGACAACTAACACTGACCATTAACAATAGTCTCTAGCAGTACACGTTCCTCATATTCATTAACTTCCATGAATTTTTACCTAGTGCTCCCTCAATGTTTTTTCCTAGTACTCCTTAACACTCATCAACATGCATTATCACTCTCTAGCACACCTTAGCACTCTTCAACATTCCCTTCCACTTCATCACATGCATAACACTAGTCCCTGACACATATTGGCACTTGGCACGTGTTGGCACTTGGAAAGTCTTAGCATGTATGGAATACGTTGAGATGCCTTGGTATGATTTAGCATGTTTTAATATTAAATTTATTTGTGAAGATCAATTGTTGGAAAGTGGGTGAGAAGCAACAAAGGAATACTTGGCACTTAGAATGCATTAAGACTTTTCACTTGGCACCTATTGTTGCCTAGTGTTGGTGTGCCTAGCATGCCCCTCTTGAAAAAGGTAAATTGATGAATTATTAACCCTCTTATGTGTTCATTTCCTTGTAGTTTAACTTTTTTCTCCCTTTTGTTGTCTTGACAGTCCTTGACACGCATTGACACACCCTTGCACATCTTGGCATGCCTTATCACTTGGCACATATTAGCATGTTTGACATGTATTCCCACTATCTAGTACATCAAGGGGGTGAAGAGAGATGTAGTCCTAAAGTAGGTCAAGTACGAGGGCCGAGTAAGTGTTGCTAAAGGGAGGTCATGATCATCCTCCAAGAGCAAGATCATCATGTGAGGGTTCAGAAGAATGTTGCATACCTTAATGGCCAGTTTGCGCTAGGAAGTAGTATGGCATATTTTTGGTTCTCTTCTGGCAGATCAAGCTTAAGAGAGGTTTCTCATGAGAATCTGGGCATGTGATTTCAATGGTCTCTTTGTGTGAAGGTTGTATCAAATTCTGAAATGTTGAACTTTGCAACAAGAAACAGTGAGATTGGAAGCCAGAAAGGACCAAAAAATGCACCCACACTGGTGAGGAATTTTGATGCACCAGGAGTGAGGAATTTGGGGCGTCTAATTTATTTTCCCCTTAAATAAATTGGACAATAAATTGTAATTTCATCTCATAACAACTTGTGTCAGTTAATTAAGTCATGATGACCGAGTTAGCTCAAGAAATTTGAGTTGACGGTCTAATATGAGGCATCTAGAGGGATTCTAATATTTTTGGGGTCCAATTGAAGTTGATGCATTAGTGGGGTGAAAGTGTAATTAACTCAATTGAGTGGGCGAGTGATGAGCTAGTGAGAGGTCTAGTGAATTAAATTAGATTTAATTCACAATGAATGATCAATCAGATAACTGATAATTCACTATTAATAGTTGCATGCATGTCAGTTTCGAGGAACACCCAGTTGAGACAGAGGTTAAAGGGAACATAACTCTCAGTTGTATTCAGAGAAAAAATCCCATGTGCAATTATAAATTCATTTGGATTCCATGATGGATTGCGCAATCAAGGAAGACTAATTTCCCTAATTAATAAGGAGTTAATTCCCTAGGAATTGCATGAGCAAGGTAGGCTGAAGTAGGGATGAGAATTGGCTAAGTACTAGACCGAGTTTGCCTAGATCAACAGGAGACAATTGACAGAGTGATGGATAATCTCATGAGAGATTAAGTATTGTATTGTTTCATGATTCCTTGACTTAATACACAATAGAGATAAAGGGGTTTTGATTACTTGCTTTCCCCAAACACATCATGTTTTTGTGCGATTGATAATTTATTTCTCTTACTTATATGTGATTGTGCGATCATGTTTTGTTTCCGTAAATTGTAGGAAGGATTCAGTATCTTGTTTTATTAGATTACAAGATCAGATTGAATCTCGTTGGTTAGATTTTATACATGGTATAAGAGTAGGAATTCTTTGGGTGGAAATTTTGTAGAGAATATTTAAATATTTTGGTGTAAAATTTTCGAAAACAAATATAATATTTGGATTCCTTGCAAAAATCTACCCCAATGGAAAAAAAAATCGGTCAAATTGTTGCTTGGATGAGGGAGATATCATCGATTTAAAATCAACTCTTTTTTAGAAAATTTTTGTAACTTCGGGACAATTACAATGTGCATGAGCCAAGAACCTATATGCACTTGAGGTACCAGATGCATGCAAAGCTTTGAGGAGAAAGGCAGAAGTTAGAGACTTGGTGGTTTAGAGGGAGCATAAATTAACTCTCAACATGCAACCTCATGAGAAGCAGTCTCAGAAGGTTGTGGAGTAGCTGCCACAATTGGAGAAGCAGAGAGGAGACTAGGTGGAAGTATCCACTCAAGCAGAGACCTCCACGAGGGGGAAATTTCGAGCCAGATGGGAAGAGGGAGCAGCCATACCTCGAGGTGTAAGGTGGGGTTATGTGTAGATATAATCCCAAGATAAGAAATTTGGGCAAGGTCCATTGAGATGGCATGTCTCATGGATCGAACCTAGCTACGAGGAGCCCACAGTATAGCAGTAGTAGGAAGAATCAATTAGATTTATGTAGTCAGATGTCAGAAAGATAGAAATAAGAGTGAAAGATGTCAAATGTTGGAGCACAAATAGATTTAGCAATAGTTCAAAGGGCATGGATGCAGATGTTAGCAGCAATGCAGAGAATCTAGTACTAGATAGGTGCAGTAGCTAGCATCACTCAGAAGACTCTGATGACAGATGCATTATACTGATTCATTTTTTTAGAGGCTATTCAGTTTTAGGATTTGCAGGTGCAAACAACACTAGAGAAGTGTAGCATGCAGAACATTCCAAAGGTACCGGATGGGGATAGATTGAATTCCTTTCTTGTTGAGAGGGAGTGTTGAAATTTTCAACAAGAAACAGTGAAATTGGCGAATAGAAAGGAAAAAAAAAATGCAGCCACACTGGTGAGGAATTTTGATGTACCAGGAGTGAGGAATGTGAGGCATCTAATTTATTTTTCCCTTAAATAAATTGGACAATAAATTGTAATTTCGTCTCATAACAAATTGTGTCAATTAACTAAGTCATGATGATTGAGTTAGCTCAAGAAATTCAATTTAAGGTGATCGAGGTGGATATTGGTGGCCACCCACCTATTCCACTTGGGCCCTCGCCATTGTCTCTTTCAGTTTTTCAGTTTCCTTAATTATAGCACAATTTACTATTTTTGTCAGTTTTTCCGGGTCGTGAATTTTTGGAGCCGTTTTGAGGCCCCAAACAATTTTTTTTGGGCATGAAAGGTTTGGAAATTTCATAGAAATCATATTATAATTTTTAGTCCTCGGAGATATATTTCTAACGAGGTATCATGTGCGTCAAACGACGATCATATGACCAAGTTACGACCCCGGGAAGTTGGCAGCCCAAATAACCCCAACGGGGTCCATAAACTCTTGGTGTTACATCTCCTCATGTTAGGGTTTTGGTTGTTTAGGGTTTTATATTATTTTAAATAATAAAAATACCCTTGATCCTTATTGTAAGATAGTTCATAGGAACATAGCTATCAGTTGTATTTATAGAAAATTTCCCATGTGAAATTCTAAAGTCATTGGGATGCCATGATGGATTGTGCAATCAAGGAAGGTTGATTTTCATAATTAATATGGAGATAATTCCATTGAAATTGCGTGAGTAAGGTAGCCTGAAGGAAGGCTGAGAATTGGCTAAGTACTAGACCGATTTTTCCTAGATTAGCAGGAGACAATTGGCAGAGTGCTGGAGAATCTCAAGAGAGATTAAGCATTATATTGTTTCATGATTCCTTGACTTAATAAAAAATAGAGATAGAGGGTTTTGAGAAGTTTCTTCCCCAGATACATCTTGTGTTGTGCGATTGATAACTTATTTCTCTTACTTATATGTGATTGTGCAATTGTGTTTTGTTTCCACAAATTGTAGGAAAGATTCGGTATCTTGTTTTAGTACATGATTAAAAGATTAGATTGAATCTCGTTGGTTAGATTTTCTACATGAAATAGAAGAGAGGGTTGATACCATATTTCCTTGTGGTGGTTAGTAGGCCGCAAGGTCTGTGATAAAGACCAACATAAATGGAGGAGGGATTGCACTGTAATTTAGATCCATAACATAAGTCGACGCAGTCGTAATATTGACTGAGTTAACCCTAGTTTGAGGGTCAACATTGAGATTTGAAGTTCATGTCAAGATTTAGTCAAAGAAATGCCCAGAATCTATGGATCCATATGAGCTAGGTCGAGTCCCTTATGGAGGCAAGAGTCGTGTTTTTTCTATGTGTGGATAGGGTTTGTTCTAAAACAATTAGAAGTACATAAGTATAATGCCCTAGTTAGGACAATTTCCTAGGATGTTTAGTTCATAAGGTATGACCCTAAGACTGTGGAAAATTTGCGTAGAAGAATATGGGTTGTGACCCTTAGAGCGAGGTTTATTTCTGCAATAAAGACCGCAGATTTGGAAGATGGTTTTCAGATTTAGTATGTGTGGAGACAACAGATCCAAAGGAGGGTGGAACTTGAGCAGAAGATTGAGCATGCATAAGAAATGTGCCATATGAAGAATGGATTGACATGCAGAGGAGTTGATTTTGGTGGAGTTTCCATAGAGTTTTAGACAAAGATCTGAAGAAACCTATAAAAAATTAGTAAATGGACTGTTAGTGGCTGATTTTTGACCCTAGTTCAGTCATCTACATATTTTTAGAAGTATGATAAGAGGAGTAGTTCATATTTGTTCATATATTGGACAACAAAGATCAAATTGTCGATACACAAGAATAGTGATCTTGAGAGGAGTCAAATCATTGTTAGGTGGCAGATTTGAAGAGCCCTAGATGAAGACAATATTGTGGGCCTTAGATCAGTAAAAAGAATTGACTGTGGTTGGGCAGATTGATGGTAGGCCAAGTACATTTGGAGGGTTGTTAGGTTACTATCAAAGAAGAGCCCTAACTCTTGTTTTGGTGAAGGACAACAAAATTGGTAGAAGATTAGGTGTATAGGGCCTAATGATGTGCATACTTTGAAGGAATAAAGTAATAGTCAAGTGGGCCAACCAACTAGCCCTAGTTCACTATATTGTAGAGGGTTGATTCAGTGAGAAGAAGGGTAGCCTACATAGCCCTGTACTTCTCATCTTGGACCTGTAGTATGGCAAAAGTGGGCATACCAAAGAGTTGTTCACAAATGGAATTTTGAACGAATTGTTACCACTCAAACTAGTAGTGGATCTAAAAGGGGTTCCTAAGAGGGCGACTGCTAGGATAAGGGAAACGATGGAGGCTTAGCCCATTGTCACCACAGCTAAGGATCCTTGCTCTTCATGAAATTTCACCGATGGGTGGAGTCTCGGTAGTTTAGGAAGTCACTTGTAGAGTATAGGTAAATGAATAGGTGGGAAGTGACCCTCGAAACCCTTTCCCTATGATAAAATAAAGAGTGGGACTTGCTTTCCTTTTAAGCAAGGGAATTATCTTCTAGAGAGAGAGGAGGGGGATTGAAGGGTTGAGGGAAAAGAATAAGAATTATTAAGGAAGTTCTCAATCCCTAAAATCCTTTGGGAACTTGGATTCCCAAATGGTCCTTAATGAAAGGCCTTTGACACCACATGGGACCACACGGGGCCAAGTGGACCCAGCCCAGGTTCGAGGATGGAATTTAGCAACCAATGATGTTTATATCCTGGAAAAGGTGATGGGAAAGGATCAAACAAGTGTTTTTACTTCAATAGGTCAAATTGATCCTAGTAGGTTCTATCCTTGGGAACACCTACGCAAAAATTGATCCTAGAGCTAGGGCTTGAGGTATCTGGAGATTCCACCGTCGGAATTGGCCCAAGTTCTTAGGAGAGTGAGGGCACCCAGCAACGCAGCTGCTTCTAGGAGATAGAAGTTTTCCTCTTGCTATATTCTTGGGAAATTGTTGCCCTAGGTGACCTAATGGGGCTAGACCTAGGGAATGTGAAAATTTCTTAATCTAAGAAACCCTATTGCAGTATCTTGATTTACTTATCCTACTTGAATTAATTTACAAGTTGATTTATGAAATATTTAATAAATTATCAAAGTAAATAGTAAATACAACTAGCAACCTAAACATACAAATAAAATACTGAATAACATGCTCATAGACAAAGTGACACACGTATGTTCTAGACAAATATCCCTGAAAAAAACCCAATGTGGGAAAACCAGTGTAGCTAGCTCTGGAGAGTTTTCATTATTATGCAGAATCTAAGTACAACAATCCTGGGCACCAAGACTGGTTCACCCAACAGAGAAATAAAAACGGCAGTAATACGTTGCTTTGAATCCCTCTACGTCAGCCTAACTAGCTTGCGTTAGACTTTGCACTGCTCAGTAAGGGCATGCGTCACACTTGAAGGGCTTACACTACCCCTGCGCCGCCTTGATTGGGCCTGCGTCAGCCCTGCGTGGCTCTTGCTGCCTTTGTGCTACCCCTGCTGGGCTCTGGCTGGACTGTGTGGTTCCTGCTGCCCCTGTTGCTCTGGCTAGTTGGAATGCTTAAGCAGAAAAAGCATAGGTAAGAAATAAGGCACTGGCCAAAGGTAATGCATAATAGCCAGAAAAATTGAGAAATGAAATGAACATAGATCAATGTCCACAAATAACTGAAATAGCTCAATGGGACTAGAGAGTAAAAGATTTGACAACAACAATAAGTTCTTATAGAATCATCTAAGAGAACAAAGGAGACCAGTTCATGAGGTTAAAATGTTGTATAATTTTTGGCACAAGAAAACTGGTACCATTAGTTGGTGATCATCGATAATCATTTCATTTCATCAAATACCCTGATGAATGGGCCTTACATGCTATTTGCGTAGAAAAACCCCACAGGAGCTGTGTGATGGAAACATATTCACACTATATTGAAGAAAACACCTACCAAATAAGGATGACATTTCAAATGGGGCAAGAAACAATAGAGAGATAGACATTGAAAAAGTTAAAATGCTAGGGCAACAAGAAAGCAACTAGGTAGCATGGTAGAAAGCACAACAAAGAAAATTATAAAAATGGAAAACCCTACAAATTAGCACCCATCCAAACATCACCACAATTTTTTCTTTAACTCTAAATCTCCAAATTCATCAAATTATATCCTTTATTCAAACCCGATCCTCTCTGTTAGCCATTCTGAAGATAAGGCTGAGAAATTACTACAGAACCATCACCTACATGTAGTGATCTTATTCTGTGACTAGAAAACCTACTTTCGTGAAGACATAGAAAGGTAAACACTCTTTGCCAAGATTTTCCATACAGCCCAGGTTGAGCAACCACATATACATCACCAGTTTTTTCTCTTCAGATTTGTAACTTAGAAGAGCTTTGTCTGACCACCTCCAGGTTGCTCCCAGAGTCACCCAGGCAAGCCCTTTCAACATCATCCGAGTTTTTTGTTGTTGTTGTTGATCACTTCCTTTGGACGAAAATTTTGGCACCCTATAAGAAGATTGTTGAAACAAAATCCACTCATAAGCTCTTCTTCAAGCATATTTTGCTTCATTTTGGGTTGCCAAAGACCATATTTCTTGATAGGGATAGTAGGTTCCTCAGCATTTCCTGGTTTAACCTCTGGTCCATGAAAAACATCAAGCTTGACCAAATCCACTGCCTTCCATCCCTAGATTGATAAATAAAAAGTACCCATATGATTATTGTAAATGTCCTTAGAGTATACAATTGTGAGGATCCACATTCGCATGTTGAAAGCCTTCCATATTTTCAATAGAAATTTGACATAACTCTTCATATTTCTATTGCCCACAAGTCTTTTCAGGTGTGTTTGGGGGTCCCAAAAAATTGACACAAATTGATGTAGCTATATTCATGGAATAACACATGAAGATACCTCCCAAACTTGGAACAAGGTAAGCAACGATACCAATTTTGAGGAATGTATCTAACAAATTCAATAACAAGTTCATGATATTTTATAGAAAGTTGTGAACTCCAAGTACAAGTAGATACACAATCCATTCGGATCCACATAAGTTTCAGGTTGATGACGAGTTATGGTTGGACTTGCATAAAGAGCAATTGACAAACTCCTAGAAGAAGCTCATACCATTTTGATACGAGTCTTACACCATCACCAAGGCTATGGGTGAGAATTCTTTCGAGGATAGTCATAGGATGATTTATATTACTTCAAATGTATATGTTAGGATGATTTATGCTTGATGGGGTGCATGTCTAGAAAGAGTTCCTTTAAGAGAATGAAAAATATGATCGCACGATTACTTACATAAGTAATTGTGATATCTACCCGAATGACATGAGGTAACTACATAAGAGATTTTAGAAGTGACATTTTTAAGGTTTTTTTTATATCAAGGTACGTGGATCATTATGTTTTTTTTTACAAATCATTTACATATGACTAAATTTTTTAAGTAGTACATCACTCTAATATTATTTCTCTTACATGCTCCTAGGTTATAATTCAAAGCATCATAGGTACTAAAATTTATGAAACTCTTGTTTTTTTGCTCTAAATAACTAAAACTCCCAAGTGTGCTACTCTTAATATTAAAACTTGCACTATTGTTATTACTACTTCCTCTAAATGTTATTTTTCCTCCATAAGTAAGCTGACTACGAGGTGGGCTTGAACCATTATTAACATGCTAGTGTAGTGTTACTTATTTTTATTTAAGAAGCATAAGGGGCGGGGTTGGTATAAGACTAGCTTTTCTATTTTTTAGTGTCATGCCCACCACTAGGTTCTCATCCTCTGTTGGCCTTACGATATGGTTTCTCATTAGTTCATTTGATTCTTTCTCATTCGCAATCTCATCCTACATTGCATCCAACCTGCTACTTTGTAATCACATGTCTCTCGTAACCTCACTCCAGTGTGTTCATTAGACCTCATTGAGGTGCATTTACTACCACTTTTTGTTGAGCTATATTTTATAATCAACCCTTTGTTTCAAAACCATCCGCTCACCAACTCACCTTTCTGATTGAAATTCTCCATCTCTCTCATCCTCACTTCACTACTCTCTTCCTAGTTAATCTACTTTTGCAAATCCTCATTGCCTTCTTCATTTTCTCACATCAAGTTCAACCACCACTCATTAATTATCTCTAATTCCTTAAAACTTATTCAACTTAATTTTTGGCTTTTATGTCCTTCATAGCTATTTAGTCTTTTGAACTCTCATCTTTTCCAACCCCATTGTAACCCATTAATTTATTACTTAATGCAAAGTTTTACACCACCATACCATAATCAACCACCATACCATAATAAAAAGGTTAGTAGTAGGAAAAATTTTTTCCTAATCCTTGTAGAGTTTGTGTTCAATAATCTCTCTCAAAACCCTTTTTCCTTAGCGTTTGAGTAAAACTAGTTCATGGGATTTTTGTTTTTCGAATATCAAAATTTTTCGTTTCCCTCGTCCATTTCCCTCACGTTGCAGGGTTTTTCCAATGAAGGAGGAAGGGCGCATCCATGCTATCCAAATATGATTTGATACACTTAATTGAACTCAAGAAATTGGAACCTCGGTGCCTTCAATCACGGTGATTTCTATCCCGAGACTACCATGGAAAGATCCATTAGATCCATTACATCGAGGGGTTCAAGTGGGATTATCAGAAGAGGCATGGATGGCCACGATCATGATCACTTCCTGCGAGATGAACTACCTGGTTTTTCGTTACCTGCATGAATCAGGTGAGAGTTTGTATTAAACCCATTTTAGTGAAACCGTTTTATTTTATATGAACATCGCATGTAAAATTATTTTTCAATGAAATTGTTTGAAGCTTTCCATGTAAGTGCCAAAGCTTTCTAAATTTAGGTTATTGGCAGATTTTGTATGCTTCTTACTCTTCTCTGTAAGATTCGAAGCCTTGCCGCACTGGTGAAAGAGTTGTGTATATCATGTAACTAGAAATACTCTGTAGCTTAACGTGAATGTGGAGGACTTGAGAGAATTCAAAGTGTAATCACAGCAAAGACATAAATATGTCTGAAACCCTAAGAGGAATTGAAGGTATTATGTCGTGGTTATAATCCTAGAAGGAAAAATTTGCAGTTCTGCAACATTGATTGAAACCCCTGCGTGCTAAATATTTTGATTCGACCTATTTTTTTTCAGGACGAAAAAAACACTGTTATATATAATAGTTCATATTTGTTGATCAAGTATCATTTTCCAACACATTAGACATACCATTCTAGCATATGCCACATAGCAGGCAATGTATGAACCCCATGAGGAGGCAAACCAAATCCATCATAAAAACAGTACAAAGGTCATAAAGACACATAAAAAATCTGCATACCAACCACAGAAAAACCCAGCCAATATGTAATTGAATAGAACATCACTGAGCCCAGATACATACCGAGGGTCAGTGGGAACATCATCTGATTGAAAACAGCATAAAGGATAATATGGAGAAAGGAAAAAAATAGAAAAGGATTTGGTATGTACAATGAAGATATAGCCTATAAAGGCAGCATAAGAAAAAAGGATATCCCACTTGCTTGCAAATTTATTCTAGCTTGCTTGAGAAGATCAGGCTCGCTTGATGTAGATTATGGTAGAGGAAAAGATTGAGAGTCCAACAGAGTGGAAGCCCTGTAATGCACGATCTGAATAGCACCATATGTGGAATCCAACCCTCTTTTTGAGAGAAGGTCAGCACACGTATTTTTCTCCATATGTATGTGCTAAATAGTGTAGGCTTGAAACTTTCCTAATAGATACTTGATCCACTGTACCCAACCAATGCTATTGTTGCATTTCATTCCACATCTGCCGCTAATCCCATCAATGGTGTACTTTGAGTCTCCATATATGTGAATTGATGGGATATTTAGAATCAAAACAATGGAAATAGATCAAAAACATGTCAAATTGTTTCCGTTTAACCAAAACAGTTCCAATCCCAAAACCTCAAAAAAATAAAAAAATTGAACAATTAGAAACAAATCAATGAATCAATGATTCTAGCACATACCATGAGCAAGGGAGGCACCTTCCCTGGGTAATTCAAGTAATAGAGGTTTAATGTGATATCTTATTTATATAATTCACTTAAATACATGTATTCTGTTACCATACTTCATTGGCATTACTCTAAACTCATAACCACTGGGAAAAGCATTGCTCAAAACCCTATCAGGTGAGAAATAAAAATAAAATAACTTATTAGTATACATGTTTTCATTTTTTCAAATGAAAATAATGTGATATTAATTCCCTTTGAGGCCCTCTCACTGAATGCATGTTGTAAAAACTTACATTTGAATACAGTATCCCAATAAAACTCCAAGAAAGTTGATATAAAAATGGCTTCTTGCAAGATGTGATGTAATGCCTGTTGGCTGAGATTCTTATAAAACTTCATCCAAGAGTTCTTTAAGACAATAGATTATATCCAAGCATGTTAAAACATATTCATTTGGTGATAGTCAAGTAATTTCTTATCAAAAAGGTTTTGGTGTGGTAGGGGGTACACTTAGCCAAAGGAGTGCTTTCAGTATCATGGAATAAACCAAACATATAGCCAAAGAATTACTTTCAGGACCATGCTCATATATAATGTACATTTTGGAAGAGAGACTGGATGTTCAAGCATGGAGTTGATATACTATCAAAATTTGGTAGTGTACTTTAGTAAAACAACCAAATTAAGGTCTCCTAAACCATGACCATGGTCAATCTAGCTTTGATTATGCTTAGTTCTCCCATAACGAACACTACCAAATAACTGTGGAACTTTATCCTGAAATAAGAGTTTCCTGTTTATGAAATTAATCTTGTTGCAAATTACAAGCATAATAATCAAAACTGGGAACATTGAGAGGCAACAATTCTAGTGCACCTTGAATAAATAGATTGAAAATATGTAGCTTGGCTTGAAACATTAAGAGTGAATACATTAGGAAAATAACTCATGTCTGTTAGCATTCTAAGAGTATATTTTCCTATAGGTGTAATTTATTTCATAATCAATTGCTCTGGAAGTTTGCCCTACATGAATATTTGAACTTGTCCCTTAATAACTGAGAAACTGTACAATGTCATTTCTATAAAGGCCAAGTAAGAACCAGAAGACGCTATGAATATTCTGAATTCTTTGGCCAATTTTAGGAAAAACTAGGCATGTAACTTAATTAAAGAAGATGATGCACATGCAAAGGGCATGCAACAGAACAAATATATGTTGTTACTTGCACAACCACAATACATTATGCCTAAAAACACGGTCACAAAGATGCCCCCAGTTAATTGACTTCCACCAGATTACATCTAGAACGATCTTCAAGCCAAACTAAAGGCATTCAGAAGCTTCTACTCTCCATATGCACTCTCTTCTGCATTCCAACGGGATATTTTTCCTAATGGTTTCACTTATTTAGTTATCACTTTCTCTGGTAGCTTGCCCTGCATGAAGATTCCAAGTTGTCCCTTTAGAATGGAGCACATGTAAAATTTCATTTCATTAAGGACCAACTAAGGTCCACAGGATGCTCTGCATATTCCAAACTCTTTGGCCCATTTCTGGAAAGACTAGGCACATAACTAATCGGTGTAGATGAAGCACAATAAAAAAACATTCATTCAATAGAAAAACTATATGACGTACAACCACAATATAGTATGCCTCAGACAACTTCTAGAAATACCTTAAGCCAAATTAAATGAATTCAGTATTTTGTATTCTCCACAGGCACTCTCTTCTTAGGTATGAATTTGAAAAAACTTCTCTAATTAGCTTTTTCACCTATACAGTAAAACACAAACTATTACTCCAATTGCAGGAAAACTTTATCAAGTGACTTGCATAGAATATCCCCAGGGGATTTTTCAAAGAAGGATAAATTTCCCTATTAAATAATGTAAAAATTACAAGATATCATAAAAGCACTCCATTTGAATGAAATTTTGGAAAATTTTTAGGGAATGGTCATCATCTCATAACTGGGTAATGATAACTGGCATCAAACCAGAGAGGCAATCTTTTTATATAATAACAATTTACTTGCTCCTTTGCATTGTGATTTTCATGCAATTAGTATTTGTTGTGAACAACTTTCTTGCAAGCTTGTGACTGAGAAAAATCACACATGGTTTTCCACATAATTTCTTGAGAAAATTTATATGAATTAGAGTGCTCCTTTTCTCATTACATAATATTGATTCGGATAATGAGCAGAGCTAATTCTGAGCTCTGCTTGTGACAACTGCAACTCTGTCCAGATATGTTTCTTAAGTGGTCTCCTTCAACTTACAAGGCAACAATTCTAGTGCACCTTGAATAAATAGATCAAGTACAGAAATTAACCATTTCACCACAAAGTTTGCTTTTGGTTCAAAATGATCAATATATGGAATTAGAAAAAAATATTGCCGACGTTTGTGCTAGAAAATCTTCCTTCAAAAGATCCTTGGTATTCGGAAATGAATATTTGCAATAAGGATGGCTAGAGATTCATTGGAAATACACTAGCTCCTGTTAATTCATAATATTAGGTCAGAATTCGAGTTTTTTTCAATTCCATAGATTAATCCCCACATTAGCCACTGTAAAGAAATGAGGAGCAGTATGAGGTGGGAATTTCATGTATGATTTTGAAGCAGAGAAAATTTCAATGGAATGAACAACCGTAACAGATGTCAATTCCATCGGAAGGGGTGTCAAATGTGTTTCCCAAGGGTTCAATGTCCAATGTATTGAAGGACTCTTCAACAATTAAGAAAACATGTTAATCTCTTTTCGTGTTTTCTTCTTGGTTTCCCTTCCTTTCCAACTTTTCGAACAATGCTTCATCATGTCCCTTCTCAAACTCTACAATTTCCCTTTGGGAGATCTCTTCACAAAATTCAACTCCTTCATTCAAAAACTAAAGAAGTAAACTTCAACACTAATCAGAACCATTGTCTGATTCAATTCCACTTGTTGCAATTCCACAAGAAACTTCCACTAGATTTTATTTCCTTCTTCCCCATCTTTGTCACATACTTTCATATAGAGGAATCTGTTGAATTTGTAACTATGGTCGATCTTTATCATTAATATTTTGGCCCTTAAATTATGTAAGACATGTTCTTCATGTCATTTTACTTTAGCTGTTGAGATGCATATAATGACATATGTAAGACATATTCTTCATGTAGGCATCAAAGAGAGGAAAATTAATTTTCAAATTTAAATTATTTTTGCCCCCAAAAAGGCAAGTCAGCCCTCCAAATGATCAGGCTAGCTCCATCAAGGGTCACAACCATTCGGCCTCATCAACACTAGAAATATGCCACTCGTCCTCCTCAACACACAATTTGTGGATTACACTTCTATTCATGATAGCCCTGAGGAGACCGAGTCCCATTCTCTGAGGAAGATCGAGCTCTAAGTCAGATCTATTTCTAGGCAGAAGGTTAAAACTCTGAGTAGACTGAATCTTTGGGCAAGATGACAAAATTTTGGGCAGATAGACCTAAGTTGTCTAAAGGGCTTCTTGTAAGAAATTTTACCAGGTGTGACCAAGGCTATGTTACAAGTCAGTTTGATTTTATGTCTGCCTAAAGAACTATATGTATCTCTATTGAACTAGATAATTTCTCTATGGAAAAGGCTGCTGGGTTTTTAACTTTTTAACTAAAGAAATTGCAGAACTAAAATTCATTTCCCAATAGAGTTCTACTATACACATTAGCTATTTACTGATAAAATTATGAAGACTTGTAATAGCTCACCTTTTGGAAAGGGAAAGGTCCTATTGAAGTAGATATATTTTTAGTGTCTGAGTTTTTCACTGCATCGCATTCACTCAAATTAGCAATGACAGATTACAAAACTAAAGACATTGTAGAGCTAAAATTCATGTTCCAGCAGAGTTCTACTATGCTTGGGTGTTATATATTTAGTGATCAAATAATTAAAACTTGTAATAGCTCACCTTGTGGAAAGGTAAAGGTTCTATTGAAGTAGAAACTTTTTTAGTCTCTGATTTTTTCAGTGCATCACTTTCACTCAAATTAGCAATGACAGATTTTTCAAACTTCTCAGAATCTATCAATAATGAAACATTCAGATCTTGGAAATTTTCAAGAGTAAAAATATCAGTGCCAAGTGATTTCATAATTTGTGATCCACTATTATGATAGTGAGTGGCTTGTTCACATGCCTTTTCAACTTGTAAGTTGGCAAGAAGAAAAACCTGCAGTGTCTGTGTTGCCACTTCCTCATAACCTGGGTAATTAGAAGTACATGTTATTACACATAATGCACTTCCAACAGACAAATGTTTTTCAAGTGATTTTTTTCATTTGTGTGGAGAAGAATGGCCATCTTATTTTAATTCACGTGCTTGTATTGCAGATAACACTTTTCTTTGTGCACAATTAGCTTTACTTGGCTCAGTAATGTCTTTATTGTATAATACAGTACTCACTGAAGTTGTCCTGAGGGAAACAATGTAGCCTTGAAATATCCTCTGGTTCTTGAACTTCATAGGCCATAAATTGAGTTGTTACACTTCCCATGTAAATTATCTCATCTTTCTCCATATAAGAAGCTAGTTGATGGTTACATGTATGTGCCATATTTTCACTAGTCCATGGTAACATAGAAGACTCTTCTCTCTGACTCAAGGTTGTTGATGACAACTTTGTAACACTTACCTAGGCATACTTAGGAGATTTTTTTTTCCAAACACACTCATTATCGTTCACCATTTCCACATTTCTGACTGCAAATTCCTCTTCCATGAAATTTTTATAAACATATCCTGAATCTTTCAACAACTGATTATTTTCATTGTGCTTGTTAACTAGAATTTTGGTCAGATATTTTCATTTGGTAAGCACATGAGCATTCTAAATGTCTTATAAAATCCATCGAGAATTGACTACTATCTGTTCATCGCCATTTCCTAACAATTGCAATCCATCCAGATGACTCTTTTAAACCCTTGATTGAATTCATGCTTATGAGGATTCTCATTAATGTGAACCAAAGGTTTTGGAACCTCTTGCAATCCAAACACTGCGATGTCTGCTTTAGCAGTCTCCATGGCATACTTCTGTGGAATAGCTTGACTACTTTCATCCAAAAACGAACTGAACATTCCTTGCATTTGATTCTTTAAAAAAGCATCCTGACAAGCACCTACAAAATTCTCCCTTGGTTTATATTTCTCCGATAATCGAACAAGCATTTCTTCCATTTCCTCCACAAAAAATTCTTAATATTTCACTAAATTTTATTCTTTACAGGCATACAACGACAATCTTTGCAAATGAACTGTTGCGGCACCTTCATCTAGGGCATATGTAGCATGCATTCTTACATCATTCTCATTGGTTTCCTCTAGTGAAAAATCCAAAACTATTCTCTTTTCCACCAACACACTACTTTTCACAATGCCTTTGCAAGGTAAGAAATATAAAACTCCTTGTTTTTCCACCAAAGCAACATTTTCCTATAACGGCCCTATGTTATGCTTCCCTGCATTATCTATGTGAATTTCTCCAACTAATGACTTTAAATTCCACTGCATTTTTGCACATCCAAAAACAACATAAATTGATCAAGCTACCTCAGTTACTGCATTCTTATAGTCAACCTGTGTTGCATGCATCTCTACATCACTTTCATAATTTACATCAATCACCAACTCCAACCTACCTTGCACCATTTACAAATGAAATATCTTCATGTGTAGTTACTCTAGCACATTTACTTCTTTGATCTATAAAGAATTTAAATCTCCTGTCATTTTTTGTATGAAAATTCTTGAGGGACTCCTCTTTGAGATGCTTCACTACAGAGCCTGACATCCAATGGATTTATCCCTATCCCAAAGCATCCATCACTTCATAAGAGGATCCATTCATAGTGTTAATCTCTCATTCCTCCTCAATTTATCTATCCCTCTTTCTTGAAAACTCACATATTTCACCTTCTGCGTTATCACTTGTGTCTAGATTATTAACAGAACCTACAAAGGTGCAATGCCATCCACTTCTTGGTCTGACACTCCTTCCAATTTGGTAGGTAAATGATCCTGCCGAGAAGGCTCCTTGGCATGCATTGCTGTATGATCTTCCTTGCTTACATCAAATATCAAATCTGGTATTTCTTCAATGTCTGCCAGAAGAGCATCTTCCAGTGGAACAATCGAACATGTCTGATTTATCTCATCTAACAAAGATTCTGGTATCCCTTTCATTGTCACTCTTGCAATAGCCTCCTTGCCACTTGGCACCTTTTACTAAGACTCCACTTAATTCCTCCACGACATCACAATACCCATTAGACTCAATGAATTGTTCCTCCACATTTTCTTTCTTATTTTCATCTAATAAAGAACCCAACATCTGTTGAATCTATTTGTGTTTAAAATCAATTCTCACTAGATGAGAAGATACATCCAGGGTGGAATTGTCCAAACTTTTTTCAATCCTTATAAATGGAGATGAATATTCTCCTTGTTCATTCCCTGCCTCCATCCAGTTCTTGTTGCCTATACATTTATTTTTCCTTCCTCCTCATATGATGTACTATTTTGAATTTTCTATTCTTTGCATATCAACCATTATAAAGCCTCTTGCACATTGTTATCATCTCTTTCATTTGAACATAATTCCGATAATCATTGCATTTATGAAGAAAGGATATATTCATGTGAAACCTTGTCCAACTGCTTCTTTGGGCTAATTCCATCACCTTCATCCCATAGAGAATCTGACAATTGAATGTCGACTTGACCAAATTCATTTCTTTCTTCCTGCTGAGATTGAACAAGAGAATCAAAATATCTCCTTCCACGGGGAATTACTCTATGATTTGAACTTGAAGTTTGCCTCCTTTCACTTATTTTCTATCCTGAGACTCCAAAAACTTGCTGCAAACCATCCTTTTTGTCTCCTCTGCCCACTGAAATTTCAAAATAACTTTATCCTCACCCTTATATTCTCCTTCAGTTTTAAATCCAAAATCATCATTTCCACTATTCCTATTTTCTGTATTTACTTCTGTTGAATCTTTATTTTGTGTTAGGTTATGAGTATATTTTTTTAAATTATTCACTTCAGAACAGAGACCAATCATAAGAATATTATTATTTTGTGTAGGTCTGCAATCCATGACTGAGGAGGAATTGACAGCAAACAATAAACCACATTGCTCAGAGGCATTCAAAAAAATTGGTAGATCTTTGGTGTTTTTTCTCAAATTCATCCCTGATTGTTCAAATGCTGGCTAATTCTTCTTACCTGTATTTTCAAACCCATCTCCCAAAATATATAGCCATCTAGAAGGTAATGACTCTTTGAGCCCTTTGAAAATACACCACATAATAATCTCTACCCAATTGTTTGAGCTGCTTATCAACTCACCAATGTCTGGTCCAAACAAGTTTCCTTCAATGATCAAATTAATTTCCTCTTTTCAAATAGAGTTTAGAAGCATTTTCACAGATTCTGGAGTTGTTGCTTCTGACCATACATTTAAAGGTCTCAAATTTCTTGATTTATATGTATTTGCACCCATTTGAACTGAAAGCTATATTGTGCAAAGTTGTTTCAAGCTCAAAAGTATTATCCTGCCTATAGAAGCCTGAACCCCAATAATCCTTGCAGTGGCCACTTTCACCAAGTAGAATATGTGCATCATCAACATCATCAAACCTCAAACCTCAATTTCCCTTCCAATTTTTTCTCTATAACAATTTTTGTGAGTCCTGCTTGCCGGACACCAGTTACAAACTTTCTTTCACTTGAAAATTCACAACAATTGAATTTAAATTAGCCTCACATGGGTTGTATTTCATTTTTAGTATATTTCGCTTGATTATTTATTTATACAATCTCCCCACTTCTCTTATCCATGTTCCGGCGTTCCTTTGCACCTCTTGGTGCAATTTCTAGTTATAAGAATATTTAAGATTCTGGATCTATCGATCTGAGATGGATATTGCAATATAAATATGAAGGATTCATGAGATTTCTTCATGTTTGATCAGATTTTTTTAATGATAAATGTTATCTTGCAGGAAAATTTCAAAATTTGAAGTCATATTAATTCAGTACATTGATGCAAATTCATACGCTGATACAATGGTGCAAATGCATGGATTTAGTTGTTGAATGATATATGATGGTTTAATAGGAGGACAGGACACTCGCACCCACCATTATAAGCTTAAGATCCAGGATTCTCATGAAAACCAGTCAAAGGAAGAAGCAGCGGGCAGGTTAACCTTAAACATATGTAAAGCCATCCTTATTTTCACTAGGTGCAGAGACGTTTCGTTACAAGGTGGACTAGCTGTCATATTCATCAGTTTTGATTTTCTTGTAAGATGTCTCATTTCTGCAGTGGAATAGGTTTTGCTTGATGTTCTATGCATTCTTTCTGGTTTATGGCAATGCAGGTGAACGAATCACTAAGGGCGACTAGAGATGATCGGGGGCTTAGCATGTCAAATTTGGAGTAAATTCACAGAGGTAAAGTGCCAACAACATTGACAGGGACATTAAGGTGCAAAAATAATGGAGCAAGAGACAATCAGTCAGATCGCAATTGTGCTATGGACCCACTCTGCTTTCTAAGCAAGACAGGGAGGATTGGCATTAACTTTGTGTGGTTGATTGATTTCCCATCAACCCATGATATATGCTGGCACTAATTTGGAGGGGATGATTTGGTAGATCAAACCCAATACAAGCTATTTAGAACAAATGTTTGAGGGCAAGCTATAAGAAAAAAATTGCTTGAGCAGAGATGAATTGGGGTGATCCATGATGGATTCTGAATTGGGTTCTTTAGGTTTGTTCTCATGGGCTATTCAACATAAATAAGATGAACACTCATGTACCTCTCCTCCGCTATGGCGTCCTGGATCAAGTTCTTATCCCATATCTACAGACACGGCATGTTCATATCCATACCCCATGTCAGCCAGGGCAGAGGATATTGCCAAAGGCAGATAGGAGCTCATGAAAATGTTTGAAGGAATGCCTGAATCAGCTTATGAATTGTCCTTGAGTGATCTGGTGGAGCAGAAGGCTGCCATGTAGAAGAGATCAAATGAGGAAGTGCAAACAGAAAAACATAAAGCAGAGGAGAGGAGTTCAGGAAAGCAGGACAAGAGGAAGACAAGTGGAAGCTATATAAATGGGTCAAGTAAGAGTAAGGGAGAAAATACTAAACCGTTTCTTCTCAATATATTTATTCCTAGAAGCTTGACACACCGATTTCATTCTACCTCTAGGTCAATACCCACAAGTTGTTCTCAGGTGAAGAGCCATGATTCAGAGAAAGGATCAGGGAATACATATCCTGTTGCAAACCTGTATAAGATAAAGACGTCCTATTCTCCTACTGGTTCTTCAATTGGCTTCTCCATGGTGTCTCCTAAACCATCTTCTGCCCAGGATGGTAAGTCTTATTAGGTTCTCCCAGCTTCTACCATACATGTTGGTTATAATTTTGGCCTTTGGAAATTGAGCATGAGTCGATGCTCATTCTGTTTACAATTTCTTCTCCAGGACTATTTTCCAGGTGCTTCTTCTGTGTTTCTCTTCATGCAACTTCTGAATTTTCAATTTCTGACCATTGAATATATTTTATCTTAATTATGAACTGGAAAACCCCAGGGTTCAAGCTTAACTCCATGCTTAATAACCACCCATGGCTTAAGAAGTCCACACCAGTCACTTAGAAATTTCGAACATCACAATCTATCTACTTATAATTTCACTTATAACAGCCCCAGTGCCTTGAGATGCTATCTTTTACTCTTAAAATGTGGGAACAAAAGATTACAACTTAATGGGGAGGTAGCACCTTCATTAAGAACTGATTATTTTATTTAACCTATCATTAAGGAGTGGAAAGATGGAACCTTAAAAAGTTTGCTTTAGATGTTTCTTCCCACGTCATTCTTGTTGTCGAGTGTGAACTCCATCCATGTTTTTTTTTGAAGTTTTATCAGATTTTATCTCTTTATGATCATGTTTTATCCATGTCGGTTGACATCAGAACAGTTTTTGGCATGCGAGTAAACTTTGACAAAGCAACCCTGAGTCATCCTGAAGTCAAAGTCTTTCTGCATATACATCAAAAAATGTGAGGACATGCTAGTGAAAAGTTGGAAACTGCTAATTCACTATTGTCTGTTTTCTTTTCGTTTCTTTTTTTTTTATCACGAGAATCAATAATTAACTACTGTCATTTTTCTTTCTATTTCTTTCTTTTTCCTTTTTTTTTTAGTATTAGGAGAATTTCTTTCTTTTTCCTTTATTTTTTATTTTTTATTTTTTGGGTATTAGGAGAATTCCTAAACTTACTGCCTATCCCTGAGGAGGCCCAGGGTCATGTCTGAGGGACTGACCCTATACTCCTGAACCTAATGCATTATGCAACTGCCCACAGACACGCTAGGTGTGTTAACTGAGTTTCAAACCTGGGTGGGGCCTCAATATTGCTTAGCAAAAACTTTCTTCCTTGGACTAATCTGGGGGAGGTCCAGGATCAACCTTTGTGGCTGACTTATAACACCAAGAGTATATTCAACAACTTTTAAGCCAGATATAAGCCAGATATACCAGATCTTATGATTTAGCAAGAGCCTTATAACACCAAGAGTATAGCCAGCAACCTGTAAGCCAGATATAAGCCATATATACCAGATCTTATGATTTAGCAAGAGCGGAGACTCTAGGAAATGGGGAGTCTACTCCTTGAGGCGAGATCATAGCAGGCCATATACTCAATGGGATTTGAACCGCGGTCTCGTTAGTTTCACCCAGTGAAGCCATATACTCAATGGGATTTGAACCGCGGTCTTGTTAGTTTCAGCCAGTGAAACTTACCATTAAACCACATATCATTGTATAATTAACTATTCTCTATTACTTGAAACATTTCTAAAACTTTAAAGTCCCTGGCTGATTGGATTGCTCTAACACTGAGTCGCTTGCCCTTTCATGAGGTGGGTTAACTGAGTTTCAAACCTGGGCGGGGCCTCAATAATGGTCAGCAAACACTTTCCAATGCAGGTCGTCCACCGTTTGGCCTAGCACAATAGGCTAATTAACAATTGTTTGTTACTTGAAACATTTCCGAAACTTTTAAGTCCTTGGTTGGTTGGATTACTCAAACACTGAGCCACTTGCCCCATGCAAACACTTTCCAATGCAGGTCGTCCACCGTTTTGTCTAGCACAATAGGCTAATTAACAATGTCTGTTACTTGAAACATTTCCGAAACTTTAAAGTCCTTGGCTGGTTGGATTTCTCCAACACTGAGCCACTTGCCCCTTCATGAGGGACCCCCTTAAGGGTTCAACATAGATTTGTGTATTCCTATTTCCAACACCCTTGTTAGGCCACACTTTGGCTAAGGTCCCCTGCCTAACCTCAAGCAAAACTAGCTCTATCCCCGTCTTGAAAATTACACATACTAAGATTTACACCAGATTTTCCCTTGGCCAGTGTGCTGTTGTACTACTGAGCTACATGCCCCTTCATTGTGGGCATCATTAATGGTTCGACCTAGATGTACGGATTTCTATCTCCAACAAAGAAAACACCTAATTTGGAAGTAAAGCATCAAAACTAAACGAAAGAGAATGTATAATGAACAAAGTTTTTATGCCAACATTCTACCATATTCCAAAGTTGTCATGTTTGACTTCTAAGTCATTTATATATATTTTAATCATTGCTTTACGTTTAATTGAGTATAATTGCAGCCCAATTCGTTTCATATTTAATCATCCCTGAATTAGGTGTGCTCATGCTCCTAAGTCATGACTTTTGGACCTGTGTGTGGAAGTGCTCGTTGCTTTGTTTCCAAAGGTTTTTAAAGTGGTCATTTCAAAAGTCATCCCCATTTCCAAATGTTGTCCTTACCCTGTTTTAGGGAACTAAGACTTCAAAATATTGTGCTCTTTGGTTGAATCGAAAATTTTATTTGCATATTAAAGACTGGGAATCCAAAAGGAAAAAGTGGTTCCATTTAAAGATATGTGAAACCTAAATTATCCAAATTATTTTTATTACACTCCATCCATCTATTTCGTTGTAGCATTCCTAGTCCTTTAGTATTCAATTATAACTCTATAAAATCAAGATGGCCATCCATATTCAAAGGCTTCTGCTTTTCTTTGCGTTATCTTCTAATAAGGATTTTTATTTCCAAGTAATTCAACTACCAAAGGTAGTACATGCGAGTAGAGAAGTAATTCAACTACCGGTTATTCTCCTACATAGTACATGCTTTGATAGATTATATCAAAAGTCTTACCAATACAATAACATTGATTATTGTATGTGGATATTTTTGTTCAGGGTGGTCCATTACATCATCAAGATGAGGAGATGGATCATGCAATTGCACTTTCTCTTTCTGAAGAACTAACCAGACCAGATGGTATATGATGGAAATTTCATTTTTTTACATTTACTTTTAGTTTAATTATATCATTTATCTAGATGCTTTTCATATATTCAACTAAACCTTTGTTTCTTAACAAGACTTATCATTTCCATGTTTTAGTGAAACTGTTTATGGTTTGATACTCTCATACAACCTTTATCAAGTTACATGCACCCTCATTAGAAAAAACAAGAGAATTTTGCTTGCCATGAATATCTTTCTTTGTCATTGTTGACTTAAGAAAGTATTTTAGCTAAGAAACTAGTTTCAAGGTTATGGCATAACTTGTCATATAAATTGAATAGAATTTATATCCAAAATGTTAAATTGTAAACTACTTAGCTGGTATTAGGCTTTCCATTTAAAATCTAATTTAATTTGAACTTTGAATGAGTTGTTCCATAGACTTGAATATTAAGAGATTTTGGTGTAAGGATTAAAAATTAGCCCGTAAGGCCTCTCAGTTTTTCATTTATTTTATCTAATATAACATTTACTATTAAATGAGAACCACTCGGCACAAATACATCATAGATCAAGATCATACTTTGTAGAGTGTCGTAGAATAAAAATGGGATCAAGGACACTGAGTTCTTTCGGTTTTCCTGGTTCTTATTCCTTTGGTGTTTCTTTGCACCTTTAGGGGCAATTTCTAGTTTAAAGTCTAATTCTTTAAAGGGTGCTAGCTCAATGGAAGAGCACTTGCTTTACAAGCAGGAGGTTGGTGGTTCGATTCCATCGTGCCCTGATATTCATATATAGGGAATGAAGAAGATCAGTTTTTGGTGATGGAGGCTATTTTTACCATCACCAATGAGCTTATGGTGACATTTTTTGACCCTCACCAAAATATAAAATGGTGACGGTCAACGAACGTCACCATATATATGCATCAATAGTGATGACCATTAAAGGTCCATCACCATAAATCGTTGTTGTTTATATGAAATGGTGAGGATCATTGTTTTTCATTATAGTCATTATTCGTGACGGACCTTGATGTCACCAATGCGTTTATGGTGACAGTCAATGAACGTTGCCATATATATGCACCAATAGTGATGGCCATGAAAGGTCCATAAAAAAAAATCATTGTTGTTCATATGAAATGGTGATGGTCACTATCTGTCATTATAATCAATATTCATGATGGACCTTGAATGTCACCATAACACATACTTTCAACGACGCCACCTTTGGTGACGTTCAGTTTTTTGGTGATAGAGGCTATTTTCCGTCAACATTATTCATATGAAATGGTGACAGTCACTATCCGTCACTATAAATCATTATTGATGATGGACCTTGAATGTCACCAAAACACCTATAATTTCGGCAACACCACCTTTGCTGACATTCAGTTTTTTGGTGACAGAAACTATTGTCTGTCACCATTTCTCATATGAAATGGTGACGGTCACTATTCGTCACTATAAATCATTATTGGTGACGAACCTTGAATGTCACCACAACACCTATACTTTTGGTGACGCCACCTTTGGTGACGTTCAGTTTTGGTGACGAAGGCTCTTTTGACCCTCACCAATGAGCTTATGGTGACCATTTTCGCCCCTCGCCAATGTGATTTTTTGTTGTAGTGTTACTACAAATAAGTGGAAAACATATATTCAAAATTCTTATAAAGATGAATTCTTATCATCATAATAAGAACAGAATTTGGTAGTAAAAATTGATGGAATACATCATTATACACTGTCATAAGTACGTTGACTGAAGTCAAATGTTCTGTCTATTAATTACAAAATTTATGCAGGAATAAATATCCTTGAATTCAATGGATTGAATTTTGTACATGGTATCGACCAACCTATACATAGAATGAATAAAAGTAACTGCTAAGGGTTATAAGAAGAATGCACAAGTTGACGAGTAGTAAATTACGAGAGGTGAAATGCCAGTACAAGAAACCCATATGAAGAAGGTTTAGAATTTAATTAGTAGGATAATTAAATTAATCATATTAAATTTGAGTAAGTGACAATTGAAAATTCAACATCAAATTACCTTATGATTTTAGGGAAATTTTTGAAACCCTTTCTATGTGAAAAAAGGAAAATAAATTAATTTACAAGGATATAAAGATACAGATAACTATACTATAAATGAGTACCAATTTTGAAAGCATAAAAATGAATTTATTTGTATTATGATAGAGTAAGTATTTAATGAAAATTCATGACTGGTCTCGAAATAGGAAGAAGAGCACCTATACAATAAATCATTTTGTTAGTCGAGGGAACTTAATAACATGATAAGTGCTTCCTAAATCAAGAACTTGAATATCTTTTACAACTTTATTCACAATGGTTCTCAATAATTATGAAGGAAATTATAGAAATTGAGAAGAAGTAAAAGATACATACATAATTCATGCCTTAAATTTTCTAACCAAACTGCTGCAATTAAAGACAAAGTCAAAAAAATTACCTCTCTGTGGGAAACCATTTGAATTAACCTTTAATACCATTATTTCCTCACCATAATGAGTCATATGGGAAAACCAGGGTTTCTATGTATGCTTCGTTGAGAAGAAAACCATAAAAAAATGAAATAAATGTATTTCAAAGGTGAAATTTAATAAGTGTAACAGAGTGATGATAAACTGCTGAGTCATTTCAGACTTTCTTAGGGAATATAATTAATTTTCAGGGTAAATTCAATACAGTGGTGTATTATGGAATCTAATTCGAAATCTATCTGAGATCGAATACCCTGGAAAAGAAACAAAATGTATACACATAACGGTAAATAAGTTACATAATAAAATAGTATGCGTTCTCATAATTTCAAAAGAAAGGCAAGGACAAAAGTATGAATTTCATACTGATTTTATATTACGAACAATGAGGAGCCAAATAGAAAGGTTGAGAAACATTACATATGGAATTCTCAATGAATGAGAATAATTAAAACACAGAAATTGATTTCTAGAAATAAAATCCGAAACCGAGAAAGATTAAATAGCTAGATTTATAAACATTGCAACTCAAAATCTTCTCAGTTTATGAAAAATGAATAAAATCTATATTAACCAAAAACACATAGAAGTATTGGTTTGAAAAAAACTTAACAACAAAACTGAAAATCCAAAAAAGAGTAAGTGTAAGGAAATATCCTCTTAGAAGATACAATTTCAAGTGGAAAGACAAGGGAAATTCGTTCTAAAAGACCAAAGGACCTATGAAAAGCAATCCCTGCTTGAAAATTCCAAATCGATGGAATAGAAGGGGATTTTTAAACCAAAAACACATAAAAAATTGTGTATAGAGTGGGTTGAGAAATGAAATATCCTTACCTGGAAAACATTGGAAACCAATGGAGAAATACCCCAATTCGAATTCCATTAAATCTACAATAAATCACAAACACATTAATGGAAGAAGAATGCAAGTTGAAAACTAAATAAATAAAGTGTAAATTTTAGAGGAAGGCAAGTTCGAAACCCAATAACGAAATAGTGTCTGGTAACTTGACTGAAATAAACTCTTACCTTTATGGGAGACAGAGTCTCATAAAAGAAATGAAAAATGCCATGACAGAGTTGCCCTTCGTGCATCTATCCGACCTGCTTAACCATATGAAACCTAGTTTTCAAACCATGGCTGCATGGAGAAACCCAGGTTGCAGAGCAGAAGATGGAATTTTATTGAATGAGAAATGAAAAATTGAAATAAGGTTGGGTTGTCGTAAGTTTAGTCATAAACTATGAAAGGATCCAAACCCTCCACGTGGTTTACATCCAAGGGGAGAAGTACGATGAGCCATGTGATGGTAAACATACTGTCATTAGGAAATCCTGGAGTCATAAACGCAATCCCAAATACGAAATACGAAACATAAATTCCAAATCAATAAACGTGTATACGATTTCCTTAAGTATCAATACATGATAGAGATGTCATTAAATGAGTAATTGATATGTGTTAAGTCGTTCAATCCAAATCGTAGTCATAAAGTAAAATTTGAATATTGATCCAATTAATCATAGTTGTTAAATAATATAATGTTTAGATATGTAAATAAGGGATGGAGAACATAAACCTTTATGTGGTATTCCTAACTATGGAAAATGGAAATTCGAATTATTACTCATAGAATACAAACTAATGTTACGAGAGGGTAACAACTCATATTATAGTAATGGTAGAGTCTATTAGGATAAGGAGAAGAGCTCCTTTGAATAGATTAGAAGTACCTCTATAATTATGAAACAAGTATTTTAATAAATGAATACAGGAGGGTAAAATAAATAATCATAAGACAATTAAGGTAGAATAAATGTAATAGGTGGAATTACTATTACAATATTAACTTATATTTGAATTTAGAAAGAGTATAAGATGGACATACCTTAAATTATGAATATGATAATAAAATGAAATAGTGACAAGAGAGAGTCAATTTGAAGAAGAAGGGGTTCAAATTAACCTAATGAAATCCAGGGCAAATACGTAACCTTGGGTTCATAAATTACAAAAAATGTAATTAAGGAACTCGTCTAATATTGACAAAATATGGATGAAAGAATAATAACAGAATTCGTCAAATAGTGATGAGCTTATAGAAAATAGTGGACCACAAATTAAACAGTTATACTATAAATAGAAAAAATATTTGTTGTAAGTGGAGTTGTTACAGATGGTATCAAAGCCCATGTTGAAACACTGGGCCTATATGTGTCCTCACACAAGAAATTAAAAATACAAGATTTATGCTACTATAAATTGTTTTCTTTATTGAAAAATTTTACACTAATTTCATTTCTGTGTACAGTGAATTAGTGTAGAAAATTACAGCTGAAATTATGAGCAAAGGGGAAGGGTTGTATGTAGATTTGGGTGGTGAGGAAAATCCACCAGATCTAAATGCTCAGTTGTTGTCTATGTTCCAAGAAATGCAACGAGAAATGATTCAGCTAAGAACCAGTAATGAAAGGTTGTTGCAAGCCAGCGAAGAGAAAGAAAGGTTGATCAAACAATTAACCTCCAGGTCTAGCCATGAAGGTGAAGACTCTAGAAAAAAGAGAAAGGAAGCTGAAAACAACTTATAAAAATCTGAGGAAGTTGAAGGATCTAGACAACAGTCCAAAAAGAAAAAGGAATTGCAAGGAGAATCCTTAAAAATTAAACCTCCCACTTATGATGGTGAAAAGGAGGAGGATGCAGAAGCTTGGCTTCTAAACATGGTAAATAATTTCAAGTTAATGAATTGAAGTAACCTGAAATCTAGATAGGTTATTTACTAACTAAAGGTAAGGCTACCTTGTGGTGGGAAGAAACTAAAATGGTACAGGTACTAGATAAGAAAACTATTACTTGGGAAGACTTCCAAACTAGGTTTAAATCTAAATATCTAAATGAAAGATACTATGATGACAAGGCCAAAGAGTTTCATGAGCTGAGATTGGGACAACTCACAATAGATGAGTTTTTTACCATATTCACAAATCTTCTTTGTTATGTACCTTATATTAGAGAAGAAAAGGAAATTTTAAACTACCTACCTACTATCTACAAGGAGAGAATAATATTTGATAATCCCAAGACAATGGATGAATTTGTGCGCAAAGCAGGATTGTGCTATCAATATTTCAAAGGCATAAATGATCAGCTGAAAAATTGGTGGAACAAAGAAAAAAAGAAAGGTGACTTTAGTGGGAAAAGAGTAAAACCAACATACTTGAAAATTTTTGGGAAAAATCATCAAAGGAAGAAGTTAAAAAAATCTAGAGAAATTCAACCAGCCCAATCACAAACTGGATCTAAATAGATAGATGTAAACATAAAGAAAGAAGGAAATGTAACAATGAAGGAACCATAAAAGTGTTGGGGTTGTGGATAAGCTCATCTATTATGTGACTGTCCTCATCGAACAGTTCAAAATATTCAAGTGTTGAGAGAGGCAACTGCGGTAAATGATGTTGCTAGAAACATTCCAAGAATTAGTGCTTCTCTAGAGGATCGCCAAGTTGAATATAAACCAACCATGGTCGAAATCGAAGGTTTGATTGCTAAACAACCTATTTCTATTTTGATAGATCCAGGAGAAAATTTAAGTTATATAAGTCCTCAAATGGTGGAAAAGTGCAAATTAAAATCAGAAAAATTTCAGCAAGCATGGCTAGTTCAGTTAGCTACTGGAACAAAAAAAAAAGGTGACCCATAAATTACCCAAGATTGTTGTAAATTTAAATGGGTATGAAACTGAACTGAATTTAAATATTTTACCTTTAGGTTCCTATGATGTGTTAGTGGGAATCGAATGGTCAGAAAAATAGAAAGCAATAGTCAATTTCTTAGATAAAACAATTCACTGTATAGATGATGAGGGAAAACTGATGATAATAAAAGGAAAACCAGGACCCATATTTATCAGACAGATTTCAAAACTACAGTTAAAAATGACAACAAGGAAATACTGTCAAGTGTATGTTGTACAAGTGGAAGAATTGGGACAACAAACTAAAAAAGAGGTTGTAGAAAATTTACCAGTGATCAGATAATTCAAATATGTCTTTCCAGATGAAATTCCTCAACTACCCCCTATAAGATAAATTGATTTTTCAATTGAATTAATACTTGGAGCTACATCTGTCTCTAGAGAACCATACTGAATGAGTACCCCAAAGTTTTTAGAATTAAAAATCCAACTACAAGAGTGGTTGGACCGAGGTTATATCCATCCAAGTGTGTCTCTATGGGAAGCACCTGTACTTTTCTTTAAAAATAAAGATGGCACATTCAGAATGTGTACAGAATATAGAAAGTTACTAAATAAATTGACTATAAAGGACATATATCCGCTACCTAGAATAGATGATTTATTTGATGAAGTGTGAGGAGCTACTATCTTTTCAAAGACTGATTTAAGGAAAAGCTATCATCAAATGAGAATTAAGGATGAAGACATAAATAAGACTGGATTCAAAAGTAGATATAGGCATGATGAGTTTGGAGTTATACCTTTTGGGTTGACTAATGCACCTGCTACCTTCATGTCTCTAATTAACAGTGTCTTAAGTAAGTATCTAAAGAAATTTTTTCTGGAGTTTATTGATGACATTCTACTATATTATAAGATGAATATGAACATAAAGAAAATATTAGAATTGTATTAAAAACACTTAGAGAACACAAGTTATATGCCAAACTTAACAAATGTGAATTTTATAAAGATAAAATTCAGAATTTGGGTCATGTAATTTCAGAAAAAGGATTGGTAGTAGACGCAGAAAAGATATAAGCTATCATGGATTGGCATGTTCCTACTGATGTTTCAGCCATAATATCATTCATGGGAATTGCTGGTTACTACAGGAGATTTGTAGAAGGATTTTCAGCCTTAGCATATCCTGTTACCTTTCTACAGAGGAAAGGAGTCAAGTTTGAGTGGATAGAAATATTTCAACATAGTTTTGAACAATTAAAACTTAAACTAACAACTACTCCTATTTTGAAGATTGCTTATCCAAACAAATAATTTGTAGTATGTATAGATGCTTGTGCAGAAGGATTAGGAGGGGTATTATTACAATAAAACTCAGTCATAGCATACAATTCAAGAAAATTAAAGAAATATGAACATAATTATACTGTGTATGACTTAGACTTAGTTGTTTTAATACATGCTTTGAAGATGTGGAGACATTATCTGTTAGGAAATAAGTTTTTATTGATGACAGATCATATAAGTTTGAAATATTTTTTTCACACAACCTGATTTAAATGCTAGACAAGCTAGGTGGTTATCTTTCCTTAGTGAGTTTGACATAGAAATCAAACATATTAAAGGAAAGGAAACTAATATTGCAAATGATTTGAGTAGGAATTCTCACCAAAATTTGAATAGTATTGGGAGTAGTGAGAATTTTGACATTGAAGGATTAATACAAGAAGTAATGGGTCAAGATTCAAACTATGAAAAATTTCAAGAAAAATTACAGAATACAAAGATATTGGGATATACTCAAAACCAAAAAGGACTAATTTGTTATAAAAAAAGTTTATACATTCCTAATGTGAGCTCATTAAAACATGAAATTTTATATGAGTATCATAAATGATCCTATGCAGGACACCTTAGTTATCAAAAATTGATTTCAACATTAAGGAAGAATATGTTTTAGCCAGGTATAAAAAAATATTTGGCTAATTATTTAGTTAGATGTTTGGAATGCTAATTCAGCATCCAGTAGGATTTCTAAATCCTTTACCTATCCCAAAATGGAAGTGGGAAATAGTTTACATAGATTTTATAACTGGTTTTCCTAGAACTAAATACCAACGTGATTCTATAATAGTAGTTGTAGAAACATTGAATAAAACTGCACATTTTTTTACTAGTAAAATCTACTTTTGGTATATATCAAGTAGCCATCGTATTTATGAAATAAATTGTGAAGTTACATGGGGTTCCTAAGATGATTATATCACACAGAGATGCAAAGTTTACTTCAGCTTTTTGGAAGACTCTGTTTGGAGGAATGGGTACCAAATTGAACTTTAGTACCGCATACCATCCCCAAAGAGATGGAAAAATTGAAAGAACAAATTAGATTCTAGAAGACATGTTGCGAGTGTATGTTATAGGCATACCTACAAGGTGGGAAGACTTTCCGCATCTGGAAGAATTTTCATATAACAATAGTTATCAGGCCTCAATAAAAATGAGTCCTTTTGAAGCATTGTATGGTGGAAAGTTACACACACCTCTTAGTTGGAGTCAACCAGAGGATAAGTTAATTCTTGGAGCAGATGCGTTGCAAGAAATGGAAATAATTATGAAGAAAAGTCAGCAAAACATTAAGACAACACAAGATAGGAAAAATATCTACGCAGACAAAGAGAGAATTCGTAGAGAATTCAAAGTGGGAGATCATGTTTCCCTGAGGATTAAGCCCAAAAATAATAGTTTATATAAGGGTAGCTATGCTAAATTATTACGACGCTACTGTGTACCATTTGAAGTGCTAGAAAGAGTAGGACCAGTAGCTTACAAGTTGGATTTACCTAGTCACATTAAAGTTCACAATTTTTTTCATGTTTCATTACTAAAAACATATATACATGATCCTACCCATGTAATTGATTGGAATGTGATACAGGTGGAACTAGAAGGGGAATTTATTCCATAGCCACTTCATATCTTAGCACGGGAAGAAATTGAGCTTCAAAATAGGGTGGTAGCCAGGGTGAAATTGCAGTGGAAGTATTTTGAACCCAAATAAGCTACTTGGGAATGAGAAGAAGATATGAAGGAAAAATATTCATCACTGTTTGAAAAGTGAATTCATATTTTGCAACACCGAGGACAATGTTTTCTTTTAGAGGGGGAATATGTAATATCCCTATTTTTACTGCTTCTATTATATAGTTGAACAATCCTAAAGGTTAAGTGGACCCAAAGGAAAAAAATGATTCTAGACATACTTTATTACTTTAAATTTAATAAAAGTGGAAATTGAATTATTGTGCAAAGGCTAGAGTATAATTAGAGATCAAGAATTCAAGTCGATGAGGATGGATAATATTCCAAAGGCTTTCCCAGATTCTCCAAATATCCTTGGAGAAAATACAATAAAAATTGAGTATTATGTTGGAGATAAAAATCTAAAAAGATACCTCAGTAATGTGGAAAGTTACTGAGAAGAGGTGAAATGAAACTAGACAGAGGAAAAAGCTAGTTTTAAAGTACTTTTGTGGAAAAAACAAAAGGAAAACCTAGGAAAAAAGGAAAACAATATCCTGATTAAATAAACGAAGTTATGGAAACATGTTGATGGGAAAGAAGACTTAACTAAGCCATTCTTGGGTAGACAAGAGGTTGTCTAAACTGGGAGGAAATGGTATCTACTTGGGGGTAGATGTGGAGAGAAGGCTCAAGGTTGGGTGGAAAATAGTCTTACGAGAATTGGTATGGAAAATTAATTTAATTATGTATTATGATTATGTGTTTTATGTTGAGAATGATAGTTTAGAGAAATAATGGTTTATGTATAAAGATAAGTGGGAAATTATATTTTCTGAGTTATTAAATAGTATAATGGAATTATGTTAGTTTCAAGTTTATAGAGTCTGATGTATTTAACATAACATAAATATAGTGATCATAGTTTAGCCCTGTATAGTTATAGAGACAAATTAAATTATTAAACCAACAAACAGAAGGTATGGGAAAATGAGGGTTTCTATGTATGCTTCATTGAGAAGAAAACCAGAACAAAATGAAATAAATGTATTTCAAAAGTGAAATTTGATAAGGGTAACAGAGTGATGATAACATACTGAGTCATTTCATACTTTTATATGGAATATAATTAATTTTTAGGGTAAATTCAATACAGTGGTGTATTATGAAATCTAATTTGAAATCTGTCTGAGGTCGAATACCCTAGAAAAGAAAAAAAAATTCATACACGTAGCGGTAAATACGTTACATAATAAAATAGTATACGTTCTTAGAATTTAAAAATGAAGGCAAGGACAAAAATATGGACTTCATATTAATTTTATATTACAAATAGTGAGGAGACAGATAGAAGGTTCGGAAAAATTACATATGGAATTCTCAACGAATGAGAACAATTAAAATACAAAAATCAATTTTTGGAAATAAAATATAAAACCAAGAAAGATTAAACAGCTATATTTATAAACACCTCAACTCAGAATATTCTCAGTTTATGAAAAATGAATAAAATCCACATTAACAGAAAATGCGGAGAAGTATTGGGTGGAAAAATTCTTAACAACAAAATTGAAAAACCAAAAAAGAGTAAGTGTAAGGAAATATCCTCATATCAGATATGATTTCAAGTGCAAAGACAAGGGAAATTCATTCTAAAAGACCAAAGGACCTATGAAAAGCAATCTTTGCTATGGAAATTCCAAAACGATGGAATAGAAGGGGATGTTTAAACCAAAAACACATAAATATTTGGGTATATAGTGGGTTCAGAAATGAAATATCCTTACCTGGAAAACGTTGGCAACCAATGGAGAAAGACCCCAATTCGAATTCCATTAAATATACAATAAATCACAAAAACATTAATGGTAGAAGAATGCAATTTGAAAATTAAATAACTAAAACATAAATTTTAGAGGAATGCAAGTTTGAAACCCAATAACAAAATGGTGTCTGGTAACTTGACTGAAATAAACTCTTACCTTTATGGGAGACATAGTCTCATGAAAGAAATTAAAAATTCCACAGTAGAGTTGCCCTTCATGCATCTATCTGACCTGCATAACCATTTGAAACCTCATGTTTAAACCATGGCTATGTGGAGCAACCTAGGTTGCAGAGCGGAAGACGGAAGTTTACCAAATGAGAAATGAAAAATTTAAATAGGGTTGGGTTATCGTAAGTTCAGTCATAAACTACGAAAGGATACAAACTGTCCACGTGGTTTACATCCAAGGGGAGAAGTATGTTGAGCCAGGTGAAGGTAAACATACTGTCATTTGGGAAATCCTGAATTCATAAACGAAATCCCCAGTACGAAATACCAAACAAAAATTCCAAATCAATAAGCCTGTATACGATTTCCTTAAGTATTAATACATGAAAAACATGTCATTAAATGGGGAATTCATATGTGTTAAGTCACCAAATCCAAGTCATATTCATAAAGTAAAATTTGAATATTGAGACAATTAATCATAGTGGTTAGATAATATAACGTTGAGATATGTAAATAAGGGATGGAGCACATAAACCTTTATGTTGTATTCCTAACTATGGACAATGGAAATTCGAATTATTCCACATAGAATACAAACCAATGTTATGAGAGGGTAACAACTCATATTCTAGTAATGGTAGAGTCTATTAGGATAAGGAGAAGAACTCCTTTGTATAGATTATAGGTACCTCTAGAATTATGAAACAAGTATTTTAAGAAATGAATACATGAGGGTAAAATAAATAATCATAAGACAATTAAGGTAGAGTAAATTTAATAGGTGGAATTGCTATTACAATATTAACTTATATTTGAAGTTATAAAGAGGATAATATGGACATACCTTAAATTAGGAATATGATAATGAAATGAAACAATGACAAGATAGAGTCAATTTTAAGAAGAAGGGGTTCAAATTAACCCAATGAAATCCAGGGCAAATATGTAACCTTGGATTCATAAATTATAAAAAATGTAACAAAGCAACTCGTCTAATATTGACAAAGTATGGATGAAAGAATAATAACAGGATTCGTCAAATAGTGACGAACTTATAGAAAATAGTGGACCACAAATTAAGTAGTTATACTATAAAAAAAAAAAAATTGTGGTAAGGGGAGTTGTTACAGAGGAATATGACATCAAGATTTCCCTATGCTCTAAATGAATGTAAGGGTAATCCAATTTTTTTCCCTAATAAATTTAAATAGTTTAGTTTTCTCAGTTGTGCCTTGCTCAATGGATAGGATTCTCTCATTTTTACCCTTCAATTCCCTGTTAACCTACAATATTCTTCATTTCTTGTAAATCCAATCACCAAGTATTGTCTTCCTAAGGGAAGGTATCAAGAAAAAATGGTTTTAATGTAATTATCATTATAATTAAAAAGGTCAAGTTTCATATTAAGAAATTTTATTGCCTTCTCCAACACCTCAAAAATCTCTTTATGATTTTTTTATGGCCATAACTACGACCAAATCAATAATTTATATGTTCTTTTCCCGTGAAATATATGGTTCCTCTCACTTCTTTTATTAATAATTTTTCAACCTATTATATGTTTTTTGTCAGTGCTACAACATACTCCAACATTTTAGCCTATATCCAAATTTGAGAGCCTACTTTGACCTTGTCAACTCTCGGTTCTAGAGACAAGAGACATTACAAGTAAATCATTTAAATTTTTTGGTCGCCTTTTGAAGAAAATCTAAGGGTCGTCTTTTGGCATGGGAAGTGCCACACATTGTAGAAGTAGAGTTATGGTTCATTTTAAGAGGAAAATTTCATACCAATGGGTCTTATTTATCATATAGAAATGTACTAGACTCATTCCCACAGTTTTATGCATTGTTTTGTTAGTATCGTCTCTCGTGTCACAAACCATATCTTATCTGTCATTCTTAGGGGAAAGTGTTTTTTTTTTCCTGTTGCATCGAAGGGATTATGTTGATTCTAGTTTTTGAGTGTTCAATGTTGAATGATTGATTGTTTTGAGTGTGTGATCAAGCTCAAATTCTATTTTGGTTTCATCTCTGCGTCACCAATCCTACATTCAACCAAATTCCAACAAGTTTCATGCCTGCCCAACCTGGACTCACTCTACCCCTCTAAACTACACATTTTGTAGTTTCAAGCCCAAATATGACATCCCTTCCGCTTGGAACTATGCAATGCATAGTCACTACATCTAAGGTTGCGCATTACATAGTACCAATGCTTAAAAAAACATCTTTCTTTCTAGAACTGAGCGATCCTACCTCCGAGCTAGCCTCTTTCTACACATTGCATAGTTTCTGTTAGAATTTTTTCTCTTTGCCTCCATAAAATACATATTTGTGTAATATAGTGGCCCAATATCCCTCGAGAACTATGCATTTCATAGTTATAGTGGGAAATCCTACCTCACTATAACCCTCAACTACATAATCCTTCTTCTCAATGCTCTAGTTACTGTGCATTGCACATTCATAGTCATCATTCCCTCAATCTTGTCCTTTGGAATTATGCACTGTGCGATCCCCGAGCCTTCCTCCCGGTCCATTACTCAGTTCCATTCTAATCAACGATTCTCATGAATAAAGTCAAACTAGGAGATTTTTGGACTGATGTCGTCTTTTCATGAGTGAATTTTATTTACAAGTACCATATCTTGAGATGACAAGAAGATGCTCAAAAAGAGGATAAGGAGATTATGCTAGAAGCCACTTTTGAAGCTGTGAAGTCAAGATGATCATTGAACAAGAACATGAAGGGATGCTAGATTGTGACAAAAAATGAAGGATAAAATTCATAGTGAAGGCACCCTATTTCCAAGCCTTTTGGAGGAGGAAGAGGAAGAACATGCACCATATTTCATGAAGACATAAAGATAACAGTAAGAGGAGAAGATTGACATTGATACATAATCATCAAGTCCATGTCATCGATGTCAAGTCATGTCTTTTAAAAGTGTCATCTCAGGGTTCATATGAGTCATCATGTGCCACATCATTTGTAGGTGTAATTATTTAATTTTCAATAAAATGAGAAATAAAAAATAGGTGGAAGTCTAAAGGTCACCTATATAATGTCAAAGGTCATGTAGAAATCAAATGGTCTCATGAGGATTCAAAATTTCATATGAAACTCCAAGGGTGATGAGGGGAGGTCAAGATTCATAGGGGAAGTGTTGAGTCACCTCATCTATTATGTATACACTCTCATCACTCAAGGAAGGGATGTTTCACCTTGGATCTTCCAAATAGGCATTAGAGTGGAAGACAGTTCTTTTGGAGAGAAAGTAGTGGTTTAATGCTCCACTATTGGAGTTAGCGGTGTTCATTGTATCAATGTATCTTATAAATTTTATTTAATACTTCAAGTTCATTAAGCCAACACACTTTCATGTGTATATTGTAAATATTTTAATATTATTATTTGAAGGTTTGCGGTGCATGCTTTTTTCCTTTGTACTAAAGAAATTGAACTATTTCATTGGATTTGGTGCTTACTTTATAGAATGTGTATGTTTTAATGATCATTACTTTTATGTGAACTAATTCTATAGTTGATTAGTGATTATTTCATATGTATTTGTGTGTGGCTTTCTTAAAATATTACGGTTACTTTAATCTTAAAGTATCACTTTCATTTCCCTCCAGTGAAAGAAACATGATACATTTTGCAATTGAACATTTCACCAGGCATACTCACTTATTCATTTAAAAGTAAATGTACATTTCTCTCTTGTGCCAACTATTGCATCCAAGGAAAATATTTAAGAAAAATAGTTGTTGGGCCATATTTATGGAAGGGATTCTACACTAAATGGTGTGAGGTTTAATTGGGGATTCACATTGGGGAGATCGATTTTATGTTGGCAAGTTCCAACACTATCAACATTCTGGCACTAGAAGGAGGGAAGCCATCTTGTATGGTTTATAACTCACCACATCCCAAAAATTCATCTTCTGTGCAAGAGAGTAACACACCAAGTTCCACTCCAGCTCATACTCAAGGTAGGGGGGTCCTCTCATATTGATTTATAGTAAGTGTTTAAAGTTACTTACGATTAAATCTAAACAATCTGGTTTATTACTCGTTAGTTTGCGAGAGATATTCAATTACTTCCCATTGCTACTATTATTTCTCATAATACAACAAGGAAAGAAACAACTCGTAGTTGTGTATTGGTTTAATCGGTGGAAGATTTGGTTATTGTTACTCTTGAAGAGTTAGATGATTTTGCGGAAAGAAAAAATCAACAAGGGACCCTTCCGACTATTGATGAGGATTTATATAGTGACATGTAATATTTTCAGTTTTCTGATGAAGAAAAACCGAGAGACAAAGAAAAACCTAGTTATAACAAGGACTTAAAAAATGAAGGAGAAGGATCTTCAAATTCAGAGAGAAAGGAGAAGGAAGGAGAATAAGACACGACTCATCCAAATTTGGAATGGATGGCCCAAGGGTCACTTTCTCTTATGGATAATATTCAATGCATGCCCACACATCCATAAAATATTCTTTCAAATTTTGATTTAGATAAGAAAACTAAAGTTGAGGACCATATTAATGACTTGTACGTGCATTTACGAATTCTTTAGTTACATTTTGATTATGTTGCTTGTAGAATTTTTCCATACGCTCTAGAAGGTAGATCATTTGTATAGTATCACAGTCTTCCGCCCAATTCAATCCATATCTAGAGGGAGCTTAAGAAGTTATTTTAGGAATGTTTTTTGATGATAAAATCCCCACCATGTTGTTAAAAGAACTTAGGAATTTTAAGATGGGGGACAAGGAAAAAGTAAAGGATTTTAATCAGATATTTACCCTTTTGTTGAATAAGATCCCCATGGATGTACATCTGCATGATTCAATCACAAAATATTATTACACAGTTGTGTTGAAAACTAATATTTCTGTTTTCATTAAAAGAGTTTCAAATGATACTTTGGCTTTAATTTGCAGAATCTATTGCTATCGAGAAATACTTGCATTGTATTGGATTCGTTGAAGACCCTGAAAATCCTAAAGACTCGAAATAAATTGTTAATAAAACTCAACCCTCTTCCACTAAATCCAAAAAGAAATATTATTTTGATATGAAAAGCTTAACTAATTCACTTGAAATTGATTACGAATGAAGTATCTGAATTAAAAACAAGGTCAAGTGACGCATCTACTAGTTACATGTTTGTAAAGCCTCCTTTATTTAAAAGAAATAAAAACTCTCAACCTGCTAAATCTTACTAGAGCTCTAATGCGATGTTTAATGTTGAAATTTGGGACATGGTTAACTTTTGTACTTTCCATAAGGAGAAACATTTAGCGAAGACATTTCCTCAATGGAATCCTAATATGAATACTATGATGACTAACTTTGCAGACATGTTATTAGTAGAGGAACAATATGAGAAGAACAAAGAAACAAATGTAAATATTTACAAATACACAGGCACATTTATGAAGAGACTACGTAAATAATTTATGCATTGATGTGCTTAGGTGACTCAAAGAAAACCCATAGTAATTATTAATTCATGGATATGTATAAAGAACCTTACCAACCTCTTCTCTGAAATCTACCTCCGTAACGCACTCTCAGAGTTTCCCTGGCCCATATTCTCTATGTTACCGACTTTAATCAAGATATTTACTTGTATGATGTATTTACAATTTTTGGGAAAAGAGCATGAAAACCCACATGTGAAAAATAATTAAAGGAGAGGAAACAGAAATGAGATCATAAGACAATGCACACAAAAATATTTGATAATAGAGTACATTTAGTGTGGACTACGTCTTTGGGCCCTAGGTCAAGAGTGGGGAGGTCAATTAATTAGTCTCTGCAAGAAGATAAGTACATAATGAAATCTATGTCAATACAAGGATAAAACCCTTATCTAGAGTGGCATGTCTATCCCAAGAGACATTCTCCTACAAATAAATCTCACTCACAAGACATTATCCTTCAACATGAAAAAGGATTATTCTCTAAAAAAATTGGCATAAATGGAATCATACATAAGTGGCATAAAATGGACCTCTTTGAATCCACTGGTCAGATTCTAGGCATACTCATCATCATCACATACATCTCAAAATTTTGAGACTAACAATTGCAAACATGACTAATTTCTGGTAAAAACAACCAAAGTTTCCAAATGCATCAATATACCTCCCATTTTTATGATGGTTTGAAAATAGGCTACTAAAGTGTAGAAACTTGTTACGCGATCACGTTCCTTGTGAAAAATGGTGAAATTTGTGTATAAATTTTACCATTTTCCGAAATTTTCAAATCAAGGCCTCCAAGGAATCTAAGAGATTCCTCATAAATTCTTGCTCAATATTTCACCTTCATGGTTCCACTTCTCAATGTTATGCCACTAGAAAATCAACTGCTCATATCAGAAAATTGTATGCACCATTAGACTACTAGAGAAATTTCGATGAATCTGAGTATAAAGTTGTCATATTTTTGAAACCATCAAATTTCAATGCGTAGGGAATATAAATATTCCTCAAAGTTTTCTTTATGTCATGTTTCCACACAATCATAGTTCTGTTGCACGCTTGTTCATCTTCCTCTGCTACTTCCCTGGTTTGGGTGAATTAAAGAGTTTGGTTTTTAAATATTTTTCTGGATGGATTACACAATATCAAGCTCGTTGGGCCATTGGTAACAATCTGTCATTTGGTTGGCATAGACCCAAGGTCTAACCCCATCCCGTGCTCTAATTTGAATGTGGTTTTTTGTTTTTTTTGGTGTTTCATTATAAATGGAAAGAGATTATTTGGTGTCATTTGTTATTTTAAATGGGTGTTTTTTAAATTTATGGCAGTGTGTTAATGGGGGTGACCATTGGGTGGATCGGGCAATGGCCAAGTGGGTTCGATCCATGTCAACAACCCAATTCATCGGCCATTATATTATATATGGTTGTGTTTGGGTGGTAGCTCTGCCATTTTGGTGGCCCACATCCATTTTTTAATATATATTGTTATATAATAGTTGGGGATCGAAAGGGTGGTGGTTTGCAACCCCTATTTTTTATATTTTTATAATTTTTTTTAATAATAACCATTCAAAAACTATCGACAATTTTTTTTGGGTGAGTAAAAAAACCAAATAGGATAAATTTTGACTAGTTTTGTCCACTGAAAAAATCCAAATTGTCACTTACTTAGTGGCCTCCAAATTTATCAGTTACGCCAAATTTGTCTGATCTACCAAAATTAGGGAGCCTCCATATTTAATTGGTGACAAAAAACCTAGAAATTTGACTGGAAATTTTTCTACTAATATATTTCACATACGAAGTTAGATTTGAGTTTCATCTGTGTCGTTAGAATAAGGATGACGAGCACTTTGTTTTGGTACTAGTTTTGATGAAATCCAAAGAATTTATTTTTTTAGCCTCTCGAGAGACAGCTGGACCATTCCTCATAACTGAGAATATTTTGGTCCTCCAAAATGATAAACATGAATGTGACCTCGATCTACATAACAGATGCCTCTAGCTACCTACCTTCCCTTTCCTTCACCTTTGTACTTATGAAATCAGAATGATGACAATGACACCTCTATCATATGAAAAACCTATACTGCTAATACACTGTTGGAATAAGTATTTAATACTGATATGGGGGTGAATTGGTATTACGACTAATTTAATATTTTGTGCCAATTTATAAATTCACAATCAATCTTGGAAATCATCCATATAATCATCAACAACATAACATGTGGTAACAATATAAAATAAACACATAAGCACACACACCATGAGAAACATACACATGAATGCCGAGGTTTAATGTGGAATCCCTTCCAAGAGAAAAACCACCAAATTTTGTTTTCTGTTTGATGTAAATATGAGATACTACTCTACTAAATTAATTTTATTATGAGCCACCACTCACAGAAAGCACCAACCCCCTTCTTCTGGAGACACCTGATAAACTTACCAGAAGCACCATCTGAAGAACCTAATTCATGGATTTGTTGCAAACACCAACTTAAAACTCCTTGGATTTATGAAAGAACCAACTTGGAGGAGGCACCAACCCCCAATATTTCTTGAGACACCCACTAAGATGGAAGAACCAACTCCTTATATGAAGGCTCCAATCCACACTCAATAAAGAACTTTACAACTCATTGTAAATGACATCCACTCTATGTGTTTTTAGCTTTTCCTTCATTGAGTTATCCCTCAGTTATCCTCTTCATTTCACCCTTTTTTATCTTATTTTTTCGGCCCTATGTTCTGATATTAAACCTCCTCTTTATTTGGCCCAAAAAATACTTTGTTTTCTGCTCAATCTACAAAAACACACATTCTCACAAATCTCATCCCTTTGCTCTCAGCGACATATGCTCATCTCTCAGCCCCTTCTTCCATAGGCTCCCATGGTCTACAACAACAACATAGACACACTTCACCTTCTCTTAGAATCACTCACCTTAGAGCTGTCCACTCATTTGACTTGCAACAATATTTCTCCCCCCACCCCACTTTGCACAATTGTAGTCCTGGATTTTGTTCCTCTGATACACAGGGAGTGATGTTGTCTCTACTGCCATACACACTACCTGAGAGTGTACTCTCAGCATGGATCTCCATGTTGTTGTTGCATCCAATATCTTTGCCACTACAACACCATTAAGCACTAGGAATGAGCTTCTGACCATTTATCCATACTAAGAATTAAATCTCAGTCAAACTAAAGGATATAAAAAGGCTCCTCATGCTAATTAATTTCCCAAAGAATAAAAAAAAAACCTAAAGCATCGATACATTATTTTGTGATAACATCTTCTACATTCAACAATCTTATTTTTTAATTCTACATCGCATCTAATGAAGATCAAAGGTGGTTTGTTTCCATTCAATACATTATCCATTAATTCATTTTATGCAATCATGGTCCTTGCTGACTTGAATCAATGTTTATTTAAAATCACCATTTCCACCAGTTTCCAAAGATATAGCTGTCGACCCATATGTCCAAGTGCCTAAGAACTTTTATATAGACCTGTAAGCCTTGCCAAAACTAGACTTCCAAAAAATGTCGAAACTAGCCTTAAGAAACTTTCGCTCTGACACTAGTTTGATTTCTTACCGTAGAACTTGGTGTAGTGACCTCTGCTCAAGCTTTGAGGTTCTTATTCCTTTTCAAGCATGCAAGGATTAATTCCCTTTGTAAAATTCTCTACACCCTTGGTTCTATTACATGCATGAATCTTTTTATTGGGCTAAGCCCATAGCACTTATATCCCGTTTTTATCAACAAGGAAAATTTTAAGGATGGAAATCTATCTTAAAGTTTAGAAACCTTGGTGAATATTACTAGTCCGTAACATGCAAACAATAAAATTTTTAATGATATGTTTGTAAAAATATTCAAATTTCTAATTATTTTATATAGTCTCTCTAAAGCTTTGGCGATTTTTATGGTAAAAAAATTTTATAATATAAAAGTTGGGCGAATCATTTTTAAGAAAAAATGGAATTTGGTGAATATTTTTTTGGGAAAAAACATAGAAAATTAGCCCACATACAAATATTATCCCCTAAAAGTTTCCCTCTTTATCAACTTGCCTCCATGTAAATCATACAGGTTGGGCCTTGTGGGTTTAGTTGTTCTACGGGGTCCTCCTGGTGCGTTTCTCATTGGCTACTACTCTTCCATAATCCCTCATCAACCCAATGCCTACAACTCGACGCTTCCTCTTTGTGCACCATTAAAACCGTAGAGCTTCCCTTCACAAGTTGAGATGTCTCATGGGTTCCATTGTTGCATCAAAGATCCAATCACGTTTCCACTGGGCCTAGTAATCTGCCACTTCTTCCTAAAGCTTAGTTAGCCCATCACTTCCCTCAGTTCTCGGTTTTAACCTTTCAGGCATAGAGCATCGAGATGACGTCATATTGACATAACATAGTTTTTGTACATCAATATTTTCTTTTTATTAGAAAAATTTCTAATATATTTATAATAATTTATGAGTATTAATACATTTGTTTTGAGATTTTTATTTTATCCTTGTAATTTAATTGATTTCCCTATTTTATTTTATTTTTAATTTGCTACCCTTATTATTTAACTTTATATTTTATATTAATTCTTAATAAAATTATAGTAGTATACTCATTACTACTAAAATTAATATTTATATTTGTTGCTTTAATTATTTTTAATTATTTAACAATATACACATATTAATATATATTAATCCTTATATATTAATAATATACACTAATATCTTTATATTTAATCTTATTTATTAATATAGATAGTAATTTATTAAAGTGATTTATTATTATATTTGTATTGGGTGATTTAAAAAAAATAAAATATTTTAGTTATTTATTTTCTTTATTTTTTTTTGGCTTTTATCCCTATATTGTAGAAATATGGTGATAGAATTCCAACTAATCAAGAAATTTAATCTAAAATCAAGAGACTAAATTTTACTCTACTATTTCGTGGAAATTAATTGAAAATTTAGAAGAACATTCATAAACATGGATTAATCACACACACAAGTACACAAATTTATATAGGGAAACCAATTGGTAAGAACCCCTTAAGCCTTCTTTCATTAATCAAAGGAATAGATAATGCATTAAAATTTATAGCGCACTCTAAGCTCAACCTGCAAAAAAATGATGTTCTCTCTGCTCAATGAGAAGCTCTGACCTAGGCTTAGGCAATTTCTGCCTCAACCTAAGCTCATATTTCCTTGCATAATATTGAGGAAATTGGCCCCTATTTTTTAGGAATTTCCTCCAAATTGATTGCGTAATTCCCAAGGATCGATCACCGATTGCATGCAACACATGTACACTCAAGACTAGTGTACAACTGATGTTACACATTGGAATCTCCACCATAGTTGAGAAATTCAAATTCCTTGCATGCATGAGCTATTTTTTTTGGTTGATTGATTAGTTAATTGGCTGATATTTGAGCTATATTGTTGTCCCACTTCACAACTAACCTCTAACTAGTTCTATTCACTTTTAGAACTAGTTTAACTGAGTACAACTAGAAATGACTGAACTCGATTGTTATAAATTAAGAATAAACACATCCAATCTAAACTCCAAGCACACTAAGTCAAATTTACTGAGCTAACTGAGTGACAAGATCTATGTCACACTAGTTAACTCCCTCCAAGTTTTCTATTGATGTGGAAATTTTGCATTTTCTCAATTTCATCAAGTCTAAGTCAAATTGAGTCTTTCTCACTACATTTTTAGTAAGAAAGGGATTATCAACCACACCTATCCTTAACTTGTGGAATTTTAACATCCCTCTTGAAAAATCCTTTCTCAAGATTTCAACTTCTTGTTCCACTTTCTGAATCTATTTTAGCAACATTATCCTCCTCTGCACACAGTCCAATAAATGATGATACGAGATATCTATATGCTTTGATCGATTGTGAAATACTAGATTCTAAAAAATCTTAATTCAACTCCCATTATCACAATAGATCACATTTTGATCCATCTCCTAACCAAACAATCCCACAAGTATCTTTCTCATCGATATCACCTCACAACTTTCTTGACTTGGAGCCGTAGATTCAACATTTTCCAAGTTGAGCACCACATACCTTTGCTTCCTGCTGTACTAGGAAATCATTTCGAATCCAAAATATAAAATTCCAATTGACATAGTCTTTCATCCAAATGTACTCCCAATCCAACATGCATTTGTGAAGCCACGCAACTGCAATCCCTCTACCTGCCTATACCATAATCCATACTAGGTAGTGCCTTTGAGGTACTGTAAAGCATGCTTTGCTTCCTTATAATACAATTTGGTAGACCTAACCATATCTTGGCTTAGTTGGTTGACATCATAACACATATATGGTCATGTTTTCACAAGATACGTTAGTGAATCCACTAGCTATCCATAAATGGTAGCATCAACCACTTCAATTGAAATGGAATTCTCCTTCCCCCAGTTGGTCTCTAGAGGTGTGCTCCGGGTCCGCCAGCTACTGGATTTACCCACGATCTTTTACTTTTGTGATGTTGTTATAATTTGATTTTAAAAGAGAATAAAATAACACATATGCATGCTTAATAAAGAGGAAACAAGTCAACCATTAGCAACATAAAACAAAAAATATTTATAATGGAGTTTTCCTAGTGTGGGCTATGTCTCTAGATCTGGTGTAAAAATGGGGTAGGCTACTTCATATAGTGTCAAAAATGGGGAGATGTACATGGATGTTGTTCATACAATGAAGTGCCCTCAACATTAATGGCTTGTATCTCCACGAGACATTCCGCTAAAAAAACTCTCACTCACAATGGACCTCCTATCAGCGTGACATAATCTCACATGAAGCATAAACAAGATCCCACACATGCATCAAGTAGGGATCTAGAAATACTAATACATCCCACAAAAAAAAGAGGCACATGATCAAACTTCATATACCTCAACCCTTGTAGTTGGCTAAAGAAGTGGATGCTCAACTGCTGATCCTCGCTGCACCGTCAAGTTTGTTGCATCGAGGGGCATATAATCGACTGTACACACATGAGAATCAGACACCATCACTCCAATATGGAAAATGGAAAAAAAATAGGAAGCTCTGCTACTGAAATAGACATCACCATTGATTTCGTATCACCGAGAGGTGTAAAATTGACATAAAGTTTGTCGAAAATGGACTCTGGCAAGTTTGGGGCCTCAAGGAATCTTTTGATTCCCTTAAGATTCCCTAAGATTATGTTTTGTAGAGAATCTGAAAGTATGATACTTAGATGGCCATTATGGCTTTACCATCATGTTCCGTACAAAATTATGGTTAAAATGAATTCAAACTTAATATCATCTTGACAAAATTAAAAATTTACCTCCCCATGGAATCTTTAAGGCATCAAGGAATATTCTCTGCCTATAAAAGCTTTCCTAAACATGATTCCCTTATTGTTCCTTTGGTCCGTCCTCTTACTCTGTTTAATCTATTGGATCCTCCATAGGGGTCGAATGTGAAAGGACAGGGTTTAAATATAAAATCGTGGACAAATTTTATATAGCAGCTCAGTGGGCTATTGGTTAAGGTGGAGGGTTGGTTGCGCGGAGATCCGAGTTTGAATCCCAATGCAACTGAAATGGCATATTTTAAGCCTTGTTATGGTGCATTGTTTTAAAATTGGTTTGAGTTTTTGTTTGGCGTGGTTGTAATGGTGGTGGTTAGCATTAATTGCGGTGTCGTTGTTGTAATATATGTTAGGCCGCCCATGGATCAGGTCGGCCTACGTGACTGGGTGGGTTCAATTCTTGTCGACCTAGTTTAAATGGCCATAATGGTGGGGCGTGGGCTGGGTCCACCAGAGATGGTCTGCCTACCACCCATGTGGCATTATTTTTGTTATATGGTGGTTCAGCTTCGACCTTTATATATGAAGGCGATGGTTTAGTGCTGTGGGATTCGATGGGGGTGATGGCCCACCAACCCAATATATATTAATAAATATATTGTTTTAATATGGTCCAACGGGGGTGGCGAGGGTCATGGCCCACCACCCCTATTTTTTAATATTTTTTTTGTTATTTTAAAATGCATTATTCATTTTTTATTTGACAAAAAATAAGGGTCATTGAGAAAATTAACGAGGCCAAAATTTCACCCATTTTTGGGAGTTGGGTTCCTTACCTATTGACGATGAATTTGTGGGACACTTAAACCTGACCCACTACCCAACTTTGGCCAAAAAATTTAATCTCTCTAACTTCTCCATACGGGCTTTGATTGGTGATCTGTTCACACCATTGGAATTAAGGCGATGAGTACTTCAACTTGAACCTCATTCGAGAGAAATCTAACCACTTTGAATTTTGACCCTTTCTAAGCCCTCTTGATCTACTGAGGGTTTCTGGAGCCACCTGGATCAATCCTCCCCACTGAGGAGCTTTTGGTTCACCAAAAGCATGAACATAATTTGCAGCTGCTTTGTACCTTGTCTGTGCCACAAGTGTCCTGAAAGGTCACCCTTCATTCTACTTCACGTTTGTCCTTCAAAGCCATAAGTGATGAGATGACATCTGCATCCTCTAAAAACCTGTAGTACAATTTTTTACAAATTACATGCTTAACTAAGCGAAAAATCTACGAGCCAAGAATTCCACACACTTGCGATGAGTTTATAACACGTACTCGGTGGTAAAGTTTAGATTAAAATGGAATCAATACCCTAGCTACCAATACAAGGCCAAAATATCATTATTGCTTCATAAGTGACGGAAAAATCATAATCAATTTTACATTTTAAACTACAACATACAATATACAAAGTAAGGCCAAACACAGTACAAAACCTAGAAAAAACCATCTCTCACTTATCAAAGTGAATGGGTCATCCCTCTGTGGCGAATTTTCTTGTTGAACAATTGTTTCAACTGGTTCATGCATGTACACTTTGTCCTTAAGGTGTTGCTCTAGATGGAGCCTCCAACACGTGGATCTTTGATGACCACTTCTATCACAATTACTACTTTACCTCCAGACTTGCTTTACCTTATACTTCTCTTGTGATGGAGAATGCATTTAACACCTCATACTTTTTTGTGTTGCCATTCTTTTCCAACAACCAACAACTACATGGTTATGAAATCCACAAAACTGCATGTTTTCTAATGCCATGATCTGTGTTCATTGTTAGCAACCTCTTTGTAACCAAAATGAACACTAGAATATTGAGACTCATTATACCTTTCTTGGTTGTCTCTGGTGTGATCATGGTGATGATAGCTTCCCTGGGCTCTTTCTCTGCAATGTGCATTGTCATAGAATGATGGTGAAGTGTTCCTATCATTCTCTTCCCCTAATGGTGTCTACCATGCATTTGAAGAATATGACACCTTTGAGCATTGTCCTTCAATGTATCTGAAACCTGCCAATCGAGGTCTTTTATGACCTCTAATGGCTAAATCATGCCTTGGCCATTAATTCCAAGTCCTCCTCCTATGTATCCCATCTTGGTGACGAGTCTCATGCTAGTTCCTATAAGGGGTATCTCCACATTTCCCATAGAAATGATAACACATGGAGATGAAACTGAAGAACCATCAACATTGTTTACCTTAGATGTCGATTCAAAAACAGGTGATGATGGCTTCTTCAAGCCTTTGTTGTGATTCAACTCCTTCAAGGCCTTTCCCTGGCTCATAGCTGAAGCTGCAGACTCTTCTTATCCTCTTTCTCTTCTTGTATAAGGCTTCTTAATTTAGCATCCTTTTCTTGAAGGCTCTGGTTGTTGTGCTTTAGTTCTTCCAAGGCTACCTCTGTGGCTTGTAACTGAAGCTACACTCTCCTATTAGCCTCTTTCTCCTCTCGTAAAAAAAATTTCAATTCAGAATTATCTTCTAGAAGGCTATGGTTCATTTCCTCATTCGAATGATGAGAAGACAGTGAGGTCGATGAATATTCACTGGAAGATGTGAATGAAGTTTTGCTTTCTGCTTCTTCTTTCTTCCATATTTCATGAGTTGGATACATAATGTCCACCATTTTGGACATCCTAAGCATGGCTTCGTACATGTATTTTCTATCCTCCATTCTTGCATGTTCAATCATTGTTCACGCTCATAATTCACATCAGCAAGAAGGCCGCTCTGATACCACTTGATTCGGGTTCCTCGGCTACCGGATTTACCCACTATATTTTACATTTGTGATGTTGTTAGAATTTCATTTTAAAAGAGAATAAAACAATGCGTATGCATGCATAAGAAATAGGAAGTAAGGCAACCATAAAAAACATAAAACATAACACATTGATAACGAATTTCACCCAGTCTGGGCTACATCTCCGAGCCCAGTGTAAAAATTGGGTAGGCTGCTTCATATAGTGTTGAAAAAGGGTAGATGTACATGGATGATGTTCATACAAGGAAGTGCCCTCAACATGAGTGGCTTGTCTCTCCATGTGGCGTTCCGCTAGAGGAACTCTCACTCACAATGGACCTCCTATCATCATAACACAATATCACATGAAGAAAAACAAGATCTCGCACATGAATCAAGAAAGGATCTAGAAATCATAATACATCCCACATCAAAAGGATTCCCTCAAGATTCCCTAAGATTTTGTTTTGTAGAGAATATAAAAATATGTTACTTAGATGGTCATTTTGGCTTGACCATCGTGTTCCCTACAAAGTTATGGTTAAAATGACTGCAAACTTAATATCATTCTAACAAAATGAAAAATTTTCCTCCTGATGGAATCTTTCAAGCATCAAGGAATATTCTTTGCAAAAATTCTCTACCTCGAAAAGCTTTCCTACACATGATTCCCTTTTTGTTTTTTTGGTCCCTCCTCTTGCTCTGTTAGGCTTGTTGGCTCCTCCGCAGGGGTTGAATGCGAAAGGATAGGGTTTAAATATAAAATCATGGACATATTTTATATAGCAGCCCGGTGGGCTATTGGTTAAGGTGGAGGGTTGGTTGCGCGGAGATTCAAGTTTGAATCCCAATGCAACCGAAATGGCATACTTTAAGTCTTATTATGGCGTATTGTTTTAAACTTGGTTTGAGTTTTTGTTTAGCGCAGTTGTAATGGTGGTGGTTAGCATTAATTGTGGTGTCGTCATTGTAATATATGTTGGTCCGCCCGTGGATCAGGTCGGCCTATGTGACTGGGCGGGTTCAATTCATGTCGACCTAGTTTAAATGGCCATAATGGTGGGGTGTGGGCCCGGTCCACTAGAGATGGTCTACCCACCACCCATGTGGCGTTGTTTTTGTTATATGGTGGTTAGGCTTCAGCCTTTATATATGAAGGCAATGGTTTAGCGACATGGGTTTGGATGGAAGTCATGACCCACCAACCCAATATATATTAATAAATATATTTTTGTAATATGGTCCGACGGGGGTGGTGGGGGTCATGGCCGGCCACCCCTATTTTTTAATATTTTTTTTGTTATTTTAAAATGAATTATTCATTTTTTTAGTTTAACGAAAAATAAGGGTCATTGGGAAAATTAACGAGGCCACAATTTCACTCATTTTTGGGAGTTGGGTTGCTTGCCTATTGACGATGAATTTGTGGGACACTTAAACCTAACCCACTGCCCAACTTTGACCAAAAAATTGAATCTCTCTGACTTTTCCATATGGGCTCTGATTGGAGATCCGTTTGCACTGTTGGAATCAAGGCGATGAGTACTTCAACCTGAACCTCATTCGAGAGAAATCTGACCACTTTTAATTCTTACCCTTTCTAAGCCCTCTTAATCTCCTTAGGTTGTCTAGAGCCACCTGGATCAATCATCCCCACTGAAGAGCTTTTGGTCCACCAAAAACATGAACATAATTTGCAGCTAATTTGTACCTTGTCTACACCACAAGTGTCCTGAAAGGTCACCCTTCATTCTCCTTCATCTCTTTCCTTTGAAGCCATAAGCAATGAGCTAACACCTGCATCCTCTACAAACATGTAGTACAATATTTTTCAAATTGCATGCTTAACTAAGTGACCAATCTACGAACCAAGAATTCCACACACTTGAGATGAGTTTATAACATGTACTCGGTGGTAAAGTTTACATTAAAATGGAATCAATACCATAGCTATCAATACAAGGCCAAAATATCATTGTTTCTTCATAATTGATGGAAAATATATAATCACTTTTTCATTTTAAACTGCAACATATGATATACAAAGTAAGGCCAAACACAGTACAAAACCTAGAAAAAACCATCTCTCACTTATCAAAGTGAATGGGTCATCCCTCTGTGGCGCATTTTCTTATCGAATAGTTGTTTCAACTGGTTCATGCATGGAAAATTTGTCCTTAAGGCCCTGCTCTAGATGGAGCCTCCAACACGTGGCTCTCTGATGACCACTTCTATCACAATTATTGCTTTACCGCCAGTCCTGCTTTACCTTCTACTTCTCTTGTGATGGAGAAGGACTTTGACACCTCATACTTTTTTGTGTTGCCATTCTTTTCCAACAATCAACAAATACATGGTTATGTAATCCAAAAAACTTCATGTTTTCTAATGCCATGATCTATGTTCATTGTTAGCAACCTGTTTGTAACCAAAATGAACACTAGAATATCGAGACTCATTATACCTTTCTTGGTTGTCTCTGGTGTGATCATGGTGAAGATAGCTTGCATCAACTCTTTCTCTGTAATGTGCGTTGTCATAGAATGATGGTGAAGTGTTCCCATCATTCTCTTCCCCCAATGGTTTCTACCATGCATTGGAATATTATGACACCTTCAAGCATTGTCCTTCAGTGTATCCGAAACCTGCTAATCAAGGTCTTTCATGACCTCCAATGGCTAAATCATGCATTGGCCATTAATTCCAAGTCCTCCTCCTGTGTATCCCATATTGGTGACGAGTCTCATGCCTGTTCCTATAAGGGGTATCTCCACATTTCCCACAGAAATGATAGCATGTGAAGATGAAACTAAAGAACCATCAACATTTTTTACCTTAGATGTCGATCCAGAAACATGTGATGATGGCTTCTTCAAGCCTTTTTTGTGCTTCAAATCCTCCAAGGCCTCTTCCATGGCTCATATCTGAAGCTGCAGACTCTTCTTATCCTCTTTCTCTTCTTGTATAAGCCTCCTTAATTCAACATCCTTTTCTTGAAGGCTCTAGTTTTTGTGCTTCAGTTCTTCCAAGGCTACCTCTGCGGCTTGTCACTAAAGCTACACTCTCTTATTAGCCTCTTTCTCCTCTCATAAAAAAACTTTCAATTCATAATTATCTACTAGAAGGCTATGGTTGATCTCCTCATTTGAATGATGAGAAGACAGTGAGGTTGATGAATATTCACTGGAAGATGTGAATGAAATTTTTCTTTCTGCTTCTTCTTTGTTCCATATTTCATGAGCTTGATACATCATGTCCACCATTTTGGACATCTTGAGCATGCCCTCATACATGTCTTTTCCATCCTGCATTGCTACACGTTCAATCTTTGTTCATGCTCATAATTCACATCAGCAAGAAGGCTGCTCTGACACCACTTGATTCGTGTCCATCAGCTACTAGATTTACCCATGATCGTTTACTTTTATGATGCTGTTAGAATTTCATTTTCAGAGAGCATAAAATAATACGTACACATGCATAAGCAAGAGGAAGTAAGGCAACCATGAAAAACATAAAACACAACACGTTGATAATAGAGTTCACCCAGTGTGGGCTACATCTCTGAGTGCGGTGTAAAAATGGGGTAGGCCGCTTCATATAGTGTTGAAAAAGGGTAGATGCACATGGATGATGTTCATACAAGGAAGTGCCCTCAACATGAGTGGCTTGTCTCTCCACGAGACATTCCGCTATATGAACTCTCACTCACAATGGACCTCCTATCAGCATAACATAATATCACATGAAGCAAAACAAGATCCCACACATGAATCAAGAAAGGATCTAGAAATCATAATACATCCCACAAAAAAAGGAGGCACATGATCAAAATGCATATACCTTAAACCATGGAGTTCGCTGAAGAAGTGTATGCTTAGCTGCTGATCCTGGCCACATCGTCGAGTTCGTGGCATCGAGGGGCATAAAATCGACTAGCCACACTTGAGAATCAGACACCGTCAATCCAATATAGAAAATGTCCAAAAATAGGAAGGTCTACTGCTAAAAAAAACATCGCCATTGATTTCCTGTCACAGAGAGGTGTAAAATCGACATAAAGTTTGTCGAAAATGGACTCCGGCCAATTTTGGGCCTCAAGGAATCTTTTGATTCCCTCAAGATTCTCTAAGATTTTGTTGTGCATGGAATTTGCAAATCTTCTACTTAGCGGGCCATTCTAGCTTAGCCATTGCATTCCCTACGAAATTATGGTTAAAATTACTCTAAAATTCATATCATTCCTACAAAATGAAAATTTACCTTCGTATGGAATCTTCCAAGGATCAAGGTATATTCTCTGCAAAAATTTGTTGCCCCGAAAAGCATGCCCACACATGATTCCCTTGTTATTCCACTAGTCTGTCTTCGTTGTTCTGTCCTCTTTCTATGTTCGGTCCACTGGCTCCTCCATTGGGGTCGAATGCCAAAGGACAAGGTTTAAGTATAAAATCATAGATGGATTTTACAAAGCAACTCATTGGGCTCTTGGTTAAGGTGAAGGGTTGGTTGGGCGGTAATCTGAGTTCAAATCCCGCTGCAACTGAAATGGCATAATTTAAGTATTTTTAAAATTGGTTTGATTTTTTGTTTGGTGCAGTTGTAATGGTGGCAGTTAGCATTAATTCTAGGTCTGTCATTGCAATATATGTTGGGTTTCCCATGGATCTGACTGGCCTACATGGCCATGGGAGTTCAATTCTCGCTGACCTAGTTTAAATGGAAATATTGCTGGGGCGTGGGCCAGGTCTACCAAAGGTGGCCCATACACCACCCATGTGACATTATTTTTTGTTATGTGGTGGTTGGGCTTCAGCCTTTATATATGAAGGCAGTGGTTTAGCGTTGTGGGGTTCAGCGGGGGTCATAACCCACCAACCCAATATATATTAATACATATATTGTTGTAATATGGTGTGACGGGTGTGGCGGGGGTCAGGGCCCGCCACCCCTATTTTTTAATATTTTTTTGTTGTTTTTAAAAAGAATTATTCATTTTTTATTTTAACGAAAAGAAGGGTCATTGGGAAAATAACGGAGGCCACAATTTCACCCATTTTTGGGAGTTGTGTTCCTTGCCAGTTGATGGTGAATTTGTGGGAAACTTAAACCTGGCCCACAACCCAACTATGACCAAAAATTTTACTCGCTCTACCTTCTCCATACGGGCTCAGATTAGAGATCCATTCGCATCATTTGAATCAGGGCAATAAGTACTTAAACATGAACCTTGTTCGAGAGAAATCCAACGACCTTGAAAATTGACCATTTCTGAGCCTTCTTGATCTCCCTAGGGTGTCTGGAGCCACTTGGATCAAGGTGCCTCCATTAGGTTACAAATATCATGTGAAATATCTGTAATATATCTTTGGCATACTTTCCTTGAAACACAAACAATTCCCCATCACCTTGCCATACTTCTAGCCCAATGAAGTAGTGCATGTAACCCATGTATTTCATCTCAAATTCCCTTGCAAGAGTTGATCAACTACTCATCGTCTATGAATATTAAATCACCAACATACAAAATAATGATAGTAGATTTACTTCTACTGATATATGATGGAGGTTTGTATTCACTTAAATTTTGGTGAAGCCCAATCCCATGAGATAACTATCAATCCTAATATACCAAGCTCTAGGTGTCTCTTTGAGACCATACAATGCTCACTTGAGTCTGAAAAGATGAGTCTCCCGATCAAGTGTCTCAAAAAATTATGGTTGATATATCTGCACTTCATCCACAATAACACCATTAAGAAATGTTGTTTTACATCCATATGGTGGATCTTGCACCCCATCTAGGCAATCAGTGCAAGAATTGGTCTAAGATGAATACCTTGCTATAGGAGAAAGGGTTTCCTCATCGCCAATTAGCTCAACTTGACAAAATAATTTAGCCACATGTATGGCCTTATACTTCTCTATTCTTCATTTTATTACATGCTTAACCTTTAATATGCATCTCAAACCCACCACTGATTTATTTGTCGGTCTTGGGACCACATCCCCAGCATTGTTCTTTATGATGGATTCATATTCTTCCAATATTGCATCAACCCAAATTGGTTTATCAACTAATTTCTCAAAATAGGATGGCTCATTATCTACAAGCTTAGTCATTAGAGCCATGTATCTAGTGTACCTCTTAGGTGACCTCCTTTTCCTACACAAATTTAAAGGAGCTCCCACATTCTCCCCCACATCTTGCACTAGTATTTCTGTTTCCATTTTTATTTTTCTACCTTATCTAGATGGTTTAGCTTGAGTGGATGTCCCCACTCTACCTCCTCTCTATTACTCCATTTGTGGCTACTTCGTTGTTGGCAATATGATGCAGAGTGTTGTCCTTGATGGCAACCCACTTGATGAAGATGATGGCAACCTACTTGACGAAGTTGTTCTTGACTTGATGAGCTTGCTAAATAATGTAAATCTGATACCAATCAAGATAGAAGGTAAATCTAGCAGGAATTTATACAAAGGCATTGGATGAAAAGGTGGTGTCTCAAGGCAGACACAGTTTGTTCAGGCGAAGTAGCGTGGCGACGCGGGAATTAATGTCATGTCGCACATGTTCAAATGCGCCCAATTATGTAAAGCGGGCAAATACCATGGTTTCGACCCCATTGTATGGTTACCGGATTGTTCATGAGATCGCGTCTGTGAAGGCCATTAGTTATGTGGTTTTGTCATGGGGGCTGATAATAACCCTATATACAGAGAATAAATTCATTGTGCAAGGGGGGTGCAGAGTTCTGGCTTTGATGAATACCTTCATCAGCATATTCGTATGGTTGAACCTGCTCCACTGATAGATCAATTCCACATGCTCCTATGAACATGATGAAGGCTCAAGATCTCTAGATCTAGAAATGGTGAATGTCAAGGATGATCTGAAAAGAAGTGAAAAAGACCTGGCGCAATCCTGTTGAAGAGATTGAAGAAATCTGGGTAAGTTTATAGATCTGGTCTGTACTGCAAAATTTATCTTTTATAGATCTATACGCAGGTTCGTTTCATGAAAAGTGCGTGTATACGCGGGTCTGTGGAAGGAAAAGCACGTATGGGCAGTTAGGGTTTTTCCCTAGAAAATGCACTGAAGTATACGTGGGTTCGTCTATTGGAAAGAGCGTATATACGCGGGTCTGATCAAATAAAAGCGCGTATGATTTCTGATCTAATGGTTGCTGAAGGTTGAATGTGTTTCTGCATATCTATTCTAAAGTCTGGGTTATATCTGATATTCTGGTTATAGTGGTCTCACTGTTCTGTTTGAAGCATTGAGCAATATATGATTATTGATAAGTGAAGGGTTGTGTTGAAGTTGTTCGATCCAGTTTGAAAATTGATGAAACGTGGTCTGTAGTGGTGCTGAGGGTCGAAGCCTTCAGTCACGGGGTCGTAGCTCCCTTCCAGGAGAGGCTGGTAAACGAGAGCAGGGGGTCGTAGCTCCCTTCCAGGAGAGGCTGGTAAACGAGAGTAGGGGGTTGTAGCTCCCTTCTAGGATAGGCTGGTAAACGAGAGAAGGTTGTAGCCTTCTTCAGGTGGGTGCCTGCGTGCTAGTTTGAGTCTGCACCAGTACATGATTGTAAGAAGTTTTCTTAATAATGAATTTTGAAGGCTGAAGCGACGGCAACGGTGGTTTTCTCCCGAATTGGGTTTCCACCTAAAAATCCTGGTGTTCATGTGTGTTGCATATGTGTGATGATTATTCTGTTCTGTCTGCACCTATTCACTGTTTCTGAAATATCTGATGAATGAATAATGCAATGATCTGAGTTAAGATTCAAACACATAATTAGATCTCTGGACATACGCGAGTTCTGTAAAGGATATCCGCGTATATACGCTAGTTGCCTTCAGTAAAGTAGCGTATGGGTTTTTAGAAAGGAAAAAGTAAAAGTTTGATTGTCTGCACTAAATACTGATTCACCCCCCCTCCCCCCTCTCAGTATTTTTCCGAACAATTGGTATCAGAGCAGGTCCTTCTGAAAAAGCTTAGTCGCTAGAAGGAAGATCAAGCAAGATGAGCTATCAAGAAGGAACAACATCTATCAAGCCTCCGCTCTTCAATGGAAGCAATTTAATCTTCTGGAAAATGAGGATGAGATCCTTTCTTCAGTCTATGGGAGCAGATGTATGGGCCATTGTTGAACAAGGATATCAATATCCAGCTGCTACACCAACAGATCCAACTGAAAGGAAGAATTATGAATCAAATGCAAAAGCGGTCAATGCTATAATAGGAAGTCTAACAGAATCAGAATTTGTTAAAGTCATGCAGATGAATACAACAAAAGAAATATGGGACAAAATCATTCTGAGTTATGAAGGTGATGCAAAGGTAAAAATTGCAAAACTCAAAACTCTCAGAATTGAATATGAAAATTTAAAGATGCATAGTGATGAGAGTATTGCCAGTTTCTTTTTATGTCTTGATGATGTTGTAAATCGTATGAAAAATCTAGGAGAAACAATAACCGAAACTACTTTGGTTGAGAAAATTTTGAGATCGCTAACGGCAAAATTTGAGTCAAAAGTCTCTGCTCTTGAAGAAAAACAGGATCTTCAAAATCTTACTGTGGTGCAACTTCATGGCATACTGACTGCATATGAAATGAGAAGAGGAGGACCATCTGAAGTTAAAGAAGCTGTTTTTAGAGCTTCTACAAAAGAGAAAGAAGTACAAGAAGCAGAAGGATCAGGATATATTTCGGAAGAATATGAGGCAAATTTTGTAAAGAAACTTCAACTTGGTACAAGACGGTTTATAGGTAAGCTTCCTTTCAAATGTTTTAATTGTGGAAGAGTTGGTCATTATGCTGCAAAGTGTCCTCACAAAGAAACACCTACAAAAGGAAAGGAAGTAGCTAGAAATAAGAACCGGTCTAGCACTAGAAGAAGTTACTATAGTCATGATGACAGTGATGGGGTATCTGATAGTGAGGAAGAATGTGAACAAGATCTTAGACTTCTCATGGCTTTTGAATCTAAAGAAGAAAATGATACTTTTGTGGATGCTCTAGAGGACAATTATTTTCTTGAAGAAAACAATCAACTCAAAATACGCTTAGAACAAAGCAGAATTCTCTTAGAAGAAAGGAAAATAACCATCGAGACTTTGGAAAAGCAGGTTGAAGAGGCAAAGAAACACAATGAGAAATTAGAATGTGAAGTGGTAAGTGTAAGAAAAGAATTTGAGAAAGCAAAGACTTTGAATTTCAGATTTGATAAAGGATCTGAAACCTTAGATGAGATTATCAAGGTACAATGTTCTCCTCTTATAAAGACAGGTCTTGGATATATTGGAGAATCTTCTCAAGCTTTAGCACCAAATTATCTAAAAGCAGCTACAGCTGGTTTACAAAATTCTGCCACTCAGCAAGGGAATAAAGAATCTTTACAGGTAAAGCATGATCATCTTAATGCAAGGAACACTAACAGGAATATCTTTCAAAGAAGCCCCAATCAACAGGTAAATTCAAGTAGAAGATTTCATGATCGCAAAAATTTCTTCTTCAATGGACAATGTTTCTCATGTCACAATTTTGGCCATAAAGCTGCTCAATGTGTTGCATATAAAACCATCATGACAAGAGAAGAAAGAAAGAAAATGATTGATATTGAAACAAAGAAGAATACCTATAACAACTTTTCTCCTCTTCTAAATGAAGTTGAATGTGCTTATTGCAATAACTATGGGCATGAAGAATTTGAATGCACGAGCAAAGTTTAGCCAAAAGAGCATCTTCCTTCAAAATCCAAAATATGGAAAAAGAAGGAATCACAGGTTGAAAATTGTGGCATAGCGTTATTTGCGGAAGGTGAAGAAAATCAATGGTACATTGATAGTGGATGCTCGAGACACATGACAGGTGATAAACACAAACTTCGTGCATATAGTGCTCTAGAAAAGGAAAAGAAAGTTACTTTTGGAAATGATACTCCTGTTGTAATTAAAGGAAAAGGGTCTGTGTTCCTAAAACAAAAGGTGAAGGCTAATGATGTCATGTATGTGGATGGATTAAGGCATAATCTGTTAAGTGTAATTCAAATGTGTGATCAAGGAACTGAAGTTGTCTTTAGCTCAAAAGAATGTGTGGTTCGTGATCTTGATACAGGTAAAACAATTATAAAAGGAAAAAGAACTCCAAGAAACCTATATGTATTGAAGAACTGCAAAGAACAATGTTACTTGAGTAAATCTTCAGAAAACTATCTATGGCATAGAAGGTTGGGACATCTAAGCTTCTCTCAAATCAACAAATCAAGTAGACTTAATGCTGTTCGTGGTCTTCCCAATATTACTCTACCTGAAAATATCATATGCAAATCTTGCCAATTCGGTAAGCAGACCAGAGTAAAATTTAATGCCAAAGAAGGATCATCAAGTAAGCCTCTTGAACTCATTGATACAGACATATGTGGACCTATGAGAAAAAAGTCACCACGTGGGGAAGAATACTATATCTTATTTATTGATGATTTCTCTAGAATGTGTTGGATTGGGTTGATGAAACACAAAGATGAAGCATTTGAGAAATTTCAGATCTTCAAAGAACTGGTTGAAAATGAATTAGATCTAAAAATCAAGTGTCTTAGATCTGATCGAGGAGGAGAATATACATCAAATGAATTCTTTGAATTTTTTGAACAACATGGCATAAAAAGACAGTTTTCTATAGCAGGTACTCCACAACAAAATGGCGTAGTAAAAAGAATGAATAGAACAATTCAACAAATGGCTAGAGCTGTGCTTGATGATTCCGGAACACTTGACATTTTTTGGGGAGAAGTAGCTCACACAGCAACAAATATTCTTAACAAGGCACATGTTCGGGTAAATAGTGACAAAACTCCATATGAACTCTGGTATGGTAATTCTCCCTCTGTGAAACATTTTAGAGTTTTCGGAAGTAAATGCTTTATCAAAAATAATGATGAAAAGCTTGGCAAGTTTGAACCTAGAGATCCTGAGCAGATGAGCGAATACTTCTTGGTTACTCATATACAAGCAGGCATGCCAAATGTTACAATAAAAGGCTTCGAAAGATTGTTGAATGTATTGATGTTGTTATTGATGAGTCTCCTGCAGCTCCTAAAGAAGAAAAACAAACAACAAAATAAGATGATGGTGACTTATAGCCTTCTACATCAAATAGAAATGATATAAACAATGGATCCAATGAAGAACCTGAAAATGATCTATCTGAAAAAGCTCCATCCAGATATGTTCAAAAGAATCATCCCGAATCTCAAATTTTTGGAGACAAGGAATCGGGTGTACGAACGAGGAGAACTCTAGTGGGATCCTCTAGTCATCTGGCACTTCTATCCACAATTGAACCACACAATGTCAATCAAGCTAGCAAAGATGAATTTTGGAAGCAAGCCATGGATGAAGAGCTCGATCAAATTGAAAAGAATGACACTTGGGAATTGTACCAAGACCACATGATAAAAATGTCAATGGAACTAAATGGATATTCAAAAACAAGATAAATGAGAATGGGGATGTTGTAAGAAACAAAGCTAGACTTGTTTGCAAGGGGTATACTCAACAAGAAGGTATAGACTTTGAAGAAAATTTTGCTCCTGTAGCTAGACTTGAAGCCATAAGAATGTTTCTTGCTTTTTCAAGCTTTCAAAAAATCAAAGTTTATCAAATGGATGTCAACCGCTTTCTCACGTAGGATCTAGAAGAAGAAGTTTATATAGAACAACCGTAAGATTCATTTGGGAATGATGAAAATATTGGTTTGCGTACTTAAAAAGGCTTATATGGTCTCAAACAAGCTCAAGGGCATGGTATTATCGCCTTATTAAATATCTTCATCAACAAGGATTTTCAAAGGCTCAATATAGTAACTTATACACAAAAATTGAAAATGATAAACTATTGATTGTGGTTGTATACGTCGATGATATCATTTTTGGACGTAATGAAGAATCTATGAGTCAGAAATTTGCTTCTGTCATGCAGCAAGAATTTGAAATGTCTTTAGTTGGGGAACTAACATTTTTTCTTGGCTTACAAGTGCCTCAAACTACAGAAGGTATATTCTTATCTCAAACAAAATACCTTAAGAAAATTATGAAGAAGTATGGGATGGAAGAGTGCAAACCTGTAAGTACACCAATGATAACTGGATGTAATCTCTTTTCTCATGATGATTCTCCCCCAGTGAATCAACCAGAATATAGATCTATGATAGGAAGTCTTCTGTATCTCACTGGGACTAGACCCCATATTATGCATGCAGTTGGGATTGTTGGACGATTCCAAGCCAATCCAAAAGAATCTCATCTTCAGGCTGTCAAAATAATATTCAAATATCTACAAGGAACACAAGACTTTGGACTATGGTATCCAAAGAATGCTGATCTTACACTTCAGGCTTACACTGATGCAGATTGGGCTCGAAATGTTGATGATCGGAAAATCACAAGTGGTGGTGCATTCTATATGGGGCCCCAGTTGGTATCTTGGTTTAGTAAGAAGAAAAGTTCTATTGCCTTATCTATTTCTGAAGCAGAATATGTGGCTGCCGCATCTTGTTGCACTCAACTCCTTCGGATGATGCAAACCTTGGAATATTTTCAAATCAAATGTACTTCTCCTATCTCCATTATGTGTGATAATACACGTGCCATCAGTATCTCAAAGAATCTTGTTATGCATTCAAAGACCAAACACATCCCCATCAAGTATCACTTCTTACGTGAACAAGTGCTTGAACAAAAGGTGAAGTTGGAGTATGTTCCCTCCAAAGAACAAGTTGATGATATTTTTACCAAACTCTCTCAAGCCATTGTAGTTGCTCAATATCTCTTTACAAAAAAGTCGTGGTGTTGTCTTCCGCTTCTAAGATCGTATATGAGATTAAGTTTTAAGATTAAATTGGATACGCAGGTTTCTGGAAAGACAATCGCGTATATACGTGAGTTCATACATAGAAAACCGCGTATGGGTGGTTGCTGACAAAGTTTCTGGGCCAGCATTCTTTAGCACAAGCTATGGTGTTGTTTGGTATCTCTAATGTTGTATGGCTTCTCTGGTGAAGTTTCAGCTCTTATATTTTTGTTTCATTCTCTGATATTGGGTGAAGATGCCTTGATGATTGGCTGTCGAAACTGTTCAGGTTACTCAAGCTAAGGAGGAGTTTTGGTCATATGGAAAGGATGCACAGTTTCAGGGGGAGCATTAGCCTGGCTGAGAATAATGCATTGTTTGCATTATGATGGTTTTGCAACTTGATCTCTCTCTTGAGGTATTTTTTGTTTTGGTTGTGAAAATTCATACTTGTAATTTGATGAAAAGGTCATGTTGAGACCCATGTTGTAAATTGTAATATTCAGTCTTGTAAGGACTTGTTCAAATTTGTAAACCCACTTGGTTGGGTAGTTGAGTCAAAATGTGTAAACCCACCTGGTTGGGTATTTGAGTCGCATATGTAATTCCACTTGGTTGGATCTTTGATGTAAGTATGAGTCTTGGTGATAGGAAGGTCATAGAATCATGTACTTCACTGAAAAATATGTTTGAAGTTTCAGCATGAACTCAGGGGTAGCATGGTCACTTCAGTGCACATTAGATCTGCAGAGCTCTTATGTCTACATGAGGAGAAAAACCTTGTGTTGGCTTTGATCCGCCCTTTTCCCTTGATGTCAAAGGGGGAGAGTGACATGGTGTTTTTGTATCATGAATAATATTTGTGCTTAATGTATCTACCTGTTATGGTGATCAAACACCATCGTGGTTGCCATCAAGTCCAAAGGGGGAGATTGTTGGCGATATGATGCAGAGTGTTGTCCTTGATGGCAACCCACTTGATGAAGATGATGGCAAATCACCTCTCACTTGACGGTTGTTCTTGCTTCTTTGAGCTTTCAACAATGTAAATTTGATGTATCTACAACCAAGATGTATGGGGTAATGATGAAAGGAATTTCAAGATGTGCGAACATTGATGAAAAGTGTGTGTCTCAAGGCATACGCGGGTTTGTCTAGTCGAAGTAGCGTATGCACGCGGGAATTAACGTCACAAGTCGCGTATGCTCAAATGCGCTCTAAATATGTAAAAAAAGGGGTAAATACCATGGTTTTGACCCATTGTATTAAGCGCTGGATTGTCTATGAGATCCCGTCCAGGAATACCATTGGAAGTTATGTGGTTTTGGCTCATGGTATTGATAAAGGGTAACCCTATATAAGAAGAAGAAATTCATTGTGCAAGGGGGTGCATGAGTCTGGGCTTTGATGAATACTTCACTCTGAAAGTATATCTATATGGTTGAACCCTGTTCCTAATTGATAGATCTGAATCTATGATGCACCTATGAACATGATGAAGGCTCAAGATCTCTAGATCTAGAAATGGTGAATGTCAAGGATGATCTGAAAAGAAGTGAAGAAGACCTGGCGCAATCCTGTTGAAGAGATTGAGGAAATATGGGTAAGTTCATAGATCTGGTCTATACTGTAAAGTTTATCTTTTATAGATCTATACGCAGGTTTGTTTCATGAAAAGCGCGTATGCGCAGTTAGGGTTTTTCCCTAGAAAATGCACTGAAGTATACGCGGGTTCGTCTACTGGAAAGAGCGTATATATGCAGGTCTGATCAAATAAAATTGCGTATGATTTCTGATCTAATGGTTGCTGAAGGTTGAATGTGTTTCTAAATATCTATTCTGAAGTCTGGGTTATATCTGATATTCTGGTTACAATGGTCTCACTGTTCTGTTTGAAGCATTGAGCAAGATATGATTATTGATAAGTGAAGGGTTGTGTTGAAGCTGTTTGATCCAGTTTGAAAATTGATGAAACGTGGTCTACAGTGGTGCTGAGGGTCGAAGCCTTCAGTCAGGGGGTCGTAGCTCCCTTCCAGGAGAGGCTGGTAAACGAGAGTAAGGGGTCGTAGCTCCCTTCCAGGAGAGGCTGGTAAACGAGAGCAGGGGGTTGTAGCTCCCTTCCAGGATAGGCTGGTAATCGAGAGAAGGTTGTAGCCTTCTGCAGGTGGGTGCCTGCGTGCTGGTTTGAGTCTGCACCAATACATGATTGTAAGAAGTTTTCTTAATAATAAATTTTGAAGGCTGAAGCGACGACAGCGGTGGTTTTCTCCCGAATTGGATTTCCACCTAAAAATCCTGGTGTTCATGTGTGTTGCATATGTGTGATGATTATTCTGTTTTGTCTGCACCTATTCACTGTTTCTGAAATATTTGATGAATGAATAATGCAATGATCTGAGTTAAGATTCAAACACATAATTAGATCTCTGGACATACGCGAGTTCTATAAAGGATATCCGCGTATATACGCTAGTTGCCTTTAGTAAAGTAGCTTATGGGTTTTTAGAAAGGAAAAAGTAAAAGTTTGATTGTCTGCACTAAATACTGATTCACCCCCCCCCTCTAAGTATTTTTCCCAACAATCGTAGCTTCAAGAGGACGCGCCTTTGGAGCTAAAAAGATCCTCTTCTCGTGGGATTTGAAGCTCTCTCTCAAGAGAGAATCTCATTGCTTTCTCCTCATCATACTTTACATACCTTAAAACAACTGACATTTTGATGGAACCTATGTACACCCGATAACTGTTTGGATTTTTGGTGTAACCTAATACTCTCCCAACTCTATTGTCGGTTCAAGTTTATTCATAAAATATTTTGAGACATGGTAGTAAATTGAGGCTCCAAAAATTATGAAATGAGACACATCTGAATTTATCTTCGAGAAAGCATCCTCTAAGGTAATCATACCAAGAATATGATGAGGAATCTAGTTTTTCAAGTAGACTGTTGAGTTACATGCCTCTTCCCACAAATGTAGTGGCTATCCTTAGTCATGTAGCATAGCTCTCACAACTACCACACTGCTTTGGTTCTTCCTCTCACCTCCACCATTTTGTTGTGTGTTGTCGAGAGATGTGAGATTTCTTTGAATGCCTTCTTTTTCATAGAAATACTTGAAGTCATTCAAAACATACTCACCTCTATTGTTTCTCCTCAGAGACTTCACCTTCTTTTCGGTCTCATTCTCAACTATTGCCTCGAATTCTACAAAATTTTAGAGTGTCTCATCCTTCTTCCACATGAAGAAGATCCCATAATTCTTTGAGAAACCATCAATAAAATTAACAAAGTATCTGTGTCTGGAAGTGAAAGATTTCGAGAAGAGTCCATAAACATTATAAAGGAATCTCTCCAAGACTGCATGTGCTTTTCTTTCTCTATCATGGAATGTGGATTTTACATACTTCCAAAAGGTACAACCCTTGTAGACATCATACTGCTCAATTGATCCTTTAGGGAGGCCAATGGTTATTTGTTTCATAATTGTTAAGGCACCATGATGTAAATGGCCTAATATACTATGCCATATTTCACTTATATCATGACTCTGTACTATCTCTTCCTTATAGTTAATGCAACAAAATGTTCCATAGCATGTTTATACAACTTCTTCACATGAACCCAAATATGCTTCACCTTCCCAGTAGCTATGTGTCTCAAAAAGGCCTTCCCTTTACTAAATATTATGTCATAATCACGGTCTTCTAAAAATTCTATAGAGATGATGTTCTTCTTTAGTCCTGGTACAAACATGACATCTTTGAGGTGAAGAGGGGATCCTAACTCCCTTTTAAAGGTTACTATACCAAACCCAATAGCATTGTACCTTTAGTTTTCCCCAAGATCAATATCCATATATATATATATATATATATTTCTCCTCTAGGCCATTGAAAAACTATCTACACCTTGTCATGTGGAATGAGGAACCTAATTCCAAGTAACAAACACTCCTTTTCACAGTGTTATCCATGCCTGTGATCAGGGTGATGTAAATCTTGAACTTTGAAGCCAATGCTTCACCAGTTTCTCATCTTGAGTTCTTCTTGATATACTTTCTGTTTGGAAACTTTGTAGCATAATGCTCACATTCATGACAATTGAATAATTTTCTTTTGGTCAAGTCTTTATTCTTTCCCACATGACTGGAATATGGTCTGGTTTGATATGTATTCCCTTTTCCCTTCTTTCCCTTTCCAACCAATTCAAATTTTTCTTCATCCTCTCCCTTGGATGAACTTCTATCTCTAGTATTTTTCTTGATTTCTTCTTGTACCAAATCAGACCATAAGCGTTCCAAATTTGGTATTTATCCCTCTCCTTCACCGAGTCTTGGTAGGTATGCCAAATTTTGGGAAGAACTAAAAGATCTAGGCTCACCAATTCGTCTTCTGCAACATTCACACCAACCCCTCTAAGCTCACCCTGAACTTGTGTAAATCTAGTGAGAAATTGTTAAATAGTATCATTCTTTTGTATCTTAATGTTTCTATGTCTGTCTTTGAGGGCCATTTTTCTATGGTCACTGCAATTATTGAATATCTTAGTTAGTGCCTTCCACATTAAGAAATGTGTTTCATTTCCATGGATTTTTGATACTATCTGATCTCTCACTCCCTCAAATATTATTCTCCTTGTCTTGGCTACATATTTCTTCCATTCGGCTAGCTCTAGGCATCAAATTATCTTGGTTTTGCAATGATTGTCTTGATATATTCCCATAATACATTGTCATCAATAACTTCCTCCATGTGATACTTCCACGAAATTAAATTCAAGGTTCCTTCCAAGACATATTCTAATATTAGTCCATTGAAACCCATTCTCCCAACCCTAAAGAGATACTGCTAGAGTGAAGTTGAAAATTCAGACCTCCTAAGGAAAAATTTTGAAATTATTATTCTAATGTGAATCCCACTCTGATACCATGTAGAAATATGGTGATAGAATTACAACTTCTCAAGAAATTTAATATAAAATCAAGAGACACAATTCTACTCTACTACTCTGCACAAATTAATTCAAAATTTAGATTAACATTTGCAAACATGCATCAATAAAATACACAAGTACACAAATTTATCTACGTGACACCAATTGGTAAAAACCCCTTAATTTTGGTTCATTAATCATATGAATAGAGAATGTATTACAATTTCTTTTTCTCTTTGAGCTCAACCTGCAAAAGAACAACTCTTCTCTCTGGTCAATGAGAAGCTCTAACCCAAAATTAGTCAATTTATCCCTCCACCTAAGCTCCTATTTCCTTGCGCAAATCCTAAGTAAATTAGCCCCTATTCCTTGGGAATTTCCTCCAAATTTATTGCACAAATCCCAAGAATTGGTCATTGATTTCATGCAACACTTGTGCACTCAAGACTACACTAGAACTGATGTTACAGTCCCTTGTAATATCCACCATAACCGAGGAATTCAAATTCCTTTCATTCATGAGTTTCTTTTGGATGATTGATTAATTAATTGGATGATCTTGGAGTTATACTATTTCCCCATTGCACAACTTAACTCCAACTATTTCTATTAATCACTAGAACTATTTTAACTTAATACAGTTGGAAACAATTGAATTGGATTGCTCTAAATTAGCAATCAACACATTCAAACCGAACTCCAAGCACACTAACTTGAATTTACTGAGATAATTGAGTGATAAGAGCCATGTCACACTAGTTAACTACCTCCAAGTTGTCTTCTAATGTGGAAATTTCAAATTTTCTCAATTTGACCAAGGTTAAGTCAATTTGACCCTTTCTTGCTACATTTTTTCAACAAATATTGATTCTTGCACTATTGTGTTGTAGTATTTTCCGGGTATGTCGCATCCATGTTTTTTCTTTCTATGTCAAAATGAAAAACATGGATGCGACATACCCGGAAAATACTACAACACAAAGTACTGATCGCAAAAGTCTAAAATATTGCACTATTATTTATATAAATATTTATTACATTATAATATTATTTTGTTAATTTTATATTTATATATTACATGTATTTTCTTATAATTAATTCATATTTAATTTTTTTTTTCTCCATTTTTATTTGACCTAATAATCATGAGATGTTTTTGTATTTTGTGAATCAACATTTCTCCCCTACTTATTTGACTAAGCTTGATCATATCTAACATCAATTTCATGATGATGAACCACATTTGTTGGCTTGAAACATCAATAAAAAAAACAATGTGCTAGATCTAGAAGTATTAAATCATATTAAAGGAGAATGTCAACTTCATAACAAGAGTTCAAGGAAATGTGAAATTAGATGACAATGAAGATGCTACAGATGAAGATCAAGATCCAAATTAGAAACAACCATAAGAAAAAAAAGAGGAAAATTGTTCTGTTCAAAAGTAAAGAAGAATGATGAAAGGTGGATACATTGTCTAGGCAGATTTGAACTTCAAATTATTATCAGGAAATGTGAAAGTTTGAATATGATTATTGATGAAGGGATAATAAATGAATTTTTGGATGAGTTACTTGATGCAAAATCACATGGTACTTTTTTATGATAAATGAATGCAAATTGGAGGTGAATTCGAAGAAAAATAATGCAAAATTAATGGGTCAGGAGGAGTTAAAAATGGAAGTTTGTGGAAACACTCTAGCTTGTGTAATATGTCCATAGATTGAAAATAATCCCATCGATAGCGTCCCCCCTATTGGAATTCGCTACTTTAATGATTTTTCTAATTAGGTTTTTGGATCGAATGACTTAACTTGAAAGATGCCAGTATATTCTTGTCATCGCCATTATATCAGCGAATAGAATTATAAGAGATAAATTCCATGCATATCTAAATCAAGTGTTTAAACCCAGTTTAAAATAATTTTTTACCAAATTTTGATTAAAAAATTATTGTGCCTATTATTTATTACCATGTAGCTTGATTAAAGAAAAATAGAACCACTTAGTAATATTAGTGAAAAATAAAACTAAAAATTAAAAATTTCATTGAAATGTCGGTGCCCTATTAATCTTTTTAGGTTACATTATGGAACGTGTGGGTGGCCATAGTTATAACATGTGCACAACCATGGTTGTAACGCATATGCTATAATACCATCACCACTTACCATGTGACTCTAATTTCTTAGCTTATGCCACTTATTTTAGTGGGACATTTGTTTTAAATTATAAAATTTCTATTAAAAAAAAGTATAATCTTTTTCAAATTTAAATTAAAAACACTATTCAAACAACATTATGTTAAATTTAATATATATTAAATAATATAAACTATTACTTTACATTTAAAAATAAATATCCCACTATCTCACTTAATACTATATATCTCAAAATAAATTATAGTCAATATAACATTATACCTATTCATAAGCTTTTAAATATTAGGAGCCCTGAATTTTACACGAAATTAACATACACATAAACTCATTAATGAAAATTCTTTCATTTCCCAACATATTCCACGTCAATTTTTTATAAAATTAAAGCAAACCATTAACCATACAAATAAATTATTAAACATAAAATTAAATTATAAAACATAAAAATTTAAAACTCCAAAATATAAAGAGATCCAACAAAATAATTATATCATTAATCATATATTTTAACATGCCAAAATCTAAATTTATAAAATAAAACCTAAATAAAAGTCAATTTTTTTTATTGTGACCAAGTGAAAAGCATATAACTATTAGGAGCCTTGAATAATCATAGTTTTTTGGAAAGTGAAATTTAAAATTTTATTTAGGTTTTTTTTATTGGTTTGATTAATTGGGAGTTTAAAACTTATATTTCATAGTTTATATAAAATTTGATAACACAACTATAAATATGCTCTCATAGCTAAAATTTTGTTTAATTTTAAATGATTTTTTCAAATCTAAAAAAATAATCATGAGGCATCCTTGACTTCCAACAAAAATCATAAGCTAATTATTTTTTTTAGATTTAATATTTGTGTTTAGCATGTGCCCTTTTGATTTTAGGTTTAATGTTTTAGATTAAAATTAAACAAAACATTAAAGGAATTAGGCACTTTAATGATTTTTCTAATTTTTTTTATTTTATAGAATGGCTTAAATTTAATGATGAGAGTATATTCTCATCATCACCACTACATCAACAAATAGAATTGTAAGTGATAAATTCCTTGCATATCGAAATGAAGTGTTTAAAAACTGTTTAATTTTTTTTTTTAATAAAATTTTGTGATTAAAAAATAACTGTGTCTATTCTTCATTACTACATATCATGATTAGAAAAATAGAACCACTTAGTAAGATTAGCAAAAAAATAAAACTAAAAATTAAAAATTGCATGGAAACATGGCTTTCTTATTAATATTTTTAAGTTACATTATGAAATGTGCAGGTGGCCATAGTTGTAACATGTTCACAACCATGGTTGTAACACATATACTATGATTCCATCACCATTTAGTTGTGACTCTAATTGCTTAGCTTACACCACTTATTTTAGTGGAACATTTATTTTAAATTTTAAAATTCACATTCAAAAATATTATAATTTTTTCAAATTTCAATTAAAAACACAAACATTATATTTAAACAATATTATTTTAAATTTAATACATATTAAATAATATAAAATATTACTTAACATTTACCACACTTAATACTATATATCTCAAAATAAATTGTTGTCTATGTAATATTATACTAATTCATAAGCTTTTAACTATTAGGAGCTCTGAATTTTACAGAGAATTATCATACACATAAACTCATTAATGAAAATTCTTCCATTCCCCAAAATATTCCACATTATTCTTCTATAAAATTAAACCAAACCATTAACTATTCAAATAAATTATTAAACATAAAATTTGAAAGCTCCAAAATCTTAAAAAATCCAACAAAATAATTATACCATTAATCATAAATTTTAAGATTACAAAATCTAAATTTATAAAATAAAACCTAAGAATGCACATAATTTTTTGGAATGCCAATTTTAAAATTTTATTTAGTTTTTTTTGTTTTTATTAGTTTGATTAATCGAAAATTTAAAACTTAGATTTCACATTTTATATAACATTTCATAATACAACCATGGATATATTCCCATACCTTAAATTTTGTTTAATTTTAAATGAAATTTGTAAAACTAAAAAAATAATCAGGAGGAATTCTTGACTTCCAACAAAAATTATAGGAAAATTATTGCTTTTAGGTTTAATATTTATTTTTAGTATGTTACCTTTTGATTTTAGGTTTAATATTTTATATTTAAACATATTTAACCACTTGTATTATTGTATTATTCTTCACACTCACCTCCATCATCATATGCAAGTGAAATATGTCAAATTATAAATTTAATGCGACTATTGTTTATTACCACTTATGTGATTATTACCACTTATGTGATTAGAGAAAAATAGAACCAAATTAAAAATAAAAAATTGAATTGAAATATGGTTTCCCTATTAATATTTGTGCATTACATTATGAAACTTGTGGGTGGCCATAGATGTAATTCTGCATAACTACGCTTGTAATGGCCAAGCTATAATCCCATAGCCTTTCATTTTTGAGCCCCCATTGGCCATTTTGGCCATTTTTAATATATATGGGCCATGCAATAGACATTGTGGCAATTTTAACTAAAACTATTTGTGATCCCATGCAATAGCCACCGAGGCCACTCAATAGCCCCTTTTTAATATGCTTGATTCTTTTTATTTTGTGTGTTCATTAAAACTAGAGGCTCAACTAGGGGCTCTTGAAGTTGTGGAAAAGAAAATAAACAGGTTGGGAATATAATTGAATGCCAAGGTTTTCTTTTACAAGTTCAATTTAGCATTCAGGTTTGCCCAAATTTATCTTTCAATTTTCTGTTTGGTTTTTTTCTAATTATTGTTTAAATTCATTAAGTTTTAATAAATAAATTCTAGTTAATAGGTTTGTAGAGATTCGATACTGATAGAGAGTCAGGTCACCTTATTTTATAAAGAGTTTGGGTTGGCAATTTCTTTCAGTAACAATCCAAAGTGTGAGATATGTAAAAATTCATAAAACCATTTTTTTTCAAAATTATGGATAATGGCAAACATTATATGCATGTTTATTGTGTATGTAAAAAAGCTCTCTTTCTTATATGATATAGGATGTTATATAAATATATGATATTATAGGTGAAAACATAATTTGTGTGTGAAATAATTTTATCTCCTACCTGGTGCTTTCTTCCATCATATAATTTTATTGCAGAATATGTCATATCTATGATGGAAAACAATATTTCATAATAAAAGAATGTTTTATTTAATGCCCATGTTTCTCTAGTTTACAGAGAAATCTCACCCGGTCCACTCCAAATAACTCCCTCAACTCCCTCGTGCCTGTTGTTGTCATCCTCATTTCGGAATTCTCATCGCTTCCACCACGTTCCTCTAATATTGATTCATTCTAATATTAATATTCAATGTTTCCCATTGAAATTCAAGTTCTATGTTAAATAAATCCACAAAAAGACCATCAAGTATCACTTAATTGACCTCCACTCCATAGAAATGCCTCTGGTTGTCTTCCTCATTTCGTGCCTCTGATCGCTTCCACGACGTTGCCTTAATATTCTTTTATTTTAAAATTAATATTCAATGTTTCCCATTGATATTCAAGGTCTATGTTACCTAATTCATTTGATGGCTTCCACGGCGTTGTCCTCATAATTATTCATTCTAATATGATTATTCAATGTGGCTCATTGATAGTCAATGTCTATGTTATCTCATGTTTATTCATTTATCTCATGTTTATTAATTTTAATATTATTATTCAATGTGGATTATTGATAGGCAATGTTTATGTTAACTAATTCATTTTATTAATAGATTTTTCGTTTCTGTGATCCATCAATAAATATGAAGAAATCTTTCGCTAATAATCACATTGTCATGAACAAAGTCGACGAGATAATTTTTATTTTCATTTTAATTTTTATTTAGTTATGTATTTATTTATTTTTATTTTTTAATTAAACTATTAATTTTAATATTCAAACTAGCCGTTGTTGATTTTTTAATTATTATATTATTAGAACTAACCATTTTGGATTTCTTAGTCAAATTAGCTGATTCTAGGGGTTTTCTTTTCCTCTCTTACATCTATTTAAACTTAACCACTGATTTGATCTCTCACCTAGTCCTGATGATGAAACGAGTCGACTTTGTTCATGATAATATGATTATTACCGAAAAATTTCTACATAATTCATTTTAGTTTTAATTTTTTAATTTTTTATTAAAGTAATTAAAAAAATATATTAAGAAAATGTAAAAAAGATAAATAGCTTTAATAATAATAATCATATAGAATTAAATAAAAGCGAAAGTTAATATTTAAAATTTTATTTATTAATATAATGAAAATAATTTATATGATAATATCTTTAATCATTTACTATAATGGTAAAATATTTTATTTAATTATAGTCATTCCATTTGATGAAGCATATATGAAAACAAAGAATATGTTAATATATTTTATACTTTACTATAATATTGAAATATTTTATTTAAATATCATGAATTCATCTTAATTCATATGAGACCTCTCCATATGTAATATTTTTTTATATTAATATTATGAGGCTCTATTGATTATTGATTCCTAATATAGAAAACTTATTATTTTTAATTTGATTAAAATTATGAAAAGTATTCTACATATCATTATGGTTATTTATGGAAAACTTATTATTTTTAATTTGATTAAAATTATGAAAAATATTCTACATATCATTATAGTTACTTATATATGACCATTCTTCATTGATGATATTCAATTTATATTTATATTTTATTATTTTCATTTAAATATGATTTTTTTATTCTGAAAAAGTTATCATTATTTTAATTTATATGGTAAAATGGATCTTAATTTCTAAATATAATTTATATTTTATATATATTTTACATTTTTATATCTAAAATTATTTATGTTCTTAATTATATATTTATTAATTAAAATTTTTGATATTTATCAATTATATGTTTATTGTAACTCTCAGATTAATTTCTTAAACTATTTATTTTATTTTTTTTAAAGTAAAATAGGATTAACAAGTAAGTTAATTCAGTAATGAATATGATTTATTTTCTTTTGGAATAAATACTATTTATGGCGTGGTTTCCATAAAACTTATGGTAAAGATTTCCAAGTTTCGAGAGTAGTTAGACAAAAGAAGTTAAAGGTAGTTACCTTTTCCTCTAAGGATAAAAAGGAAATCCCAATGAGGAAAACGGGTTTAGTGAATTGTGAAGAAAGCGAGAAGGCTTGAAGGTGAGAGTAATGCACAGCTGTTTGGAGCTAGTGGAACTCTACAACCTGACATCAGTAAATTATAAATAACTTGAGAAAAATAAAATTCTCAATAGAGGAACAGATTATGAAAAACATTATTATTATACTGGGTATAAATAAAGACATGTAGAAACAATAAGAGAACCAGACTATGATTCTAAGGTATTCAACTAATAGTGTATACTGAAAATACCACACCCTTTCAAGGGCAAACATATAGAACATATAACAGAAAACTATAGAAAGGAAATAGTAATTGCAATGCTATTTAAAGTGCATGTAAACAAAACTATTACAATGACAAGAGAAAAGGCCAGCGTGATAGTGCATTGATTATTCGAATAATTAACAACAACAGAAAAACCCATTTCATATATAATCCAGATAAAGAAAGAGGATTTAACTACATGGATACCATGGGAACCAAAAAGGAAAATTCTGAATGGAAGAGAGAAATAGCCATAAGCCATAAGTGAATGAAATGTAAATATTTAACTGAGAAAATATCTCGACAGAGACCCACAAACTAGTACAGAGATCAATGTAAAAATATAACTAATTTATTGTTGGAATCATGTCCATCTTTGAGATAAGAAAATGAAGGGTCCAAAATATTACAATATCTTAACTTAAAAAAGTAGCAGAGCTAAGAATCCCCAAAATCGAACATAAAAACACCAGTGAATAAATTAACTCCTATTTGCACGAAAAAATACATAGAAATATTGAGATGACTAAACATTAAGTCAACCAGAGGCTGGAGAAATTGTTATTCAGAGTGAAAGGGCCCTAAGAGCTTCATGACAACATTAGAAAAATGTTATAACTTAAATCCTTGCGGAAAGACTCATGTTTTAACCAGAACTAGAGATTTTTAAAAGTTGGAAAACCCTCAGAATAATCCAAAAGTACCTGGAAGAGGGAAGGTCGAGCAACCATTAGCCATGAAGGAGGGTTGAACTGTAAACAAACCATAATGATGAATTTAAGGGTTGGTTGATACCTTTAAGGACAAAATATCAGTTAAAGCCCAAGTTTTCCAGAGTTTGGGAATAAAAAAGTTTATAAAACTGTAAAAAATGGTGAAGAGTAACAACATTACCTCATAGTTGTAGCTAGAGATGAGGTCATAAAACTGAGCCATAAATAAATCATTACAAAGCATGAGAATGAAAACCATGGCAAGAAAGGACTGAATGAGTAAATTTATCAGACAAAAACCCCGTTTCTTTTTAATTGTTTACCTATCTTGACCGTGTCTGAGGAGAATAGTCGAACCCTCTTGCCGAAATGATGTAAACCCCCATGGTGAGTTGAGGGCATCAAACTCGAAAATTTTCCAAGCTTCTGTCAAGATCTCAAACTGCAGAAGGGAAGCACAGTGAGACATTAACTAATTATTCACCATTTTGCAGCTACAAGAATGAGTGAAACCCTATGATTGCGATAGAAGCAAAACAATGTCCATCGAATTAAAGCTCCAAAACAAAATAATGGATGGCCTAACCAACATAGTCCTCATTTGTTACCATTTGAAATGAAGGACAAAGGAAAAGCAATTGAACACAAAATGTTGTAGAGTTAGTGCTGCTCTTGCAACGTTCTCACAAATGAAAAGTGGCTAGGGTTTGCTACGTATGTCTATACCCCTACCCATCAAGTTTGACTCTCAGCCATGGATTGATGGAGTATCCAATGGTGCGTAATATCACAAATGTCAACAGAGATCCAAAGGACCACGATAAATCAAATGCGATGGAAATGTGGAGTAATATCCATGTACCATTCAATAAATGATGAGCCAATCATACGAAAATCAATGTTAATCAAACTCAGAATCAGAGTAAATCAATAATGCCACTGTAACCACAATTTGATTTCCATTCATGAGTGGTATCAATTTTATGTTTAACCATAAGTTGAAATTTTTATAGGAGTTTTCATATCAATATGACTAACCAAAGTATTGTCGACCTATTTATTTTATGAGGAAAATCATATTTTATGTGTAAAGAAATTAGTTCATTAATGTATTTATGTTGTGTTGATTATCTAGTATACATGGTAATATGAGTTAGTAGATAATTAGTAAAAAAAATTTACTATAGTGTGATAGATGTTACAAGTGGTATCAGAGCAACGTTCACACACTGGGACCCAGATGAGTCACATGAATAACATTTGGTGTGTATAAAATTGTGCGTAGAAAATAAGAAGAAATGGATAGAAGGATACAATGAGAAGGGGTTAGCATACCAAGTTCCTAGAACTACTGGGCAATATCACCCCCAACCTAATCCAAAGATGGACTCGAAAATGTCGGTGCAGTTACGCTTGGATCAACATCAACAAACTAATAGATTACTTGAGGATCAACAACGATAAACTAGTAGAATTATAGATACGGCACAACAATTGCATGAAGAAATGGTTCAAGTAATAAGAGATAAGGAGATGTTGATGAGAGAGTTGGAGAGGATTCTTAAAAACCTCTCAGATAGGGAGAATCAAGGGACAACTCAACCAAGCCCTAAAAGGGATACCCAAGAAGAAAGTGAAAAATGATGATAGGATAATGATATGCCAGAAGGAAGCCATACTCAATGAAGTAATAAAAATATAACTTATGACGAAGGAGAGTTGAGAAATGTTTTAGATCAAAAAGAGATGAAAAAACATAATTGGAGCTGCAGGGTGAGTTCCAGAAAATTAAACCTCCTACATTCGATGGAGAGGACAAAGAGGTAGCAGAGGCATGGATAATTAACATGAACAAATATTTTCATGTTTTTGAATATAGCAGCAAACTCAAAGCTCATTTGGCTATTTACCAACTGTAGGAAAAGCCACCTTTTCATTGGAGGAAGTCAATAATGTGCGAGGAATTGAAGAATAGAATGTGACTTGGCATGAGTTTTAACAATATTTCAAAGATAAATACCTAGCAGAGCATTTTTATGATGAAAAATATTGAAAATTTCATAATTTGAGATTGGGAAAACTTTCAATGGATGAATTAATAACTAAATTTACCTCCTTGCTGAGATATGTATCGTACCTGAGCAATGAAAAGACAAAAGTGTAGCGATTCTTAAGTAGCTTGCCTTCTCACATGAAGGAAGGAATTGAATTTGTGAACCCAACGACTATAGTCAAGGTGATTCGAAAAGAACAAATGTGCTATCAAAAGTCCAAGGTAAAAGGGGAAGCTGGTAAGAATTAGCCATCAAAGAAAGGGCAGAAAAAACTTAAATTTTAAAAGTAGTAGATCTAGAAATTTTAAGAATCTTGTAATAAATTCAGCAAGTAAAGAATATGGAAGAAACCAGCATAAGCCCAAATGGCCAACCAAGGAGCAACCCACTGAAGCATCCAGTAGAACAGATCATGGGTAGATCCAGAAATCACCTCTGTAGTATTGGGGATATGGTGAGGCACATTATTATAAGAATTGTCTTCATCGTGGGAGAAGAAAAACAACAACCAATCTGAAAGAGGTTTCTACAGTGGGGGATGTTGCATGAAACATACCAATAATTAATGCGGCACTTGAGGATTGGAAAACCGATTATCATCCGACCATGATAGAACTCAAAGGTAAGCTATATTCCCAAACTATTTCTATTTTGGTTGATCTTGGTACCAGATTAAGTTATATAAACCCCTAGATAGTTGAAAAGTGTGACTTGCAGAGTCATAAATTTAAGAGTCCTTGGCTGGTACAACTAGCCACTAGGGTAAAGATAAGAGTTAACACTAAAGTCTCAAATTATCCTTTAGAAATTGGAAGTCAGCATATAAAGTTTGAACTAAATATTCTACCCTTGGGTTCCTATGATATACTATTACAAATGAATTGGTTGGAGGGGCACTACCTCTGGTAGACTGTAAAGAGAAAATCATTTACTTCAAGGTCAAAGATGGAACATGCTCGGAGTTGCAAGGAATTAATAAACCACTTCAATTAGGCCCCATCACAGAATCCCAACTGGGTAAATGCATTAGAAAAGGATGCCAAATTTATGCTATCCAAGAGGGATTCACCAATTCTAGAGATAAGAACCCCATCCTAGAAAATATATCAGTGGTACAAGAATTTATGGATGTGTTTCTGGAAAATGTATCGGGGCTACCTCCAAAGAGGGATATCGATTTCACAATCGAATTAATGCCCGAGACAACATTGGTGTCATGACCATCATACTGAATGAGTGTACCTGAATTGACGAAATTAAATATGAAACTACAAGAATTACTGGACAAGGGATATATTCAGTCTAGTGTATCTCCTTGGGGGGCACCAGTGTTGTTCGTGAAAAAGAAGGATGGAATGATGCGAATGTGTATGGATTACATGCAACGTAACTAAATGAATATTAATACTAAGTACCCACTACCACAGATAGATGATATTTTTGATCAAGTGAAAGAGGCGACTATATTTTCAAAAATAGATTTAATATTTGGATATTACCAAATATGAATAAAATATGAGGACATCTATAAAAAAACTTTCCGTACCCGATATGGCCACTATGAGCTCGTGGTTTTATCGTTTGGATTAACCAATGCACCAACAACCTTCATGAGTTTTATGCGTGCCATATTTAATTTGTTTTTGGATAATTTTGTTTTGATATTCATTGGTGATATATTAATCTACTAAAAGAACATGGACGAACATAAGGAACAATTATGACGAGTACCAAAAATGTTGAGGGAACATCAACTTTATGCCAAATTCAGCAAGTGTGATTTTTATTAAGAGAAAATTCAATATTTAGGCCATGTTATTTTCGTTTAAGGCATAGAATTAGATCCTAAAAAAATAAAGACTATTATGTAATGCAGGGTTCCAAAAAACGTAGCATAAATACGTTCATTTATGGGATTTGCCGGTTATTACTGATGTTTCATCGAAGGATTCTCTAAAATTTATTTTCCTATTACCTCCCTACAGTGAAAAGGGTGAGTGTTGAAATTGACCGACGAATGTGAGACCAACTTTGAATGGTTAAAGAAAATGTTGACTACTGCTCCCATATTAAGGGTAGCTGACCCAAACAAGGAATTTCAGGTTTGCATTGATGTGTGCAAGGAAGGAGTAGTGATAGTTTTGTCGCAAGTCGGAAAATTCATTTCATATGAGTCAAGGAAACTAAAATATCATGAAAAAAATTATTTTTCTTATGATCTAGAGATGACCGTAGTAGTGAACATGCTCAAGGTATGGAGGCACTACTTTTTGGGAAAAAGGTTTGTGCCAAAAATAGATCATAGCAGTTTGAATTGCTATTTTAAAAATTTGATTTGAATTCTTGTCAAGCAAAGTGGAATGAATTCCTGAGTGAATTTTATTTCGAGATTAAACATGTTAAATTTAAGGAAAATTGTGTTGCTGATGCCTTGGTAAGAAATTATATTATGTGTATGAACTTTACTTTAACCATGTGGAAGTTAATTTCGGGGAGCAAGTAAAGGAGGAAGCGGAAAAACACCTTGAATATCAATTCTTATGGCATCAAGAATATGAAGCAGAAAAATAAAAAATAATAATCATTTTATAAGATTAATAGCGAGAACATTTTATATTTTAGAAGAAAGACATACATCCCAGATCAAATGAGTTTAAAGGAGTTGATATTGGATGAGTAGCACTGAAGAACTTATTCTGGATACCCTGGTTAACAGAAAATGCTAACAACAATTAGGAAAGCTTATTTTTTCCTGGTATGCATAAAACTATTTCTAAATACTTGACTAAATGTCTGGAATGTCAACAGGTCAAGGTGGAGCATCATCATCCAGCAGGTTTGTTGCAGCCTATACTTGTACCAGAATGGAAATGGGAGGTCATATTGTTGTATTTTATTATGGGCTTACCAAGATCAAAGAAACACAATGAATCTATAATGGTGGTCATTGATTGGCTGATCAAAGTATCTCACTTTATTCCAGTACTGTCCAATTACAAAACTTTACAAATTGTAGAAATTTTCATGAGGGATGTGTTTATATTACATGGCATTCTGAAAACAGTCATCTCAGATTGAGATGTAAATTTCACTTCGGCCTTTTGGAAGGAATTATTTATTTGTATGGGCACAAAAATCCAATTTAGTACAACATATAATCCATAGATGGATGGAAAAACTAAGTGGGTGAATCAAATCTTAGAAGATATGTTACACATGTATGTGATGCAACAACCCATGAGGTGGGAATATTATTTACATCTAGTAGAATTTTCCTACAATAATTGATATCAGGAATATTTTAGGATGAGACCCTTTGAGGACTTATATGGGGGTAGTTCCGAATTCCCATTAATTGGAGCAGTCTAGAAACCAAACTAATGCTTGGTCAAGAAAAGTTGGCTGAAATGGAACAAGAAGTAAAGAAGACCTGACAAAACCTAAAATCTACCAAGGATAGGAAAAAGGTATATGCAGATTGAAATAGAACATATCAGAATTTTGAAGTGGGTGATCATGTGTATGTGAGAATTAGACCCAAGAAAAACACCTTCAGCTAGACTACCTGTGCCAAGTTGGCTCCTAGGTTTTGTGGACCTTTCCAAATTTTTGAAAGAGTGGGAGTGGTAGCCTATCGATTAGCCTTATCAAGTCACGTAGAGGTGCACAATGTGTTTCATGTATCAATATTGAAATGATATGTGCATGATCGAAAGCATGTAATACATTGGAAAAACATTCACATTGAACCAAACGACGAATTTCTGGTAGAACCTCAACATATTCTCGAGAAGAGAGAAATAATCCTCCCGAGGCGAGCCATCACCTAAGTTAAAGTGTAATGGATGAAATTTGGCCCGGATGAGGCTAGTTGGGAAGACAAAGGATTTTTACGAGAGGCTTACCCATAACTAGTTGCTGACATGGGGAAGAACATTGAGGAAGGTGTTTACCTTTAGTGGGGGAAGATGTAAGACCCCGATTAATTTCATAAACTAGTTTTTAAATTATTAATTTATTTTTTTAAAGTAAAATATGATTAACAAGTAAGGTAATCCAATAATTAACATGATTTATTTCTTTTTGAATAAATAATTATTTATGGTGTGGTTTCCATAAAACTGATGGTAAATATTTCCAAGATTCCAGAGTAGTTAGACAAAAGAAGTTAATGATAGTTATATTTTCCTCTAAGGATAAAAATGAAATCCAAATGAGGAAAATGGGGTCTCTGAAATTTGAAGGAAACCAGAAGGCTTGAAGGTGAGAGTAATCTAAAGCTGATTCAAGCTAGTGAAACTATGCAACCTGACGCCAGAGAGAAGATTGGAAAAACGTCTTGAGGTCTACTCCAGTAGCACTACTAATTAAATCCTACTATGGTGAGGAGCACGGGGGGATTTGAGGACATAATTTACTCTCTCAAGGTTGGGAGGCTACCATCAACTTGTTAAAGTGAGATAATTATCTTATCCCAATGTTAAGGAGAATAGAAGAGGCTTGACATGATTTTTGTTAAATAAATGTGTATCTCTGCAAGTATGGAAATAATAAGAGTAAATTAGTAAATGTCTAATTTTTTCTTTCAGAGAGTGGAGAAAATGTTTGAATATGGAAGAGAAAGGCTTCTTAAATTAATTATAGTGTGATAATATATTTTTTTAATTATTGTGTGATTATTTTTATGGAAAAGGGATAATTGTGTGTGTCGAGAAATTTTATGAAATATACAAAGCTGTTATGATAGAAAGAAGATTGCAGGTTCAAAATCCAGTAGGAATCTATGAATTAACTAAGAAAACTTATAACTGAAGAATGAAAAGTGTTGAGCCCTAAAGATGTCCTTTCCTTTCACCAAATTTCACTTCATTCCATTTTTCCTTTACCAGTTATAGGCTTAAGAGATCAATAGGAATGATTAAAATCACTTTAAGAATGCATGCAATGACTGACTTATTATACTTTTGTGGTTTTGTTGTCATAGTTGTCTTTGATCAGACTTAGCTACAGAATGTAGCCATTTTGTAGCTAGTCGCATATTCTGTAGCCATCTTTATGTTCACACAGGTTACAGGTGTCATTTGAGGGAAATACACATATGGTTAAATTCCAAAACTCTCCTACATCATTCCTTGTCCTCTACGAAGGCTGAGCAAAAATCTGAAAGTGGTTATGCACATGGATAAAGCCAAAACTTAGAAGCAGAATTCTACAAGGATAAGGAATCTGCAGGTGTCTTCAGCAAAATATGAGTCCTCAACAGGAGTTCTAGTTCAATTTTGATTATAAAAGACACCTATGCCTATTTCTACTCAATGACAGTTATGTATTTTCTTATAAGAATAACTCGGTGAACCGAGAAACAGTTAGTTGATGTTTTGTTGTTAGTTCTCAAAGACTGTGATACTCTGTTTCTGAGCGTTTTTCCTTTAATGAAAGAAGTAAAACTTTGATGCATGATCTGAAGCAATTTTAAGGAGTTAAGGATTCGTGTGCCAATCTGATGGTAGAGGGCCCCTACTATCCCAAAGGCTTTGTGCATATTTTCTAGATAAGTGACCTTTAACTCTATTTTGTTCTTAACTTAGGCAATTTTCTGAGTTTATCCTCTTGCATCATGCTTATGTCATTTACTTATATCGAATATTACAGTCAATCTTGTTCTCATGAGCTGTTCCAATATATCACTAATGCGTGAATGAGATATAGTTGTAGTAATCTTGAGTTAATTGCACTTTAGTTCAGTTCTGTTCATTGTATTTCAGTTTTATTAGTTAGTTGCATTCTAGTCCTATTAATTAGACTTAAAAAAGACCCTCATTATTTTATGATTTTTTCTTGTTCTTAACTTCTTCTAGCACATCATTATCATATAAAAAAGAATTAGTTATATCATTTTGAGTTCTTGACTGTTCTGCAATTTCTCATAATTTTACAAACAACCACTTTCCAAAGTTATTCCAAGAGATCTCTGATCCTTGAATGATGCCTAATAGTAACATTTTGAGTTGCAGAATGAGTTATTTCTAGTGTCATAAGTTATTTTATCATAGGATTCCTTACTATGTTGCAGATAATATTTTCTCAAAATGTTCCAACAAATTTCTAACAATGGATGAGATTTTATCTATGATATTTTAAGTTGTTGTTTACTAAAGAGAACCTCATTACATCAAACTTATCCTTTTCTCAAGTTGTTCCAACATACCTCTAATGAAATGAATTGGACTGAGTTTAATGTTATGTGTTACTTTTCTTATCAGCTTTACAATCTGTGGATTAGCATTTTTTGTTCTTAGGTGCCATACATAATTTAGAGTAGATTTTTTTCTGTTTTAGTGTGATCAGTAACTTCTCTTTTCCAACAATTTAGTTCTTTTCCTCTTAACATAAAAACACAAAACCAAAAACACTAGAAAAATACTAAGCACAATGAATTAGGAAGAAGATATCTAGGCACATATAGTGCATTTCACTTCAACAGTTTACTAGCCTTGGTTGACAATTTATGACATCAATTTAGGAACACTAAGTTGAGTAGACAAAAAGGACATTTACTCCATCGATGGAGAGAACCCTAGATTCAATAGTCTGCATTCACAGCTATAGTTAAGTCTATACATAGACTAGGGGTTAAAGAATGATAACCCAACTTAAACGATGGTCCATACATCAGTAAATTCTAAATAACTGGAGAATAATAAGATTATCAATAGAGGAATAGATTATGAAAATGGTTATTATTATACTGAGTATAAATAAAATACATGTAGAAATAATAAGAGAACAAGACTATGATTCTAAGGTATTCAACTAAGAGTGTATACTGAAAATAACAGATCCTTTCAAGGGAGGACATACAGAACATAGAAAAGGAAACTACATAAAGGAAATAATTGTATTTGCAATGATATTTAAAATGCATGTAAACAAAACTATTATAATGACAAGAGAACAAGGCAACATGGTAGTGCACTTCTTATTCAAATAATTAACAGCAACATAAAAACCCATTTCATATATAATCCTGATAAACGAAGATAATTTTAGTACATCGATACCATGGGAACCAAAAAGGAAAATTCTGAATGGAAGAGAGAAATAGCCATAAGCCATAAGAGAATGCAATGTAAATATTTAACTGAGAAAATCTCTCGACAGAGACCCAAAAACTAGTACATATATTAATGTAAAAATATAAATTATTTAATGTTCGAATCATGTCCATCTTTGAGATAAGATAATGAAGGGTCCAAAATATTACCTTATCTTAACTTAACAAATCCTACAGAGATGAGAATCCCCAGACTCAAACATACAAACATAAGCGAATAAATTATCTCCTATTTGCATGGAAAAATACATACAAATATTGAGATGAATGAACATTAAGCTAACCAGAGGGTAGAGAAATTGTTATTCACAGTGAAAGAGCCCTTACAACTTCATAACAAAATTTAAACAAATCTTATAAGAACCCTCATGAAAAGTGTTACACCATTTTTTGGTCATCTAACCTGTTACTATTAGATGGACCAAAGTACACCATGTAAGACCAATTTTACCCTAAGTAAAATTGCTTTCACTATGAAAATAACCTAGTAAACGACATTTATTAAGTTGTTTATGGTCTAAACAAGAAAACCCATGAGGAAATATTAAATAAATCCAAATTTGTTTGATTTTCCTCAAGGAAAAATTAGTTAAACAACAGTTTAATTAACATTCCTGGTCATATTTAACCCAAAACAGGAAAATTAATTAGATAAATCATTATTTATATTATTATTTTCTAGAAATAATTATTTAAACCTTATTTAAATAATATTCCTTGTTAAATTTGACTAAATCATTTATAAATAATTGAATAAATTGTTATTTATTTGATTATTACTCAACCACATCCTTAAAATAATAAATAAATAAATTATTTATTTATTTATTATTTACAAATAAAGGGATTTGACCAAAGTCAAATTCTTTTTCCCTCCAACAAATATAATAAAATATTCTATAAAAGTTGGATCTTGATTTTGTTAATAATATTTTAATTATGCAGCAATACCTAGACTAACTCAATATTTTGTTATAAATAGAATGGTTTTTCCATTCACTCACTACTTTTTGTGTCCTAAATATCACTCTGGATCTATACTTTTGGTTTGACTTTGATCGACCATCATTGTCATATTTTGCTACTATTTTTCCTATGAGCTCCCTTTGAGTTCCATTTTTGTCTGGGTTTTCTACACCATCAAGAGAGAGGGATTTTAGATCTTAAGTGCTGATGACTTACAAGAACCCATCCCATTGAGGGGGACTGGTAACATATTTCTATGTTCCCTTTCCAGGTGTCAAAAAATACAAAAAATATTTAAAAGAATCTTGTACTGTCTATTGGATGCATGGAGCAACTCTCGCTTTTATTTACTGCTTAATGTCTTTTAATGCATAGATCTAGATTTTTTAGCATTTATCTTATTCAACTAATTGCAGATCTAAAGATATTGGAAGACATATTTGCTATTAAGGCTGTTTGTTATGCACGGCTAATGTGAGCCTTTTTCATACACTTGCGATTAAGACTCATACTAACAACTGACGACTCCACAAGGGTTTACGATTACGACCTCTGTCGTTTTTTAGATCCCTACATATCCAGCTACTTCAAACCCTAGGATTTCTCTTCAACTTCTTTTTTTTCTTTTCTTGATGTTGTTTTTAACCTAGATAAAACAATTAAACATTGAAAAGTCTAACTTCCATGTGTTTTCTGACCTATTGTGCAGGTGATAGGCATCAGTCGCAGCTGAGACAATAAAATTTTCTGAAACCTACTCCTGAGAGTGTCAGAAGTGCAAGTCACACTTTTTGGGCCAAAACCTCTGACTTGAACCTCTAGGGCATATAAAATAGGCCAAAACCTACAACTTCTACATAAAACAAATCAGAAACTGCGACGTGAACTTTCTGTGTTAATTTTTCTGAGATTTTTCTAGGTTTGTTTGGACCTCTATTCAGGGTTGTCTGACCTCCATCTCCACCCATTTTGGACTTGTACTTGTTCCTTTTTACTCACCAAAGTGGGAACCTATCCCCCTAGGGCTTCAGTACCCTCCACCTTTCGTGGAAGATTTTTAGCTGTTGCAAGTCGTCTGAAATTTCAGTGTGTTCAACCATTTTCCAGATCTGATCCCTTACCTTCAGATCCACTTCATATTGGTTATTTATCCATCCAAAACACCTCCTTTTAGTTTTTTTTGGGTTTTCCTCTAGGGTCCCCTCTGTTTCCCTCCAAGTTATTGCCTTCCACCTCATTTACAATAATTTTTCCTATGATTTTTTGTTGTTTTTATGCACCTATTTCCAACAGATTTGACCTTCAGATCATTTTCCCTCCCAAATTTAGGTCTATTGGCTAGTTTGGTGTGTTTTGACTACATTTTTGCCCACCTACAAACTAGTTGTTGAGAGGCCCGCCTCCTTGGGTTTAGATTGATGTATAATTAGTTGTTTATTTTATGTTATTTCAATTTCATATACTATTATCTGTAGGTTTATTTACAGTTATACTACACACTTTTTTTTTTCTCTACAAACTTATAGGTTTAAAAATTAAAATTAACACACTTAACTCAAAAACCCTAAGTGAAGAAGAGCCTGGTTAACACCGCCAGAAAAAGACTTTAACATTGTAATCAATTGACCCTACACCTCTCTCCCCTTGTTTCGACATTGTAATCAGTTGATCCTACTCGTTACCCTTGTTGGTCTCTCTTCCCTTTGTGTTCTGTTTGTGCCTTCATAATTGCACTCCCAAGGCATTTATCCCAGAGCCTTCTTGCCCTTCATCCTCAATTTTTGGTAGGAAGACTTACTCCTCTGCGTAGGATTTGAGTTAGTCCTCCACCAAGTACGTACTCTGACTCATCTTCTGGTTCATTAGGTTCCCCTTCTGGTTCCGCCCCCAGCTCTCCCCCTATCACCTTCACCATGTCTAGTCCAGGACATCACGCTGGTGGTATCCTCGACCCTAATGCTGGGAATACTACTAGTGGGACTAGAACAGGAACTACCCCGGCTTCTCCCTTGCTCCCCTATATGGCAGGCCTTAGTCTTATCGATTTTAACCAGTTGATCAATGACCCTATACGCCATGACACTGGTTGGGTTGCTATGCCATCCAAGCTCCCTTTCGACATCCCCAAGTTTGAAGGTCTTACTGGATAATATCCTACAAATCATGTTAGATCTTTACACATGTGGTGTTTGTCTAACTCCATTAATGATGACTCTATCCGTCTTCGGTTGTTCCAGTGTACGCTTACTGGTGAAGCTTCTAAGTGGTATGTTGATCAGGCCTCATCCTCTCATACCACCTTTGAGATTATTGCCCAGGTTTTTCTGTCTTATATCTAGCTTCCTCTCCATTATGAAACTGGTACCGAACTTTTGACTTCTTTCTGTCAATCGTCTACGACCCACCTATCTAATCATGTCCAAGAATGGTAGAGAAGAAAGAGCTTATGTCGAGCCCCTACCTTCGAAGACCATGTCTACATGGAATGGTTTCTTAGATCCCTTTTGCCTGCTATAGGAAAAGATGTCACATCGCATTTCCCTCAGACTGAAGAAGCTGCTCTCCAGATTACGTTAAAATATGACTTGATCTATGCTCAGTCTGGTTATGTTTATACCATATTACCTGATCTTCCTAGACCCGGTTGTGCCAACGCATCGAGGGCATCTCATGCCGCTGACGGTATCATTGGAGCTCCTTCTCATCCATATGCTTAGCCTCCCATGGGTTATGGTTTCCCTCAGGGATGGGCCATCACCTCTAGCACTTTTCCCCCTCCCGATAGCATGTATCTAGGATATAAAATGCCTCGTCCTTTTTCCCAACCGATTTACCACAATGTTACCCAACCTCCTTATTATCTGTATCTGCAACCTGGTGCTCTAGCTCCTCAAGCATTAGCACCTCCACCTCTGTTGCCTTCTCAACCCCTGCAATAGCATCCACCCCCCCCTCAGGGGCAGGTGTATGCACTGCAGGGCATGACTAATCCTCCTACTTCTAAAAATAAGAGGAAAGGCACTGAAAATCAATCTTCCCCCAGTAATCCTAGACCTAATCCTCAAAATAATGTGCCTAACACTGCTAACCAGCAACAGGGCACTCAGACCAAGCAGGACAGGCTTGTTCACACGTATAATCCTTGTTCTTGTTGTGGTGTTTATGGTCATTACATGCACGATTGTCCTCTTTTACCACAGATGTGGCAGATTTGGGAGACTTAAGCAACATCACTAGGACAACAAGCCTCCCCTTCCTTCCCTCCCAATGCTATGCCTAGTCAGCTGGCTATGTTTACTAATCCTTTCCCTCAGCAAGGATTTATGGCTACCCAGCCACTTGAAGGATAGGTGGCCACTCAACTTCCATCTGGTACCTTCGATTACTAGATTATCATGATGAAATCTTACCAAACCATTACCGTTGACCTCAACCTTCAGACTCGGTCCCCTCAGTACAAAAAGCCTCCCACTACCTCTTCCCCCGAGTCCCCTTCTTTAGGTTCTACAGAGCCTCTTTTGACAACCAATGGTCCTTTTTAGATCCCTCAGCCTAAGGCGAAGGTTCATACTAAGATCCCTAAGGGACCATTTCGCTAAAATGTTGCTTCTGGAAAAGTTGTCCATTCGTATAGTATATTAGATGATTTGGTGCAATCTCCTACTGCCATCTCAACTTTGGAACTCTTCCAGTCATGCCCTTCACAAATAAAAGCTCTACTATCTACCATGGGCACTATAGATCCTTCATATGATCAATTTATCATCTTCGATGTTGACTGGTCAGAACATCCTCCTCTTTGTTAGTATGAATCTTAATCATAAGTGTATGAAAAAGGCTCACTTTAGCCGTGCATAACAAACAACCCTAACGGAAAATATGGCTGCCAATATATTTAGATATGCAATTAGGTGAAAAAGATAAATTCTGCAAAAATATAGATCTATGCATTAAAAGACATTAAGCAGTAAATAAAAACAAGAGTTGCTCCATGCATCCAATAGAAAAGACAAGAATATGTTTAAATAATTTTGTATTTATGGCACCTGGGAGGAGAACATAGAAGGATGTTACCATTCCTCCTCAATGGGATGGGTTCTTGTAAGTCCTCATCACTTCAGATCTAAAATCCCTCTCTATTGATGGTGTAGAAAACCCAGACAAAAATGGAACTCAAAGGGAGCTCACAAGAAAAATGGTAGCAAAATATGACAATGATGGTGGATCAAAGTTAGACCAAAAGTGTAGATCCAGAGTGATCTTTAGGCAAAAAAAGGTAGTGAATGAATGGAAAAAACCTTCTATTTATAAAAAAATATCGAGTTAGTCTAGATATTGGTGCATAATTAAAATATTATTAACCAAATCAAGATCCAACTTTTATGGAATATTTTACCTGTTGTTGGAAAAGTTTGACAGTTCAGTCTTTATTTGTAAATAGTAAATAAATAAATGATTTATTAATTATTTTAAGGATGTGCTTGAGTAATAATCAGATAAATAATGATTTATTTAATTCTATTTATAAATGATTTAGTCAAATTTAACAAGGAATATTCTTTGTAAGGTTTAAATAATTATTCCTAGAAAATAATAAGATAAATAATGATTTATCTAATTAATTTTCCTGTTTTGGGTTAAATATGACTAGGAATATTAATTAAACTATTGTTTAACTAATTATTCCTTGAGGAAAATAAAAAAAATGTAGATTTATTTAATATTTCCTCATGGGGTTTCCTGTTTAGACCATAAACTACTTAATAAAGGTGGTTTATTAAGTTATTTTCATAGTGAAAGAAATTTTACTTAGGCTAAAATTGGTCTTACATGGTGTACTTAGGTCCATCTAATAGTAACATGTTAGATGACCAAAAAATGGTGTAACAGATTTCCCCCCAATGTACGAGCGTTAGGAGCTAATCGTATGACCGAAGTACGTTGTAAGAACTCAATCACTAGACACCAAAGGGGAAGTCAAAGAGAGAGAAATATAAGGTAAACAAAAGTGCTAGAGGACTAGACAAGTGTCTTTTACGAGTGAGTACTTGTGCTATAGGTGGCGGGGGAGGCATACCTATGCCCGTTGAGACAAAGTACAAAGAATAATGCGTCTAGTAAACAAGGGACTAAACAATATAGTACATGCTAGCATAAACATGAGCCAGATAGAAAAATGATAATGAATCCCACCTACATACTGTGACTAGGATAATAGCCACGACTTATACAATAATATCTGAGTAAATGAGATATAAATACAACCAATGTGCCCATGTAAATAGGAAAGGGGTCTAAAAATCTGACCGATACATGCAAACTAAAAGGCATTGCAAGCAGTTGAGGCCGACATCGTCAAATATATGGAGTTGCATCAAAGGTTGTGATGAAGAGGTTATCTGATCATGTTTGGGACTACCTAAAGGGCCACCCCCTCATGAGGTCTGAAAACATCTCACACATACCGGAGAATCACCAGTATCATCTGCTGCATCACTGAACCATCAAGTATACAGATCTTGATCGTGTTGTAAGGAGCTGGCATTGAGAAAAAATCAAGTCAAAGGGAAATAAGGAGTCTCGTTGCCTGATCCGAGGCACCGAACAAGAGTGGAAGCTGGAACCAAGGTACACTGCCCTGTAGACCTATCTTCTAGAATGAATGATCTAATGTTGACAGAAGGAGGTCCGCCATAGGTGAGGAAATAAGGGATCCTCAACTAAGGCACGAGAGAAAATAGTAGAGCGACTGACAGACTGACACCAGCGATGATTATTAAAAGGGGGGTACTAAGTAGTGGAAAAAATACTTCCCTTGTTAGAGAATAAAGGGCATGGATGACCTGGAAGTGACTGACACAATATCATAAGGGATAGGGGACAGTAGGACTGAAGGCCATAATGTACGACATGATAGAGGAACCAAGCAATGAAGGATGTAGGACTATAGTGGGATATAAAGGGACTCTGGATAGACTCCATGGATGTGATGATGAATCAACTAGAATTCTCTAAACAAGGGTGAATCGATGATGATGCCACATAGAAAAGGTCCAATGGGGACCATAAAAACATGAGTACATGATGGTTAATCACTATGAAAATCAACATGAGCATGGACAAGTATGAAGGAAAAGTGGTGCCCTAAGTACAAGTGCTGCAAGTGAAGAAATTCAATTTTGAGGAGTGGTTAAGTGACCTTTCTTGGAAAAAATGTGTCATGGTGAAGTATCAAATCACAAAAAACTAACAAATACACATTTGAGGGCTCGGTGAGAGATTTCCAACGGTATAGATGGTTTTCCAAACTGAGCTACGGTTTGGCCATAGCAGGCGAAAGAGAAATCAAGGATTTCTCTTTTAATAAGGCATTTTCCCTCCAAATTCACTCATTTGCATGTGGAGCTGTGGTGAATGTAGAGAGGAGAGAAGGCCCTAAATCTTGCGGTGATCGTAGTAGACAAAATGACTGTTGGAATCGAGATCCGTCGGTTGCAGGTAAGAGGCCTAACCCTACTCTTTCATTTTAGTGGATTGAACTTTTAGTTTAGGTCCCGAGAGCTCAATAAAAAACCCCTGCTCCTCTTCATGGCTAGGTCATACTTTTTGGGGAAAAAACTATGACCTGGGTAGTAGGTTTTGGGAAGAAAACTATGACCTGTCCTAGGATTGGACCAGAAAATGCGACCTGATAGGGAGGGGTTTTTCTATGTTGTTTGGTGGCTAAGAACTGGGTTATTATGTTTGGATATAGTATTTTTCTATCTGTACACTGACAAATATGATGGTTTTATCCAAATATGGCAGAATTAAAGAAGAATTGGAGAGAAAGAGACCTAGGCACATTACGGTCGGAGATCCAGAAGGATCAGGGTGTCCGCAGTGCAGTGGCCTGGTTTGGGATTCTGAAGTTTGTGGATAACTCATTGATGAGCACTGGAGAGCCCTTATTGGCTCGGATTGTCTACTATTGGGACCATACCATGAGGTATTTTTAGTGCAAGGGCACCAGATCGAGTTGACGGTCTAGGATATATATTTCCTGACTGGTCTCCCACCACTTGGGATGGTAGGGAATACTCAGCCTCTGTTACTACGAGGGCGGAACATCATGGATTTTTTATAGCACCATTATTGACCAGGTTTCCATTTCAAAGGGATACGGATACCCATTGGGGATCTAGAGAGGTCGGAGACCAGTGCTGTGGCCGTAGTAGTGCTGCAGATCCTGGGCAACCATGCACTCCACCACATCACTGGGAGGCAGATGATGCTTGTGGAGAGTATGTTGAGTGGGACCTACTATGGGTGGGCCCAGATGATGTTGTCGTTGTTGAAATGACATTTGTCATGTAATATTCCTACATTAGCATGTAGCTAAATAGGAATATTATTTTTTCTCTAAACACATAGTTAGATGAATAAATGGGTAAGGAGACCCATAAGTCCTTCTAGCAGCAATAAAAACCCTCTTAATGGGGAAAGGATCATATTCACAGCTGGATAAAAACACCTTCATGTGTGAAAAAGGCTTAATGCATGTAGACAAAGTCAAGTTTGACCACGTCAACTAAGCTAGTATGGAGGATGTAGAACATTAATGAAGATCACTTAGTGGGAATATGAATCTGTTTAGATAGTTGGAATAAAACCACCTGGAGTGTGGAAGAGGACATTGCATGGATATCTAGTCAAGATTGACCAAATCCATCAGCACTATTATGGAGGAGTGGTATTGATGATGGGACAAGCAGTTTTGGAGGGATATTCATTGCATGAAGATGGAAACCCTAATGAGTGGGACCAAAGGTGATAAGGCTCATATTGTTTATAAGGAGGAGGATGGAAGCCATATGGGGTTAGATTATGATTATGATTTTTTAAGTATATGGTCTGTTTCGACATATTTCTTTCTATAGTTGTTTAGCTGAGATAGAGTGTTGTTTAGCACAAGGTCTTCATGTTTAGGAATTCCTTCTCTTCCATTGAGTAGCTCTTGGAGGAGTCTTGCACCATATTTTCCACTATCTGTCTTCATTCCAAGCTTCATATTCCTTTGATAGTGTAGATCATGTTGAGGGTTTTACTGTTCTAGTAAGCTACAGCAAGTGGAGGCTAGACCTTCAGATATAGGCCATTTCAGTGATTCTTTTCAGTGGAGGAGGATTCTACTCCATTGAGAGGACAATATTGGAAGAGTGGAGATTCGTTTCCATATATTGGTTGTAGGCAAACATTATTTTTTCCACTATATCATAGAAGAAGTCCACATCTGCGTTATTTCTGAAGGAGTTGCTGCAGGGTGATTCAGTGCACCATTTGGAGAGCTGATTTTCTAAGTGTTGGGGATTTGCCCTTCACTTTGGAGATCTGTTGGAGGAGATAATTTTCTTGTTTAAATAATATCAGATCCAATTTCCATATCTAAATATTTCCATATATATATAGTCTTAGATCTCATATCTACACTTTGTACATGGTGTTTTACTGAAAACCCCAAGGGGAATTGATAAAAGAGCTTTTATAGTGCATGGATCTGCTATGGATCTAACTTTTTTTCCACATACTTTCTCTAGATCTGATGTACAAGATATTCCTATTGCAGAGGTAATAACATAACGCTGTCATGGTATTCCAACTTCCACACATGGTTGCAGTCCCTATTTTTGCATGATTTTGAGCTATTTATGGTATGGGAGGCTTGTTTAACTATGAAATAATGATTTGTTTCTGATTTCATTTTAGATATAGTTACTATAATATCGTATCTAATGGATCCATGAGATGAATTTAACTTTCATTGCATACATTTCTAGAAAATGCATTATTTTGGCATGTATTGTTGAGTTTTCCCATTTTGGGATATTACAGTGGTATCAGAGCATGACCTTTGGTTCGGCCCGTGAGTTTCAAGAAAAAGATCAAAATGATGGAAAAAATGAGTTCTCTCTCTCTATTTTTAGATCTAATAAGGACCTCACCAAGGAGGTCAACCAAAGAAGAAGTGAAGCCAAGTTAGGGTTTCAAGATGAGGAAGGTCCATGTACTTCCTATTAGCAAAAAGAAGATTCAGTATTGCATAAAGCTCCAAAGAAACATACTATAGCCTTTTCTTGGAAAGAAAAGAGGCATAGAAGTGAATAATAATTAGATCATGAGATTGTAAGTGAATATCTTGCAAAATATAAGTCTCCACCTAGAGCTATCAATAAGAATTTGACTCTTCCAGAGTTTATTCAACTCAAAGAAGAAATGAGACCTTGCAGCAATAGAAGAATGAAGGGAAATAGATTTCTATTTTCTACCTTTGATGGGTCATCCTCATGCATAGAAAAATCTCAGGGAAGGAAGTTGGATGCCTTTTTCATGCTACATCCAGTAGTGTAGAAATAAGCTATTGAGAATACAATGCTGCACCTTCAAGGTGAAGTACACAGTTGGTGGTTCAGCCATTTGAGTCATGAAAAAGTGACTGCATATGTAGATTTCACTCAAAGGTTGATCAAGAAGTTTGAAAAGAAGAAATAAAAAGGGAAGAAGAGTTCACCACCTCTTACTGCAGGAGCAATTGTTTCACGAGGAGGGCCACTTGCACCTTTGTAAGATGATCTTGATCTCTTGATCTCTAGAGTCCCATGCACCATTGTGGAGATGCATGAAGTAGAAGATACTTGCACCAGCGCTAATGAAGCTATAGAAGAACAACCATCATCATAAGTAGTTGGGGAAGCCATCACACCAGAAGGAGGAACCCTTGTAGCAGTACAAGATGTTCCCAAGTTGTACCAAGGTATGAACATGTTTTCATTTCCTGTTTTTTCAATGCAACATGTGGAGGATGATGAGAATGTACCATTGCATGACCAATGGTCAAAATATATTGCTGATTTGTTGCAGCAAACTTTCACTGCACTGAGAAACCTTGATTCATTTAAGGAAGAGACAAATAGTCATCCTAATGTATCATTGATGAGCTGCACACAACCCTTGAGGTTGGAATGTAGTTTCTTAAAGGATGGGATGAGTATTGTCTTGAAAAATACATTGCAAAACTATGTGCTTAGCATTGGATCTGATCTCGAGGCAGAAGCTACACCATCATGGAGATCAACATCACTGCCATTTAGCAGCAGTGATGAGTTGGGGGTCCAACCATTGTTGGAACATTCTAATGACCTTCCTATATATATAAAAAAGGGGGAGCAGATAGATGATGGAGGACTTCTTAGGATGGATAAAATCTCTCATGTTTGTGTTGGATGCTCCTTGATGAGCCCTACACATCATGATGGGAGGTTTTTTCCTACCACCTATTTGGATCCTTATGGGATCAACTTGGTCATTGAGGAGATTGCATTTCAATATCCCATGAAATGAAAAAATCTGATTTGGGAGGACGGTATTCTCCATTGGAGGAGTGCCACTTATGGACATGAGGATATACACTCACCATGGATTGGATGGGTGATGTTGATGAGCAATAGGTTGAGAAACCACTTGCAGATTTATGACACTAGACAACATGATGCAAGACTGCGTTAGTTACCCTTGAAAGATTTTGGTCATCCTATGTCACATTCTATTTCAAAGGGTATGTGGATGAATGTAATTTGGCATGGCACTTACATCATATGGAAGCAAGGAGTTTGGGTATATTGGGATGATGATATCTTTCATATCAACTCTCATGTTGTTGCTCCATGACTTATATGCTGATGGTGTGGGGAGGCACCTAAAGCTATTGTTGCTTTGGTTGTTATTGAGAGAGTATGGGCTGATCTTATCCCATACTTTACATGATGTTTCACGAGTAGGAGATGGCACTATCATGGTGCAAAGGGGCTACTCTTTAACCTTGGAAGATGAGGAGGTGCTTCCACTTTGGGAGGGATCTCTCACATATAGTAGCATTATGTTTGATGATGAATTTGACATATGGGATGTCAAAGGATAGAGCTATGAGATGATAGGAGCCTTCTTACAAAGGCCAACATCGTTGTCACTTGAAAACTTGGGTCTTTTGATGGAGTGTTCCCAGGATCACTTCATATATGATGCACTTGATGGGCATGTAGAAGATGAGAGAGATGAAGTAATGGATGGAAACATATATTACCATTATATGATCTTCTTGACTTGGATTTTCAAGCATAAGAAGAGAGATCTACATGCAGCACGTGTGGGATTTATTTCCATGCACTTTGATGCATATCATTCCTTGATGGAGGAGTTCACTTGTGAGGGAATCCAAAAGAATGTACATTGGCATATGGAGAGATGCATAGCCTGGATAATGATGGAGAGGTTTTCACAACCACTTCCCTACTCATTTGAAGTGAGGGAGAAATTTCAATTGAGCCATTTCAACTCAATGACCAAAGTACATGATATAGGATGTGTATCATGATTTGTACTCCTTTATTTTTTATGAGTTGCATATTGTACCAAGGAGGGTCTTTCCTTCTTGTATTTTGTATTGTGATGTACTTGAGGCCATTTGTAGCATGATGTTGGCCATTCTATTTGTGTTTTGTTGAGGATGCCACAAGATTTTTGGTGTGCACCATTGGCACCAAGTTGTACTTTCATGATTCCATCTTGTAGGATGATTGTGGCAGCAACCAAGTGGCTAAAAATACACTTGTTACACTTGTTTTTGAGGTAGGCAAGGGATGCACTATGCTGGTTCCATGTATGGGACTATGATCCACCTCCTAGTTGTCCTTTGGAAACTTTATTTCATTTGTTTATGCTTCCATATATTGATGATGTTCTTATGTTTATGGGAAGCCTTGTGGGGAGAGTGGCACAAGAGTTGGAGGTGCCCATTGTGAGTATGATTCTCCATACTTCATATGTTGCATGTTTAAGGAGAGACAATGGGAAAACCATGATTTATACACTACACCTCTTGTTTTCATGTGGGAGGAGCCATTTGGAGAGCTTGAGTTTTTGGGAGGAGCACTTCATGGATGTTTTGATTGATGGGGTGACTTGGATCATTATTGAAGGCCGTGATATTTCAGCCCAATATTATCAGCAGCCCCATACATATCATAAGTGGAGAGAGAAGCAACACGAGATGGAAATTTTAGTCCCACATATTCAGCCATGCATCCCACCTTATTTTCAGGAGCCTAAGGTGGAGGAGTTGTTTCATGAGTTGCCATGTTGGAGGGTGACTCACTTTTTATGGATGATAGCTTGGGGATGGATGCTTCACATGGGGATGATGATTCCCAATATATTTTAGGTTCCATGCCTCAAGAAGGCCTCTAGACCACATATTTTTGTTTCCATGTATGTCCCACTTTTACATGTTGAGAGCCATTTGGAATTTTCACCAAAGACATACTTTTACACATGGGAGGAACAACTTGAGGACACATTGTTGAGAAAGCATCTTGTTCTTGGGAGAAAATTATCATTTGAGGATTTTACAAGAGGAAGAGGGGAGGCTCTTCAGTTCTATCCTTGCATTTGCTTGAGTACAAGAAACATTTGGGAGGGGAGGACTATAATATTCCTACATTAGCATGCAGCTAAATAGGAATATTAATTTTGCTCTGAACAAATAGTTAGATGAATAAATGGGTAAGGAGACCCATAAGTCCTTCTAGCAGCAATAAGAACCATATTAATGGGGAAAGGATCATATTCATAGCTGCATAAAAACACCTTCATGTGTGAACAAGGCTTAATGCATGTAGAAAAAGTCAATTTTGACCAAGTCAAATAAGCTAGTATGGAGGATGTAGAACATTAATGAAGATCACTTAGTGGGAATATGAATCTGTTTAGATAGTTGGAATAAAACCACCTTGAGTGTGGAAGAAGAAATTTCATGGAGATTCAGTCAATATTGACCAAATCCATCAACATTATTATGGAGGAGTGGTATTGATGATGGGATAGTGCAGTTTTGGAGGGAGATTAATTGTATGAAGATGGAAACCCTAATGAGTGGGACCAAAGGGGAGAAGGCTCACATTGTTTATAAGGAGGAGGATGGTAGCCATATGGGGTTAGCTTATGATTATGATTTTCTGAGTATATGGTCTGTTTAGACATATTTCTTTCTCTGGTTGTTTCGTTGAGATAGAGTGTTGTTTAGCACAAGGTCTTCATGTTTAGGAACTCCTTCTCTTCCATTGAGTAGCTCTTGGAGGAGTCTTGCACCATATTGTCCACTATCTGGCTTCAGGCCAAGATTCATCTTCCTTTGAAAGTGCAGATACTATTGAGGGTTTGAATTTTTCAGTAAGTTGCAGCAAGTGGAGGATAGATCTTCATATCTAGGCCATTTTAGTGCTTCTTTTTTAGTGGAGGAGGATTATACTCCATTTATAGGAAAATATTGGAAGATTTGAGCTTAATTTCCATATCTTGGCTATAGGCCAACATTATTTTGTCCCCTAAAGTGTAGAATAAGTCTAGATCTGCGTTATTTCTGAAGGAGCTGCTGCAAGGTGATTCAGTGCACCATTTGAAGAGCTAATTTTATGGGTGTTGGGGATCTGCCCTTCACTTTGTATATATGTTGGAGGAGATAATTTTATTGTTTATATCATATTAGATCCAATTTCTAGATCTGAATATTTCCATAGATCTGCAGTATTAGATCTCATATCTACACTTTGTACATGGTGTTTTTCTGAAAACCCCAAGGGGAATTGATAAAAGAGATTGTATAGTGCATGGATCTGCTATAGATCTAAATTTTTTTCCACATACTTGCTCTAGATCTGATTTACAAGCTACTGTTGTTGCAAAGGTAATAAAATAACGATTTAATGGTATTCCAGCTTCCACACATGGTTGTAGTCCCTATTTTTGCATGATTTTGAGCTATTTATGGTATGGGAGGCCTGTTTAACTATGCAATAGTGATTTGTTTCTGATTTCATTTCAAATATATTTAATATAATATCAGATATAATGTATCCATTAGCTGCTTTTAACTTTCATTGCATAAATTTATGGAAAATGTGTTATTTTTCAATATATTTTTGAGTTTTCCCATTTGGGAATATTAAATGTCGCGATGCAAGCGAAAAGTGAACCATGACTATGCATATGGTTCATTTTTGTGCTTGATCTTCTTCAAGAATATCTCGACACTTTTACCTTTCATATAGCTCCACGATGGGGGCCCTAGAAAGCCTCGGATGCACCGGTGAGGGCGACTACTATGCAGAGGAGGAGGTGGGGCAGTCGGAGGGGTGTTCCGACTGGAGTTCTTTGCGCATTGGGATCAGATGCCATTGTACATATAAGACTATGCCTATAGTGGGATGAGTTATCATGGGGACCCGAACTTGCCACTGCCACCTGGTCGAGTATGGGGGCCCGATGGTAAATGAAAAATTGCTAATATTTTATGTGCATTGTAAATTTTCAAAATATTTTATATGGTACTAATTCTTTCACTTTTGGGATGCAGATAAAACACCGATAAAACTGGCAGGGTATATGGGTGGGCCTATAGTATCAGGAGTTCCAGGACCTAGTGGATTGAGGGTGCCACAAAATCAGGATGCAGTAGCCCTCCTGGAGGACATCCACCATAGATGTGAGAGGCTTCTAACTGGTGTTTTAGAGCACGGCTGGGAAGACTTAGAGGACCAGTACATAGAGCCATGTATTGGTATACCCTTGGAGTGGTGAGGGGTCATGAGGCGCATGGCGATGGATGGACAGGAAATATGTGATTTACGAGTTGCGAGGGTAGAGCCATTGGCTTGGGATCCTTTAGATAGTGATTAGTGTGTAGGTGCAAGTGGTGCCCCCAGTTTTGAGTTTTTGTAACATGCTATGGGCATGTCATATGTATTAGAGTTCATGGACTCTAAAAATTTTTATACGACACATATTATGGATATGCATCATTTGGATGGTTTTATGTTATTGTCTTGTGTTAAATGCATGTGCTAAATTCCAGTCTAGAATATTGTTTGCAATGCTATCTACATAGTGATTTTGTGCTCTAGGTACATGATTGAATGTAAAGATTTAAAATTCATGCATCAAAAGATTTACTCATAGATATCTTGTCATATTTGACCTAATTATTGGTGGCAGTACCAATGCATACACCGTTCGAGAGAACAAGCCAATGTAAGGGGGTAAAAATGGCCCAACCTGGTGAGGCTAGATTCCGGGAGTAGTGACTTGCACCATCAGCATAACCGATATAGGTTGTGGATGGGAGGTCCACCTGAAAGGTGCCACAATATAATAAATGGAAGGATGATGAACAATGCTAGAAACTTGAGCACAAAGTAGAAATTGAACAAACATTCTAAGAGGGAGTGATCTGTGTAGGATGTATACTACCCAAACACCGACGGTTAGGTGGAGCATGGGAGCTACTGGAGGTCTATCTTGTGTTTAGGCCATGAAAGTCACCATAGACACGAATGGTCCCATCCCGCTTATGGGCAGGAAAGATGAGGTCAGGAGTGGACAAGGCTTCCATGATTTCATCATCACAATAGAAGTTGGAGTGAATAGAGGAAGGGAGACCACATGACGTGACGAAGCTACCTGAATCATCATTATGAGAAGAAAGGATCACATGCGCATCATCACGGAGGATGACAGAAGAACAAGTAGATAAGGGATCTATCGATGTTGAGCCTAGGGTGATCGCTGAAGGGAGGTCGAGCGAAACAGAAGGGGAAGTCTCAAAGGGAGTTTTGACTGAGGGTCTCATGGATGATGACAGGTAGAGGATGATGGTCGCAGGCTCCGTCATCTCGACATCAGGATGGTGTCAATGGGAGCGGGTAAATCCTCAAGATGGCTTGTAGCGTACTGTGGAAGGACGAGAGAGGTGAATTGGTTGTGTTCAACCTCATACTCCTGAACTACCTCTAAAGAGGCAGGATAATGCATAAGGTAGGGAAAATGGTGGGAACAATGGCCATAGAGATCACACAAAGCACAAGGCTAGCAGGTGTGAATAGTCTTAGGGTTCTTGGTTGAAGTCGTGGAAGAAACAGAGGCTTCAGGGACCATAGACTTAGAGACCACAACAATAACCATGGGCTTGATATGGGGCAATTCAAGATAGGTATGGGTGGCATGACCGACGACATTGTACAAAGCACAAGGCTTGGGAGGCTAAGGAGGAGTAGGTTAAGTTAGGGCAGCCTTATCTTTTGATGCCCTCTTGCAAGCTTTTCCATTCTTACCCGAAGTGGTCGCAGTAGGAGAAGGTTCCTGTTGAGGTGGTGTTGAAGCCTCGAAAATCACTGCATCAACATTGGGGGATAACCACTCGGTCTGGAGCTTAAAGAATCTCCTTTTTTGTTTGGAGTAGTGGCTTCGACTGGTTAAATAAGGTCTAGTTACCTTTTCCCAAACTCCGATTACTTAAAATACAACTTTCATTCATTAACGGAGAAGAGATATCATATCAGCTCTCTTGCTGATTAGGCAAGAGAGTTGATCCTTAAGATGATCTGGGGCTTAGCCAAGCCACAACTAAGTTATGTGTTACAATTATCCTAACTATTCTAACCTAACTGGCTTTATAATATTAAATTACTGTTAATTGTTAATCCTAAATGACACTATGATAATGTTATTCCTATGAAACTTGTTAATTTAGTACTATTTATTAATCCTAAAGTAACACACTGTTAATGCTACATTTATCGTTAAAGTCTTTGTTAAGTGCTAAAGTATTCCTATTTATCTCATATGTCAAATCTAAACTAATATATCCTATGTTATTATGCTAATTGACTAACTATACTATATACCTTAAACTATAACATATTCTTAAATATCACTAATATAGTTCTAATAATAATTCTAAATATTTAATCTAGTTTATTATAAGATTATAATATATCTATAATAAACTATAAAATGAAGTTCACTAAATACTATTACTATTATTCTAAGTAAACATTTAATAAGATCTATTTAAATGCACTACCATAATTAAAGTTAACATTATTCTAATTATTATTTATTGAAAGTGTTTGTTACAAATTAATGAGTAATTAGTATGTTAAGGCTAACTCTAATAAGAAAAGAAAAATTATTTCTAATGTTAATTGTTATTAATTAACAATAAATGGACTAATATACACTATATTACATTAGTCTTTATGATTGATTTTTTTAAATATTTTGGATAAAGATTAAAATCAATAAAAAAGAGTTGACTAATATCAGAGCTGAATTGTGCCACTGAGAACCAAAAAAGTTTTCCTTTTATGTAGATTTCATTTACAGATACAAAATTAAATCTAAGAATAAAATATTATCTCGGACTAAGATGGGATAGCCCTCTCTTCATCCGAGAGAAAATTAAATAAAAATAGGGGAAAGATAGGTTTATGATTGAATTGACTATGTAGTTTCCATTAATTAAAATAATAAATTCATATTAATTAATGGGATAAAAGAAAAATACATTTGAGAGTTAAATATAAGAAATTATTATTTAATCGCAATTATATTTCAGTGAATTTTTATAGATCCAATTTCGTTCTACCTCTTGGAGATAGCTCCTGCAAAGCTTCAAATCATATCAAAATTGAACCAACAGAAATGTTAAGTATCAATAAGAAATATATTTTAGAATAGAAATAAAAAATCGATTATAAAATAGGGGGGAGGACTAGTTTATGATCGAATTTGCCATGTAGTTTTCATTAACTAAGAGAAAAAATTAATATTTAATTAATGAGATAAAAGCAAAATACATTTACGAATTAAATATAAGAAATTATTATTTAACCGCAAATATATTTCAGTGAATTTGTTATAGATCCGATCTCGTTCTACCTCTTGGAGATAACTCCCGCAAAGCTTCAAATCATATCAAAATTGAACCAACAGAAATGTTAAGTATCAATAAGAAATATGTTTTAGAATAGAAATCGAAAATTGATTATAAAATAGGGGGAAGGACTGGTTTATGATCGAATTCGCCATGTAGTTTTCATTAACTAAAAGAAGAAATTCATATTTAATTAATGAGATAAAAGCAAAATACATTTGCGAGTTAAATATAAGAAATTATTATTTAACTTCAAATATATTCCAGTGAATTCGTTATAGATTCGATCTCGTTCTGCCTCTTGGTGATAGCTCCTACAAAGCTTCAAATCATATCAAAATTGAACCAACAGAAATGTTAAGTATCAATAGAAATATATCTTAGAATATAAATCGAAATCAATTACAAAACTTGGATACAAATAAAAAAATTCAACATTCAGGTAGAAATACTCATGAATGGAAATTCAAAATAATGCCAAAGCTTTGCTTACAAAATATGCAGTCATTGAGAATTTGAGACCTATGATTTTATTACATGCAGAAATGCTAAGCAATATTACAAAGGCTAAAAACTCTCTTACAATATTTACAATCACCTCCTCTACACAAAACAGAAAAGCCAACAGTGCAGATTGAATGATAGCAAAAAATACCCTATGCTGGATCGCGACCCCTTCTCCTTTGATCCTATAACGTCTCCTTCAAACACTTGAAAAACTGATTTGAAGAAAAAATTTCCACCCCCATCTTCAATCTTTGTGATGGCTTATATAAGGCTTCCTTTGAATCTCTTGTTTGCCAAAAATATATTTTATTGAGCAAAAAATGTGATAAGAGATTTAAATCTCTATCTTCATATATTCTCCTTATAGTTAGGGATAAAATACCCCAAAACCTTATCGCTGAATTTAATTATTAAAACCCAAAATAGAGCTATGTATTAAATCTGAGCCTTGGCGGTCAGCATTACCGCGCGCATTGAATGGGTTGTTGGCATGTGAACTTGGTTGGCAGTTTATGTGACCTTGATTCCGACGGTTTTGGCATGGCATATCTTATATGATTTTTTTGGTGGTCCACGTGGTGAATCTTGGCACCAAAACTTGCGGTCAATTCAAATATCTCCATGGTGGTTGATATACCTGTCATGTGCAATTTGTAAATAAAATATTGTAGCAATGTGATTTGTGATATAATAAAACTATATGGTTTTTAAATAAATTTTTCTATTAATATATCCTAACCAATCGAAATTTATTACAATGTGTTTGTAGTTTAGGTTCAATACAACGTATTAACCCATCATAGAATTTTATTACAATGTGTTTGTAGTTTAGGTTCAATACAATGTATTAACCCATCATAGTTTTATGTTTGATATATATATTTTTTTATATATGATTTGTTTTATGTTTTTTTTTGTTTTAAAAGAATTAAATTTATTTTATATTTACAATATATATAAAATATATATATGTTTTTTTGTTTTTTGGATTTTGATGTTTTAAATAAATAACAATATCATTAATCTAATGTTTTTACAAATCATTAAAGTTATGAAATTATATTTATTTATATACAAAAATGGAAAAAATGATAGATTAATTATTTACTCCTTTATTAATGGATATGTCAAATCAAGTGAAGGAGATAAACAATCGATGTGGAATGTGAAATGATGTGCTAAGTCATGTGGAAGAAATGCCAACTAGTGCGATCAAATTCCAAATGCGAGGTGATGTGACAATCACAGGTTCCTCTTTGTCTTTAATTGACTAATATGAAACTGTTTCAATGAATGCGAAAGGCAACAAGGAAGTGAAAAAATATGATCAAAACCATGAGGCAAGTGGTAAAGTTTCAAGAAGTCAAGAATTCTTTCAAAACCCCAATAAGGAAGGGAGTTGGAAAATGAAGGATCCCTAAAATCAAACAAATACAAAAAAAATAAAAAGCCTTCAAATAAGTACATTTCACAATGACTAATCTGAATGAGGTCAAGACGAATTAATATAGATCAATAAGAACAAATCTAACCCATTTAGATATTTCCTCATTGTCAAATTTCAATAGTATTACTATCAAGTGATCATTTAAAAGGGTCCCCATTTTTCATTTATAAGTGAAAAATGGGGGGGTTGTGTTTCACTACAACAATGGGGACATATTGGGAAGAACCAATTATCTCTGTTCAATTTGATAATAAAATTCTAAGGAAAAAGAAATAGAAGTTAAATAAATCAAGTTGCTAAGATTCATACTTTTCTTCAAAACTCTTAAATGAAATCAAATACTATCATTTTGAATATCTTTTAAATATTGATTATAAGAGAGCTAATTTACAGACAACTATTTAATGACAACTTTAAACTCAAGGAACACAAACATGTTATTTTGTTTAGTGATAAAAATGAACTCTTATAATCATAGGTAGGACCACTGCTGCCAGCAGGCGTCCATAGCCTCGACAGGGTTACCTCTTAGCCCAAAATGTCAGTATCCCATCTAATATTTAAATATTTAGAGAAAAATTATTTTATTAAAAACCTGAGAACCATTGCCCTAGGTTGGTGACCAAATCATGACAATGCCATTCACAAGTTTTGATAGTCATGAGCAAGCGGGCTCGTGATGAGACCTCTTGTCTTACAACGTGAAGTCATAAGCCATTATCCTAATGTGGTAATCAGATTGACAATGTCATAATTATCAGAACCTATGATCATGGTAGGTTGGTTCTGTACAGAGACCCCCTATCTTTCGGGTTCTTGTAGCTTTTAATTTATACTCTGATAATTTGCGATAATAGATGGGGAGACAAATTATCTCTTTAAGAGATTTAAGATGACATGGAAGAGTTTAAAAACTAAACTTTTGATATTGCTTGTGTTAATTTAGCTAAAGCTGATTTTTAAGATAAGTTGTCGTAAAAATAAAATCTTATGTTATAGTTTGAGATCATCAAAATGATAATAAAAGAAATATTTAGGGTTTTAAATTAAAATATGAATGGAAGCAATTTTGAAAATTAACTCAATATTTTTTTCTTTAACCCTAGAATTCTCTTTAAATATAGAGTTAATAATTTCCCATGAATGAAACCAAAGTTTAATAGAAAAATTCCTCTAATCCCACTAAAAGAATATGTATGAGTATTTTCAAAGTAATTGAAAATTATCTATCATGAAATGAACTCTATTGAAAAGGGAAAAAATTTAAAATGAAAGAACTAAGAATGAAGATAAACAAGCTCTTAAAAACAAAAACATGAAATGAAAACAACTCAAACAAGATGATAATGTTTTGACAAAAACATTAAGTTTGTGTTTTCAAATATTCATCAAGTTAAGTTATTGTCTTTTTTTTTTCTTTTTTTAAGAGTTATCTTGTTTCTAAATTTATTAAAATCAAATCAAATTAAATGAAAGATAGCAAACCATAAAGAAGATCATCAAGAGAATATATCATGAGAAAATCTTTACAAGAAAAAAGTATAAAATGATGAATATTAAAAAAAAATGATCTTGTAAGATGTTTGTTAAGTGCTGCTCCTATTTTAAAAGCATTGATGTAGTTTTTAAATTTTTTATTTGAATGCTTTAATAAGAATTTTCAATATTTTGCCAATTTTGCTTAAAACTTATTTTGCAAGTCTTTTAACGATCATGTTTTAAAAGTAAGACTAACAATTAGTTTTCAAAAAGATTGTAATTGAAGTAAGAAGCAAAATTTGGAAGAGGAAAGGAACTCCTTATATGGATCATGGCGATTTTCTTTTCTGAATTTCTTTCGCTAGCAAAAATCAAATCTTCAAATTGCACTCATAAAAACCGAAAGATGCATACCAATTTACCTTCTGAATTTTGATGTCTTCGTATGAATAATATATAAAAATAGGCAAGATTAGTCATATTTATCTCTAAGTTTGGATATGTTGAAAATCATGAATTATTGAATCTAAAAACTAAGCGATGTTATAAGAATTATTCACATGATAAAAATGAATTGACATATGAATAAAGTGAGATAATAAAATATTGTATGTCATCATTTGATCTTGTGAATTCTTTTTATTAAACATTATTTAAAATGTAAATTTAAATGCTATTGCAATTATATGAGTAAAAAGTGGAAATGGACCTTATATTTGAGTTAACATTTTAAAATGTGGGGTTTATCATTTATCAAATGTAAAAAATTATTTTACTAATGAAAACCTCAAAAATGAGAAGAATGCCAACTAAGTGTCTGATAGGGTCCGATCCTTATTCATCATAATTGCATTATTTGGAAAACAAAAAAAATATGAAACAGAATTAAATTTATTCCTACTCTAAACCTTTTGAAGGAAAATGACTAGGTATAGTCATATTTCCAATGTAACCAAGCACTAATTTTATTTCCTGCAAAAATATACATACATGTGTTATAAAAATATAAATCTTAATTATTAAATTATATACAAAAATCCTAGAATCTTTATACATGTTAATTCCTAAGAATGAAAATAGAAGAAATTTATAATTAGAAAATTTTATGCTAAAATGATTTTCTAACTGAAAATAAAATTTATCGAAATATGTACAATCTAAAGGGTTAGAAATATTACCTTTAAGGATCCACCAAGGTTCTGTTTTTTAAAATTGTGCAATAGAAGTATTAACATCAATTGTTTCTAGGCTTTTACAGAAATTGTCATTTTCCCTTATGACACGTTGATCGTCGTCATAAAAAGAAAAAGAAGGAAAATCCTTAGAGGAATCTATTATGTGTAAATCAGAATTAAGACAACTAACCAACTCATGATTAACATTGAAAAATTGTAATAGAGTTTGATGATCTAAATCATAATGGAAGGGGGTAATTTTGAACTTATCAACTGATCTGAACTCATGAATATCGTAATTATTAAATATCACATCCTTTTCAAATGATTTGTAAGTATCTTGAATATTGTAGAAAGGATGGATAAAGGTTTCCAGATTCATATCGATAAGTAATTGATCATTTAAAAATACCCCTCACATTTTATGATGTAATTCATTCTTAAGTTTTGAACCAACAAATATTCCAACAGGTTGACACATACAATGATTAGGTTGCAAATAATGATAATCGTAATGTAAGTTAGGTGAATTTTCTTCAAGATGATCATTTTTGTTTCCTTGGATTAATGATGTGTCATCTATTGTCCCAATAGATTTTAGCTCATTTTCAAAAGAAGAATTATTGTTATGATTGTTCCTTGAATCTTGTTGTTGTATAGAATTCGATTCTATTGAATTTGACTCATTATCATAAACATTGGGAGGTACCATAAAAACATCTTCAGATGTAAGATTCTCTCCTGATGTTGATGGTTGAGACAGATTAAAATTTTCATTTAAGGATTCAATAGGATCAATAATAGAAACAAGAATTAATGTTGGAGATTCTTCTTCGTGTTCCATATAAGTTTTTATATTATGTTTTTGAACAACAGAAGTAACTTTCTCAATCAAAATTTTCTTAGGAGGTAAATCGTCATAATGAAATATGTAGCAAAATAACATAAATCTATTAGAAAGTTCGTTAACAGTTTCATTATCAAAGATTGTAAACTCATCAAATTCTAAGCACAAATTCTCATAGCTGTAATTGTGATGAGCAAAAATAATACCTGCATAAAGTGATTCCAAGAGTAAATACACTTAGCTGTTAGGATCTTGTACCATTCTCGAATCCTTCCTTGAAGTGTGAGAGTGAATAACCTGCAAATTTCATTGTCTTTATTGATGTTGAAACATTTTCATTTATGTATAAATTGATCAACATGATCTAAAGTAGAAATGAAATTCTCACCATCATATTGCAGTTCATATATTGATTCAAGTTGTCTCTTGGGTATACCTCTGGTAGGCTTGCGCGAACTAAAAGCATGACCCAATGTAGGAATACAAATAGGAGCCATGGCTAGTTAAAATGTTAAAACAAGATTTCATGTAGATTAAATAGCTCAGCCCTCCTTCTAGTGCCAAAAATGTTGAAGCCTCGAAAATCACTGCAACAACATTAGGGGATAACCACTCGGTCTGGAGCTTAAAGCAGTCCTTTTCCGTTTGGAGTAGTGGCTCCAACTGGTTAAATTAGGTCCAGTTACCTTTTCCCAAACTCCGATTACTTTAAAATACAACTTTCATTCATTAACGAAGAAGAGATATTAGATCAACTCTCTTGCTGATTAGGCAAGAGAGTTGATCCTTAAGCTGATCTGGAGCTCAGCCAAGCCACGACTAAGTTATGTCTTACAATTAGCCTAACTATTCTAACCTAACTGATTTTATATTATTAAATTACTGTTAATTGTTAATCCTAAATGACACTATGATAATGTTATCCCTGTGAAACTTGTTAGTTTAATACTATTTATTAATCCTAAAATAACACACTGTTAATTCTACACTATTGTTAAAGCCTTTATGTTAATTATTAAAGTACTCCTATTTATCTCATATGTCAAATTTAAACTAATATATCCTATGTTGTTATGCTAATTAACTAACTATACTATATACCTTAAACTATAATATATTCCTAAATATCACTAATATAGTTCTAATAATAATTCTAAATATTTAATCTAGTTTATTATAAGATTATAATATATCTATAATAAACTATAAAATGAAGCTAAATAAATACTATTACTATTATTCTAAGTAAACATTTAATAAGATCTATTTAAATGCACTACCATAATTAAAGTTAAAATTATTCTAATTATTATTTATTGAAAGTGTATGTTACAAATTAATGAGTAATTAGTATGTTTTTTTTTTCTAAGTAAGTCTGAATTCTATTACTAAAACATATAATACATACAGCGTAGGGCCTTCACAGGTGACATGAGTTCAACAAAATAGCAAGAAAGGGCTGCCCGCAAGGGGAAACCAGCCTGAAAAGAGTGAGAGAGTTGCCTTGAATGAGGAAACCAGCTTCAACATAACCATATAACTGTGACTGTAGTTTGACAGACCCAATGACTAAAACTTCTGAAAACAACAAAATGACATAAAATATGAACAAAATTACTTGAGAGAGCCTGCCTGATCTAGAGGCCATAGTCATCAGAGGGGGGCTCTTCTTCAATTCTGCACCAGTAGCCGTCATCGTCCTCCGGAATGGGACAATTTCGTGCTGCTGTTCCTTTTGGAGCTGCTTCTCCTCCCGCCGCGCCATAGTCTTCTAGCTTGTCTTTATCTTGTGGAGGACAAGAGCTGCTAGCGCCTGCCTTTGGAGAAGTGTCTTTAACGCCTGGTTGAGTGACCTGAGCAATATCGGAAGGGCCCTGCAGGTTGGAAGGGTGTGCAGGATGGGGAGGATCATAGGTAGCTTGCGGGATTTCCTTAAAAGTAACTAAGACGGTCGCTACAACAAGAGGCTAAATGGTTTGACATTGGAAGTGAAAAAGAGCCCTGGAGGGGTTGGCCAATAAGCGGAGTCAGCATTGTGGAGGCAGGGGGAAGACAGAGGGACCGAAGCACCACGCGAGTGGGAGGGAATGCTGCTACCAAGCCCAAGCATGTGCCCATGCCCGCTGCGCGTGTCAGGATATTTGCCATGCGTGCCATCAGAAGCAGAGGTCGGAGAATTGGTGGAGGGAGAGCGGCGACGGTTGGAGGGCCGAGCTCAGGTATTGCCTCTGCGACACCTAATTTTGTGCCTGAGTTTGGGCATTGTCCCACCAGAGCTGAGTGAGTGGGTCAAATTGCGTTGTGTGGAGGCAGAAAAACACAGAGAGGTGGGCGAATTGGGCTGAGACGAGAGGCCGAAGTGCGAAGGGTAGAAAGGACTATGGGAATGGTGATATCCAGAGAGGAACTCCAAACAGAAACTCATAAGACAGTGTTTTCCCAGCGCAGTGTGTGAGCTAGGAAGCTCCGCTTCAGGAGGGCAGCCAGAATTAATCGGAGGGGGGCAATTCTTCATGGAACCTGTCGAATTAAGCTTCCACCCAGACGAGAACTAAAATGCAGGGGTGATGGACGAAATATTGAAGTCGAAGAGCGACATTATAAAAAACTCGCGGCCTCGTCTTCCCCACCGGCATAAATGCCTCTGAGGATGGCGGCCTGAAGGATTAAGTCGATCGAGGCACCATAAATTCTTGATGCAGGCGGCCATGTGGCCTTGCCACGCGCCGTACTACTCATTGAATGCCATCGCCTCACTAGAATGCACCCGCATCCGGGGTGGTGTTGTCCTGGTGCACCAACTAAGTACAATCCTGTAGGAGTTTGTTGTCATTGAGACTGGAGAGTGGCCGAGCAGAAAGAGTTTGAGTGCTAGTGACTCCTTTGTTAGCCAGAAGATTAGCAACTTCACTGTCAGATCTTCGAACATGCTTGAGGACGATGGCTCTGTTCTGCTGCATCCAGTCTGCAATAAGTTCGAGTCTGGTCAATAGCCTCCAAATGTCAGAGACGCGCGAGGCAGGAGAGCCCTAGAGCAGCTTGTGGACCATGTTGATGAGAATTTGAGAGTCGCCCTCAATTTTGAGAGGGAAGTAGTTATGAAGCTAATCCAATTGCAATCCTTGCCAAAGTCCTTATAGCTCTTCTGAATTATTGGTGTCCCAGCCAATAGAACCAAAGTAGGTGAGCAAAGGATTGCCCTGGTGGTCCCTGAAGATTCCCCCAAATCCTGCCTCCCCTGGATTTCCTTTGGAGGCCCCGTCAAAGTTGAGCTTCAAAGTGCCATCGGGAGGGGGGACCCATTTACTGGTGGCATTTGGTAGAGGCCCTCTATGCTTGTCCGACGAGGGGTCAAGGGTGAGAGTGAGTTGCCAGCCATCCCAAATGATTTTTTCAATGGGCTGCGACGGGAAGTCATCCTGCTGCCATTTCCAAAGACCCAAGGTCTCTTGGAGGTTTTTGTAGAGATTGCTCCAGAGGACTTCATGCGGGGTGCTTTGGCTTTTGAAGACTCACTTGTTCCTTTCTTTCCAGATGGTCCAGAGTGTGAGTCCTGGGATGAGCTGCCAAAGATAGTTGAGGAGGGAATAGTTGTAGGGGAAACTGGCCAGTTGCGAATGATTGCGTTCAACTCTTCTCTATTCCTGCCATCCCTTCTACTCCTGAGGCTTATGTTGTCCCATAGAAAAACAACCAGCGGACATGTGAGCATGAGATGATGGATGTTTTCTTCCTGGTTATTGCAGTTGGGACATTTGGAGGGTCCTGTGAAGCCCTTCTTGATTAGATTATCCCAGGTGAGGATTTCTATGACAGAGAAGCCACATGAATGTGGAAACTTTGGGCCAAAGAAGTGGCGACTAGAGCTCCTTCCAGATGGAGTCAATAGGTTCTTGATTTTGGGTTAGCAGAGAGTAGGCTTCCTGGGTAGTGAATTTTCCTTTGGAAGTGTAGCCCCATCGTAAGATGTCCTTCTGCGCCGAGTATCTGAGTTTCCTGCCAGCTAGCTCCTGATCCAGAGCTACGTGAACCTACTTTTGTTGTTGATTCAGACAGATGGCCGCCGCCTTCCATTGTCTAAAGCCTTGAATGGGATTCTCCTCCTAGAATTGATAGACCGGGGCCTCTAGGGGATGTATCTCATGTGGTTGAAGCTGAGGATTGATGGAGGTGAGGAGTTTGGGCCTTTGCTGCCAAGCATCCGTCCAAAAACGCGCAGTATGACCGTCATGAACTTCCCAAAAACAGTTCTCTTGGATCAGATGACGATGTTTCTTGGCTGCATTCCAGATCAGAGAGCCTGAGTCAGCTGAAGTAATTCTAATGAGTTCAGAGGTAGGTCTATGGTTGGCATATTTGGCACTCCAGAGCTTCAGCCAAGGGCTATGATGCATGGATAGCCAGTTCCACCAGAATTTGGAGCCCATTACTGCATTACTGTGTTGAGGATCACGAAGGCCAAGGCCGCCAGTGTGCTTGGGGGTGCAGATAGTCGCCCATTTGACAAGCGCCCATTTCTGGTTTTGGCCAGAAGCTCCCTAGAGGAAGTTGCATTGGAGTGCTTTGATTTGCTTGAGGACCCATTTGGGTGCTGCCAAGACCGAGAAAAGGTAGAGAGGCATAGACTATAAGACTAACTTGACCAGAATGAGCCTGCTGGGCAGAATGAGGGAGTGAAAAGTCCAGGAGGAGAGTCGGGCTTCAAGCTTATCAAGGATATGCTTCCAAGAGGAGTGCTTAAAGGTAGAATCAATTAGGGGGGCTCCCAAGTATTTAGCCGGCAACTTGGCGATGGTAAAGCTAAGAATTCTGGCAATACGGTTCTGAGTAGGGAGGGCAGTGTTGAAGAAAAAAATTTGGGACTTGGAAGCATTAACCGAGGCACCTGAAGCTTCTGCAAACGTGTCGAGTATTTCTTTGAACGAGGAGGCTTCTTGGGCAGAGGGATGCCCAAAGAGCATGTTGTCATCCACAAATTGCTAGTGTGAGATGGCTGAGGAGCCATGGACAGAGATTCCTCGAATCTGCTTCAGGTGCAACGCATGTTTGATGAACCATCCTAACCCTTCGGCCATGAGAACGAAGAGGAAGGGAGACAGGGGATCGCCTTGACAGATGCCACGAGAGGGAGAGAAAGGGTGGGAAGGAAGACCGTTAACCAAGATGGAGTAGAAGGAGGAAGAGACTAAAATCATGACCCATCTGATCCAGGAGGGGTTAAATCTGAAGGCAGCAAGGACTTGATGGATGTAGGTCCAGCTGAGCTTGTCAAAGGATTTTGACAGGTCGATTTTCAAGAGCATGCGAGGCTTTTTAATCTGCTTCAAGGAGTGAATGACCCCGTGAGTAATAATGATGCCGTCCAATATTTGACGGCCTTCCACATACCCAGTTTGCTCGGAGGAGATAAGGATGGGAAGAAGAGGTTTAAGTCGGTTAGCTATAACCTTGGAGATTATTTTGTAGATAACGTTGTAGAGGGCGATGGGTCTGAATTTTTCAGGAGTGGCAGCATGGTCAAATTTGGGAATGAGGGCTAATAAAGTAGCATTGAGGGAAGGAAGGAGCCAGTGCATGGTTCTAGATTCCTCAACTAAATGCTAGACGTCATTTTTTATCAGATCCCATAAGTGGTGAAAGAAGCTAGCTGTGAAGCTATCCGGTCCTGGAGCCTTGCCCTCTCTGTTCTAAGCGACCGCCTATTCTACTTCCTAGAGCGAAACAGGTCGGAGCAACAATTGATTGTGTTCATCTGATATGAGTTTAGGAATGTGGGGCAGAATTTTGTTGATGGCTGGTTTCCTGTCGATACTCTCTTCCTGTAGAATTGTTTTGAAGTGTGCTATGAGTTCCGCTTCTATGGCTTGATGCTCTTCTAATCTTTCTCCGTCTTGATTGTGAAGGAAATTGATATTGTTGTACATCCTGAGCTGTATAGTGGAACGGTGAAAGAACTTTGTGTTCATCTCTCCTTCCTTTAACCAGCGTATTCGAGATTTCTGTTTCCAGAGTATTTCTTCCTGCTGCCGTCTTTCGTCCACCTGCTTAAGAAGGCTTTGCTCTTTCAATGTCAGCTCTTCAGTGTGTCCTTCTTGGATGATGTGCATCTAAAGCTCCTCCATTTATTTGTCGAGCTGCTTTTGATGTTGAAAGATGTTGCCAAAGGTGGAATGGTTCCAGGTTTTGATGTGGGCCTTGCGATCCTTACGGTGCTGCTGAAATTGAAACATATTAGAACCTGGTGGTGGGATGAAGGTGTTCCAAGCCGATTGAACCATTTCCTTGAAACCCGAGTGCGTGAGCCAGAATTCTTCAAAGCGGAATGGCCTTTTAGTAGTGTTCCCTGGTCTGGACCATTGGAGAGAAATGGGCCAATGATCCGATCCTGAAAAAGGCAGGATGGAGGTTTGAAAGTCACCCCCGATGTGGATAGCATTGTCAGAGAGAAGAAAAAAATCCAATTTGGAGGCTATTTGTTGTGAGCATACCCGTTTATTGTTCCAGGTATGAATTCTGTTGGCGAAGGGTGGGTCTATCAGCCAATTGCGATGGATGAAGCTTTTGAAGTGATCCCTGTCTCCTTCTAGCTTTGCTCGGCCTCCTCTTTTCTCGTCTAATTTTGTGATCATGTTGAAGTCACCACCTAGGATCCACAGAGGGCATCTAGTTTTGTGATCATGTTGATGTCACCACCTAGGATCCACAGAGGGTGAATTCTATTGGAATTGAGCACTTCTATTGTGTTTAACAAAACTATTTTCCTTTGAATATCCTGGGGGAAGTATACATTGGTGAAATGTCCATGCAAATTAGTGCCCAGGATGTGAAAAGTTGCTTGTATCAAATTGTGAGCTGCATGGGCATCACTGATTGAGACAGCCTGCGGATCCCAGGAAATGGCGAGTCCACCTGAGAACCCAGAAGCATCAACAACTATGGAATTACATCACGGCCAGGCTCTTGAGAGAATAGGGCCAAGAGTGGAGCTTGTGCATTTGGTCTCCTGCAGAAATACAACTTGAGGCTTTTCCAAATGTATCATGTTTTTAATCATTCTGAGCTTGGTGGGGCTGTTTAGACCCCTTGTGTTCCAAGAAATGAGCTTCATTAGGAACTGTCTTCCAGTGGCTGAAAAAACTTGGTAAGCTTAGGATACCTACCAGATTCCATTAACAATTCCCCAATGAGGATGGTTATTTGTAGATCAGTTTTCCTTCCTCTTTTCTTGGATTCCTTAAAGAGTTTCTTACCATCCCAGGGGCTTCCTGTTTGGATTCCTAGGGACTTTTGATGTTGCTGAGCCCGGGTAAGGGAAATTGTTAAATTTTCAATATGTTTCTCAGATAGGGTATCAAAGTCTTTCTTTCTATAGGCTTGCTCCAGAGTGAAGATATCTAGCTCGCCTATGTCCACCCCTTCAGATCCTTCCTCCATGAGACAGATCTGGTTGAGGGGCATTTCAGAGTTATCAAGCTCCATTTGAAGGGAGGGGGCTTCTCCTGAAACAGAGGCAGAGGGAGGCTTGGGGGGCAGGAGGAGATCCTCAGGAGAGAGCACTGGCTGGTTTGAAGAGGTAGGGAGATCAGAGGTTGATTTTGAGATAGTCATGGGTGTAAAAGTATCCACTAGACCAGGGTTTTCAGAGGCCGACTGGGGAAGAGTGGCTAGGATTTCGAAGCTATTACTAGAGGAGGGGATATTCGAAACCTGAGGGGTGGCTTTGGGAGCCCCAGTAGAGGATTTTTTACTATGACGTCTTCGGGTCTGGACCTTCATGAAGCCATTAGCATCCGTCCCGGAGGAGGTCTCAGACGGTTTGCTGGGGGGAGGATTGAGAGGACAATCCCTAAAAGATGGCCATGTGCATGGCATTTGCGACATCTGAAAGGTACATGTTCATAATCTATCGGCTGAACCCATTCAAAATCATCATGGAAGAGACTTACCGAGTCAGGAAGGGCTTGAGATAGGTGCATGAAGACGTAGAGTCGAGCATATGAGGTGTAACGCCTGAGCTTGGTCTCCTCCGCGATCTTGACAAATTCTCCGAGCCCATTACCAATGTCTCGCAGGGATTCCTCATCCCACTTCTCCAGAGGTAGAAAATAGAGCCTGATCCATACAGGTGCCTAGTTGAGATCCTCCTTGTTCGGGTTGAAACACTCGACCCAGTCCCATAGGTAGAGCCAAGAGGAGTTGAAGAAGTATGGGCCTTCATCCATGACATAGTTTTTATCTTCAAGACAGGTGAAGATGGCGGTAAAGAAGCCTTTAGGTCCAAGTTGTAGCGTGACTTGGCCTTTTGGCTTCCATTTAGATTTGATCCAGCCATGCAGGGCCTTTTCCATTGGCCAGAAACCCACAAATTTTCCGATCAGCGCATGGTCTCGAATGTACTGGATCTGGGCATTGATCCGGTGACTTGGGAGTTCGATCTTGGGCCGATCCGCCGCTATCGGCTTGCATGTTGTAGATGTCTTTTTTGGTAAGGCTGTAGTATTTGGTGAGTTTGGATCCTTGTCTGAGTGCACTTTTAGTGATTCCCCTTGGGCTTGTTGGGAGTTAGCCTGGGCCTTGGAGCCGTTGACTGTAGCCGAGGGCTGAGGATGATCAGATGACGACCTTACTGTTTCAGCAGAGGGTTTTTGATTAGCCGCGTTATTGACAGTGGGGGAGGCTCTGTGGGCCTCCCCCTGTGACGGATCCATTAGCTGTAGATCAGCAGACGTGATGATGAACGATGAAGCTTGTACATGAAGAAGGTGCAGAACTATCTATAAGATGGCAGTGCCGTAGTAGGGGTGCAGAAAACCCTAGCGCAGGAGTAATTAGTATGTTAAGGCCAACTCTAATAAGAAAAATAAAAATGATTTCTAATCTTAATTGTTATTAATTAAAAATAAATGGATTAATATACACTATATTACATTAGTATTTATGATTTCTTTTTTTAAATGTTTTGGATTAAGATTAAAATCAATCAAAAATAGCTGACTAATATAAGAGCTGAATTGTGCCACTAAGAACCAAAAAAGTTTTCCTTTTATTTAGATTTATTTATAGATTGAAAATTAAATCTAAGACTAAAATCCTATCTCGGACTAAGATGGGATAGGCCTCTTTTAATCTGAGAGAAAATTAAATAAAAATAGGGGAAAGAAAGGTTTATGATTGAATTCACTATGTAGTTTCCATTAATTAAAATAAGAAATTCATATTGATTAATGGGATAAAAGAAAAATACATTTGCGAGTTAAATATAAGAAATTATTATTTAATCAAAAATATATTTCAGTGAATTTGTTATAGATCCGATTTCATTTTTCCTCTTGGAGATAGCTCCTACAAAGCTTCAAATCATATCAAAATTGAACCAACAAAAATGTTAAGTATTAATAAGAAATATATTTTAGAATAGAAATTGAAAAATCGATTATAAAATATGTGGAAGGAATGGTTTATGATTGAATTCGCCATGTAGTTTTCATTAACTAAAAGAAGAAATTCATATTTAATTAATGAGATAAAAGAAAAATACATTTATGAATTAAATAAAAGAAATTATTATCTAACCACAAATATATTTCAGTGAATTTGTTATAGATCCGATCTCATTCTGCCTCTTGGAGATAACTCCTGCAAAGTTTCAAATCATATCAAAATTGAACCAACAGAAATGTTAAGTATCAATAAGAAATATGTTTTAGAATAAAAATCGAAAATTGATTATAAAATAGGGGGAAGGACTAGTTTATGATCGAATTCGCCATGTAGTTTTCATTAACTAAAAGAAGAAATTCATATTTAATTAATGAGATAAAAGAAAAATATATTTTCGAATTAAATATAAGAAATTATTATTTAATCGCAAATATATTTCAGTGAATTCGTTATAAATCCAATCTCGTTCAACCTCTTGGAGATAACTCCTGGAAAGCTTCAAATCATATCAAAATTGAACCAACAGAAATATTAAGAATCAATAGAAATATATCTTAGAATAGAAATCGAAATCAATTACAAAACTTGGACACAAATAAAAAAAATCAACATTCAGGTAGAAATACTCATGAATGGAAATTAAAAATAATGCCAAAGCTTTGCTTACAAAATATGCAGTCGTTGAGAATTTGAGACCTATGATTTTATTACATGCAGAAATGCGAAGCAATATTACAAAGGCCAAAAACTCTCTTACAATATTTACAATCACCTCCTATACACAAAATAGAAATGCCAAAAGTGTAGATTGAATGATAGCAAAAAGTCCCCTATGCTGGATTGCGACCCCTTCTCCTTCTGATTCTGTAGCGTCTCCTTCAAACCGTTGAAAAACTGATTTGAAGAAATTTTTCCCCTTTTTCCTTCAATCTTTGTGATGGCTTATATAAGGCTTCCTTTGAATCTCTTGTTTGCCAAAAATATATTTTGTTGAAAAAAAAATGTGGTAAGAGATTTAAATCTCTATCTTCATATATTCTCCTAGGGATAAAAGACCCCAAAACCTTATCGCTGAATTTAATTATTAAAACCCAAAATAGAGCTATGTATTAAATCTGAGCCCTCGCGGTCAACATTACTGCACGCATTGAATGGGCTATTGGCATGTGAACTCTGCTGGAGGTTTATGTGACCTTGATTTTGACGGTTTTGGCATGGCATATCTTATATTATTTTGTTGGTGGTACACGTGGTAAATCTTGGCACCAAAACTTGCGGTCAATTCAAATATCTCCGTGGTGGTTGATATACCTGTCATGTGCAATTGTAAATAAAATATTGTGGCAATGTGATTTGTGATATAATAAAATGATATGGTTTTTAAATAAATTTTTCTATTAATATATTTTAACCAATCAAATTTTATTACAATGTGTTTGTAGTTTAGGTTCAATACAACATATTAACCCATCATAGTTTTATGTTTGCTATATATATTTTTTATATATGATTTGTTTTATGTTTTTTAAAGTTTTGTATTTAGTTTTATATTTTTTTTTTTGGTTTTATTTTGTTTTAAAAGAATTAAATTTATTTTATATTTACAATATAAAAAAAAAAAAATATGTTTTTTAGTTTTTGCGATTTTGATGTTTTAAATAAAGAACAATATAATTAATCTAATGTTTTTTCAAATCATCAAAGTTATGAAATTATATTTATTTATGTACAAAAATGGAAAAAATGATAGATTAATTATTTACTCCTTTATTAATGGATATGTCAAACCAAGTGAAGGAGATAAACAATCGATGTGGAATGTTAAATGATGTGGTAAGTCATGTGGAAGAAATGCCAACTAGTGCAATCAAATGCCAAATGCGAGGTGATGTGACAATCGGAGGTTCCTCTTTGCCTTTAATTGACTAATATGAAACTGTTTCCATGAATACGAAAGGCAACAAGGAAGTGCAAAAATATGATCAAAACCATGAGGCAAGTGGTAAAGTTTCAAGAAGTCAAGAATTCTTTCAAAACGACAATAAGGAAGGGAGTTGGAAAATGAAGGACCCCTAAAATCAAACAAATAAAAAAAATAAAAATGCTTCAAATAAGTAAATTTTACAATGACTAATCCGAATGAGGTCAAAACGAATTAATATAGATCAATAAGAACAAATTGAACCCATTTAGATCTTTCATATTTTTCAAATTTCAATAGTAGTACTATCAAGTGATCATTTAAAAGGGTCCCCATTTTTCATTTATAAGTGAAAAATGGGGGGGTTTTGTTTCACTACAACAAGTGGCTGAGGCATTGTAGCAGCGGGAGAAGTTAGAGGAACCGGTTGAAGCAGGGTCAAAGCAAGATAAGGTTTGGGTTGAACAGGCGAGGTAGCGGCTGGGGGATCAAGGTACCATATGGGAATCCCCAGGGTGAGGTTAGGAAGAGATAGGGTGGCCATGACAGGTACCGAGAACACTCGAGGAGGGGGAGCTAAGAACGGTATCTGGCCGGAGGGGTAATGGGTAGGCGGGATGGCTTCGAGATGGTTAAATCCTCAAGGAACCATTCCAGGAGGGTAGAGAGGCTCATGGATACCAGCTATAGGTGAAGGGCCAGAAGGAGAGGGTCCAGAAGGCTGAATTGAAGGGCTAGGAGTAGGCTGCGAAGGGCGAGGCTACAGAATAACCAAAGCAGGATGCTTGAGGGAAGGTAGAGATGATTGCATCATGCAAACATTCGATGAGTTGGGATCAAAGATAGGAGGAGGAAGACTAGGGAATGTACCAAGCAAAGAGGAGTATTTGTAGACTCTGGGTTAGATATTGGTCAAAGGATTTATGGTTTAGTTATTGGCCAGCGAAGGGATGATGGACTTAGGGGATTTATAAGACTTTGGTTTGTAATATGTAACATGGTCAATGGTGACTATATTTCCATCATGAGGGAAGGACATCTTGCGGTGAACCGCAGATGGGACAACAAACATCGCATAGGTGTAGCTACAACCCAATATAATGTTGTAATCTAAGGGGGCATCCATGACTTCTATGTCAACGCAAACAGTCTTGCCTGTGAGAGTAACAGGACAATTTTGGAATAGGCCAATGGGATTGGAGGCATGTCCATCCCACGCTCGAAGAGTGATCGTGGAAGGAGCCAACTTAGGTGATCTGAGTTGCTTCCAAACCGAAGCGGACATCACATAGGTGGATTCTCCCTCATCAATGATGCACCAAGAAACATTGGTGTTCCAGATCTTGACTAGGTTTTGGAAGGCGACAGAAGTAGGAAGAGGAGGATGTTCTTACCGGTCAACATTGACGATGATCAAGCAATCATCAGAAGGATCTACAGCACCCTTGGCAGATAGTAGAGATTTTCGTTATGAAGGGCATGACTGGAGGAGTTCCAGCATTTAAATGGCAGTAGACGATTGCGCCAAATCATCTACTATACTATACGAATGGGAAGATTTTCCAGAAGCAGAATTTTGGCATAATAGTCGCTTAGGGATATTTGTATGAACCTCTGCCTTAGGTTGAGGGATCTGCAAAGGACCATTAGTTGTCAAAAGAGGCTCAATAGAACTTGAATAAGGTGACTCGGGGACAGACATAGCGGGAGGCTTGTTGTACTAATGGGACCGAGTCTGAAGGCTGAGGTCTACGGCTATAGGTTGGTTATAATTCATCATGAGAATCTGGAAATCAGAGGTATCGGATGGAGGAGGTTGAATGGAAACTTGACCTTCAGGAGGTTGGGTAGCCACAAATCCTTGCTGAGGGAAAGGATTAGTAAAAACAGCTAGCTGACTAGGTGCAGCACTGGGAGGGATGGGAGGGGAGGCTTGGTGTTCTTGCAATGTTGCTTGAGACTCCCACATTTGCTTCATATGTCGTAAAAGAGGACAATCGTGCATGGAATGACCATAAACACCACAACAAGAATAAGGCTTATTCATGCGAACAGGCCTATCATGCTTGGGTTGAGTGCCCTATTGCTGGTTAGCAGTGTTAGGAGCATTATTTTATGGATTAGGTTCAAGATTACTTGGGGAAGATTTGTTTTGAGTGCCTTTCCTCTACTTTTTGGAGGGAGGAGGATTAGTCCTGCCGTGCTGTGCATACACCTGCCCTTGAGGGGGAAGTGGCTGTTGTTGCGGGGGTTGAGAAGGAAAGGGAGGCGAAGGTGCTAATGTTGGAGGAGTTGGAGCACCAGGCTGCGAATATAGATTATAAGGAGGTTGGATAACATTGTGGTAAATAGGAGGTTGGAAAAAATTAGGAGGCATCTCGTATCCTGGATACATGCTACCGGGAGGGGGAAAAGTGTAGGAGGTGTTGGCCCCCTCCCTAAGGAAAACCATAAACCATGGGAGTTTGAGCGTATGGATGAGAAAGAGCTCCAAAAATACCATCAGTGGCATGATATTCCCCCAGTTCATTGGCACCACTGACTGTAGGAAGATTAGGTACAACGGTATAAACATAACCCGACTGAGCGTAGATCAGGTCATATTTTAACGCAATTTGGAGAGCGACTTCTTCAGTTTGAGGGAAATGGGATACGACATCCTTTCTGATAGTAGGCAAGAGGGATCTAAGAAACCATTCCATGTAGACATTGTCTTCGAAGGTAGGGTCTTGACATAGGCTCTTTCTTCTCTGCCATTCTTGGACATGATCAGATAGGTGGGTTGTAGATGATTGACGGAAATAAGTCAAAAGTTTGGTACCAATGTCATAATGAAGGGGAAGCTGGAAATAAGAAAAAAAATCTTGGGCAAGAGTTGGAAAGGTGGTATGATAGGATGAGGCCTCATCAACATACCACTTAGAAGCTTCACCAGTAAGCGTACGTTGGAACAACTGAAGATGGACAGAGCCATCAGTAATTGAGTTAGACGAACACCACATGTGGAAAGATCGAACATGATTTGTAGGATCTTCTCGAGCAAGACCTTCAAACTTGGGGATGTTAGAAGGGATCTTGGTCGGCATATCAGGCTAACTAGCATCATGGTGTATAGGGTCATTGATCAATTGGTTAAAATCGGGAAGACTGAGGCCTGCCATATAGGGGAGCAAGGGTGCAGTTGAGGTAGTTCTTGTTGCGGTCCCACTAGTAGTATTCCTAGCATTAGGGTTGGGGCTACCACCAGCATTAGGTCCTGAACCAGACATGGTGAAGATGACAGGGGGAGAATCGGGGGCGGAACCAAAAGGGGAACCCAATGAACCAGAAGAGGAGTCAGAGTGCGGACTCAGTGGAGGACTAACTCAAATCCTAGATGGAGGAGTAAGTCTTCCTACCAAAAACTAAGGATGAATGCTAAGAAGTCTCTAGGATAAACGCCTTGGTAGCGCAATGGTGAAGGCACAAACATGACATAAAGGGAAGAGAGACCAACAAGGGCAAATAGGTGCAGGATCAACTGATTACAATGTCGAAACAAGGGCAGAGAGTTGCAGAATTAATTGATTTCAATGTTTTAAAGTCTTTTCTTGGTTGTGTTAATCAAGCTCTTCTTCACTTAGGGTGTGTGTGTTAAGTGTGTAAATTTTAATTTTTAAACCTAGACATTTGTAGAGAAAAAGAAAAAGTGTGTTTTATAACTGTAAATAAACTTGCAGATAATAGTATATGAGACTGAAATAACATAAAATAAATAGCTAATAATACCTTAATCTAAAACCAAGGAGGCGGGCCTCTCAAAAACTAGTCTGTAGGTGGGAAAAAATCTAGTCAAAACACATCAAAATAGCCAATAGATCTAAGGTCAGGAGGGATAGGGATATAAAGGGTAGATATGCTGGAAATAGGTGCAGAAAAGCAACAAAAAATCAGAGGAAAAATTGTTGTACATGAGGTGGCGAAAGGCTATCTCCTAGAGGGAAGCAAAGGGGACCCTAGAGGAAGACCAAAAAAAAATGAAAATAGGTGTTTTGGATGGATAAATAGCCAATCTAAAGTGGATCTGAAGATAAGGTATCAGATCTGAAAAGTGGTTGAACACACTGAAATCTTAGACGACCTGTAATAGCTAAAACTCTTCCACAAAAGGTGGAGGGTAATCAAGCCTTAGAGGGCTAGATTCCCACTTATATGAGTAAAATAGAACAAGCATTGGTCCAAAACAGGCAGAGACGGAGGTCAGACAACCCTGAATAGATGCCCAAAAAAACCCAGAAAACTTTCAGAAAAACTCCCACAAAAAGTCCATGTCGCAGTTTCTAACCTGATTTCTGCAGAGGTCATAGGTTTAGGCCTGTTTTCTACGCCTTGGAGGTTTAGGTCGCAGGTTTTGGCCCTAAAAGTGCGACTTGCACTTCTGGCACTCTTGGGAGCAGAATATGTCATCTCAGTTGCGACTGATGTCTGTCATCTGCGTAATAGGTTTGAAAACACACAGAAGTTAGAATTCTTAATGTTTTAGGGTTTTATAGGTTAAAAGAAACATCAAAAAAATAAAAACAAGGAGCTAAAGTGAAATCCTATGGTTTGAAGCAGCTAGATATGCAGGGATCTGAAAACTGATAGAGGTCGTAATCTTAAACCCATGTGGAGTCGCCAGTTGTTAGTATGAATCTTGATCACAAGTGTAAGAAAAAGGCTCACTTTAGCCATGCATAACAAACAACCCTAACAACAAATATGGCTGCCAATATCTTTAGATCTGAAATTAGGTGATCAAGATAAATGCTGCAAAAATATAGATCTATGTATTAAAAGACATTAAGCAGTAAATAAAAACAAGAGTTGCTCCATGCATCCAATAGACAAGACAAGAATATGTTTAAATAATTTTGTATTTATGGCACCTTGGAGGAGAACATATAAGGATGTTACTATTCCTTCTCAATGGGATGGGTTCTTGTAAGCCCACAACACTTTAGATCTAAAATCCCTCTCTCTTGATGGTGTAGAAAATCCAGAAAAAAATGCAACTCAAAGGGAGGTCACGAGGAAAATGGTAGCAAAATATGATAATGATGGTGGATCAAATTCAGACCAAAAGTGTAGATCCAGAGTGATATTTAGGCAACAAAAGGTAGTGAATGAATGGAAAAGCCCTTCAATTTATAACAAAATATTGAGTTAGTCTAGATATTGGTGCATAATTAAAATATTATTAACCAAATCAAGGTCCAACTTTTATGGAATATTTTATTATATTTGTTAGAGGGAAAAAGAGTTTGACTTGGGTCAAATCCCTTTATTTGTAAATAACAAATAAATACATGATTTATTTATTATTCTAAGGATGTGGTTGAGTAATAATCAAATAAATAATTATTTATTTAATTATTTATAAATGATTTAGTCAAATTTATCAAGGAATATTATTTAAATAAGGTTTAAATAATTATTCCTAGAAAATAATAAGATAAATAATGATTTATCTAATTAATTTTCCTATTTTGGGTTAAATATGACCAGGAATATTAATTAAAATGTTGTTTAAATAATTTTTCCTTGAGGAAAATCAAACAAATGTAGATTTATTTAATATTTCTTCATGGAGTTTCCTGTTTAGACCATAAACAATTTAATAAATGTGGTTTACTTAAGTTATTTTCATAATGAAAGCAATTTTACTTTGGGTAAAATTGGTCTTACATGGTGTACTTAGGTCCATCTAATAGTAACAAGTTAGATGACCAAAAAATGGTGTAACACTCTTCCTACTTCTGTCGCCTTCCAAATACCTGTCAAGATCTGGAACACCAAAGTTTCCCGTTGTATCATTGATGAAGGGGCATCCACTTGTGTGATGTTCACTTCGGTTTGGAAGAAACTCAGATCACTTGAGTTGGACCCTTCCACTATCACTCTCCAAGCATGGGATGGCCACTCCTCCAAGCCCATTGGCATGTTCCACAATTGTCCCATTACTCTTGCGAGTAAAACTGTTTGCATTGACATAGAAGTCATTGATGCCCCCTTAGATTACAAAATTATTTTGGGTCGTAGCTCCACCTATGCGATGTCTGTTATATCATCTATGGTCCACCACAAGATTTCCTTTCCCCATAATGGAAATATTGTCACCATTGACTAGTTGACATATTACGAACCAAAGTCTCAGAACTCCCCTGAGTCCATCATATCTTTGATGGCCAATAAGAAAATTGTTGATTGCTTAACCAGTGTATCACCTGGAGTATATAAAGACTCCTCTTTTCTTGGTTCATTCCTTGGTCTTCCTCCTCCTGTCTCTGATCCCAGCTCATCGAATGTTTGCATGATGAAATTGTCTCGGGCTTCCCTTAAGCAGCCCAATTCGGCTAGTCAGCAGCCCCACCCTCCAAAACCTGCTCCTAGCCCTTCGATTTAGCCTTCTAGATCCCCTCCTCCTGGCCCTTCACCTACAGCGATTATCCATGAGCCTCTCTACCCTCCTGGCACAGTTCCTCCCGTCCTTAACCATCTTGGAGCCTTCCCGCCTAACCATTACCCCTTCGGTCAGATACCATTCCTATCTCCCCCTCCTGGAGTGTTCTCGGTACCTGTAAGGGGATTCCCATCTGGTACATTAATCCCCTAGCCACTAGCCTACCTGGTCAACCCAAAACTTATCTTGATTTGACCCCGGTTAAACTATTCCCCATGACCCCTCCCACTGCTACCATTCCTCTACCACCTCAACAGGAACCTTCTCCTGTTGTGACAACTTTGTGTAAAAAGGGAAAAGCTCGCAAGATGACATCAAATGACAAGGCTGCCCTGACTGACCCTGCTCCTCCTCAACCTCCTAAGCCTTGTGCTTTGTGTGATGTTGTCGATCATGCCACCCATCATTGTCTCGAGTTGTGTCATATCAAGCCCATAGTTAATGTTGCATTCCATGAGTCTACGGTCCCTAAAGCCTCTGTTTCTTCCTTGAATGTAGCCAAGAACCCTAAGACTATTCACACCAACCAAACTTGTGCTTTGTGTGATCTCCATAGCCATTACTCCCATCATTTTCCCCACCTCACACATTACCGCGTCTCTTTGATGGTAGTTTGGGAGTACAAGATTGAAGAGAACCAATCCGCCTCTCTCGTCCTTGCGTAGTATGCTTCAGGCCAACTTGAGGATTTACCTGCTCCCATTAACATTCCACCTCCTGATGTCGAGATGACGAAGCCTGCATCCACCATCCTCTACCTATCGTCATCCATGAGACCCTCGGTGGAAGCTCCCTCTGAGACTTCCCCTTCTGTTTCACTCGACCTCCCTTCAGCGATCACCCCAGGCTCAACATCAGTGGATCCCTTATCTGCTTGTTCTTTCGTTACCTCCCATGAAGACATGCATGTGAACCTTTCTTCTCATGATGATGATTTAGGTAGCTTCTCCTCGTCATCTGGTCCCTCTTCCTCTAGTCACCCCATCTTCTATTGTGATGATGACATCATGGAAGCCTTGTCCACCCCTGACTTCATATTTCCCACCCATAAGCAGAATGGCACCATCCATTTCTATGGTGACTTCCGCAACCTGAGCAGAAGTTGCCCACAAGGTAGCTCCCACACACCACCTTCCCAATGGTGTGTGGGCGGTAGACATCCTACCCGGATCACTCCCTCTCATAGTGTTTGTTTGATTTCTACTTTGTGATCAGGTTGTGAGAATTGTTCATCATCCTCCTATTTGTTGTCTTGTGGCACCTTTCAGAGGGACCTCCTATCCACACCTTATATTTATTATGCTGATGGTGCAAATTGCTACTCCCGGAATGTAGCCTCGGCAGGTTGGGCCATTTTCACCTCCTTTCATTCACTTGTTCTCTCAAACAGTGTATGCATTGGTACTGCCACCAATTATCAGGCCGAATATGATGCAGTGTGAGGTTTATAACCTGATTCCCTTTCTCATCACACCCTCCACCTTCATGTTCGTTAATATTGCCTGCTTCTTGTCATGCAATTAAATGGTGTATATCGTGTGCATAATCCTATCATTTTTAGAAGATATTTACGAGTGAATATTTTGATGCATGAGTTTGAAATCATTACATTCAGTCATGTACCTAGAGCACAAAATCACTATGTAGATAGCATTTCAAATAGTATTCTAGATTGGCATTTAGCACATGCATTTAACACAAGACAATAACATAAAAATCGTCAAAATGATGCATATCCATAATATGTGTCGTATAAAATGTTTTAGAGTCCATTAACTCTGATACATATGATATGCCCATAGCATGTTACAAAAACTCAAAACTTGGGGCACCACCTACCCCTACACCTAATCACTATCTGGAGGATCCTGAGTTAATGGCTCGCTCCTGCAGCTCATAAATGGCGCATCCCCTGTTCGACCATCGCCATGGGCTGCATGACCCCTCGGCAATCCGAGGGTAGAACAATACATGGCTCTACGTACTGGTAATCTAAGTCTTGCCAGCTGCACTCTAAAACACCAGTCAGAAGACTCTCACATATATGATGGATTTCCTCCAGGAGGTCCGCTGCATCCTCATTTTGTGGTTCTCTTGATCCACTAGGTCCTGTAGGTCTTGATACTGCAGGTCGTTCCATATACCTGGTCGGTTTTACCAGTGTTTTATCTGTATACCAAAATTGAAAGAATAAATACCATTTAAAATATTCGAAAACTTCACAATGCACATAAAATATTAGCAACTTGTCACTTACCATCGGGCCCTCATACTCGACTAGGTGGCAATGTAAAGTCCTGGCCCCCATGATAAATCATCCCACTACAGGGATAATCATCTATGTACAATGACATCTGATCCTAATGAGCAAAGAACTCAGGTCGGAACACCTGTCTGACTGCCCCACCTCCTCCTCTGCACTGTAGTCGCCCCCACCAGTACATCCTAGGCTCCCTCGGGCCCCCATACTGGAGTTGTATGAGAGGTCGAAGTGTCAAGATCTTCTCAAAGAAGAGCGAACAAACACCATACCATACACATAGTCATGGTTCACTTGCCACTTGCATAGTGACAACTATCATTTCAATGACGACAGTATCATCTGTGCCCACCCATAGTAGGTCCCACTCAACTCACTCTCCATAAGCATCATCTGCCCTCTAGTGATGTGGCAGAGTGCCAAGTTTCCTAGGATCCGTAGCACTGTTGTGGCCACTACACGGGTCCCTAACCTCTCTAGATCCCCAATGGGTATTCGTGTCCCCTTGACATGGATACCTGGTCGACAATGGCATTCTACAAACTCCATGATGTTCCACCCTCGTGAAAACACTGGTTGAGTATTCACGACCATCCCAAGTGGTGGGAGATGAGTAAGAAAATATATATCCTGGACCATCAACTCGATCCAATTCCCCTGAACTATAAATACCTCATGGTTCGGATCCCAATAGCTGACAATCCAGGCCAACAAGGGATCTCCAACTCTCATTAAATGGTTCTCCACAAATTTCAAAACCCCAAACCCAGCCAATGCACTGCGGACACAATGATCCTCTCGGATCTCTGACCGTAGTGTCTCCAGGTCTCTCTCTCTCCAGTTGATCCGTAATTCTGCCATAACAGAACAAAACCATCATATTTTTTAGTGTATAGAAAGGAATGACTGCATTTAACCACAAAAACCCAACTCTCAGCCAAAAAACAACACATAAAAACCCCTCTCTGTTAGGTTGTACTTTTTAGGAAAAATCCTGGTAGAGTTCGCACCTTTCTACCCAAAAAATTCTACCCAGGTTGCAGATATTTCCCTGAAAAGTGCGACTTGAACGTGAAGATGAGTAGGGGTCTGTTCCTGAGCTCTAGGCACCTAAACTAAACTTTCAATCCACTGAAATGAAAGAGTAGGGTTAGTTCTCTTACTTGCAACTGACGGATCTCGATTCCAACGGTAGGTTTGTCCACTACGATCACCACAAGATTTAGGGCCTTCTCTCCTCTCTGCATTCACCATAGCTACACTTGCAAATGAGTGAATCTGGAGGGAAAATGCCTAATTAAAAGAGAAACCCCTGATTTTTCTTTCGCCTGCTATCGCCAAACCATAGCTCAGTTTGACAAACTATCTGTACCATTGGAAATCTCTCATCGAGCTCTCAAATGGGTATCTATTAGTTTTTCGTGATTTGATACTTCACCAGGACACATTTTTGTCCAAAAAGGGTCACTTGCAACACTTGTAATTGGGGCACCACTTTGCCTCCATACTTGTCCATGCTCGTGTTGATTTTCGTCGTGAGTTCCCATCTTGTACTCATGTATTTATGGTCCCCATTGGACCTTTTCTGTGTGGCAACATCATCGAGTCACCCTTGTTAGAGCATCTGAGTTGAGTCATCATCACATCTATGGAGTCTAACCTGTTATTATTAAATGGACCAAAGTACACCATGTAAGACCAATTTTACCCGAAGTAAAATTGCTTTCACTATGAAAAATAACTTAGTAAACCGCATTTATTAAGTTGTTTATGGTTTTTATAGGAAACCCCATGAGGAAATATTAAATAAATCCACATTTGTTTTATTTTCCTCAAGGAATAATTAGTTAAACAATAATTTAATTAATATTCCTGGTCATATTTGACCCAAAACAAGAAAATTAATTAGACAAATCATTATTTATCTTATTAATTTCTAGGAATAATTATTTAAACCTTATTTAAATAATATTCCTTGTTAAATTTGACTAAATCATTTATAAATAATTAAATAAATAATTATTTATTTGATTATTACTCAACCACATCCTTAAAATAATAAATAAATCATTTATTTATTTATTATTTACAAATAAAGTGATTTGACCAAAGTCAAATTCCTTTTCCCTCCAACAAATATAATAAAATATTCCATAAAAGTTGGATCTTGATTTGGTTAATAATATTTTAACTATGCACCAATATCTAGACTAAATCAATATTTTGTTATACATAGAAGGGTTTTCCCATTCACTCACTACCTTTTGTTGCCTTAAGATCACTCTGGATCTATACTTTTGGTCTAACTTTGATCCACCATCATTGTCATATTTTGCTACTATTTTTCTTGTGAGCTCCCTTTGAGTTCCATTTTTGTCTAGTTTTTCTACACCATCAACAGAGAGGGATTTTAGATCTAAAGTGCTGAGGACTTACAAGATTCCATCCCATTGAGGGGGACTGGTAACAATTTTCTATGTTCCCTTCCCAGGTGTCAAAAAATACAAAAATTCTTTAAAACAATCTTGTCTTGTCTATTGGATGCATGGAGAAACTCTTGATTTTATTTATTGCTTAATGTCTTTTAATGCATAGATCTAGATTTTTTAACATTTATCTTGGTCAACTAATTGCAGATCTAAATATATTGGTAGAAATATTTTCTATTAGGGTTGTTTTTTATGCATGCCTAAAGTGAGCCTTTTTCATACACTTGCGATTAAGATTCATACTAACACAAAAACTCAGGCTTTAAGAAAAACTGGGGATTTTTAAATGTCGAAAAACCCTAAGAATAATCCATAAGTACCTGGAAGAGGGAAGGTCGAACAACCATTAGCTGTGAAGGACGGCTGAAGTGTAAAAAAACCATAATGACAAATTTCACGGTTAGTGGATAGCTGTAAAGACAAAATATGAGTTAAAGCCCAACGTTTCTAGAGTTTGGGAATAAAACAATTTATAAAACTGTAAACATTGGTGTAGAGTAAGAACATTACCTCATGGTTGCAGTTGGAGATGATGTCGTAAACCTGAGTGGGAAATAAATCATTATGTAGTCTGAGAATGAAAACCATGGCAAGAAAGGATTGAATGAGTAAATTTATTAGATAGAAAACCTATTTATTTTTAATTGTTTACCTTTATTGACCGCAACGGAGGAGAATATTTGAACCCTCTTACGGAAATGATGTAAACCCCTATGGTGAGCCATGGGCATCTAACACAAAAATTTTCCAATATTCTGTCAAGGTCACAGACTGCAGAAGGGAAGCAAAATGATACATTAACCAAGTATTCCATATTTCAGAGCTACAAGAATGAGTTTAACCCAATGACTGCGAAAGAAACACAAAAATGGTCATCAAATTAAAGCTCCAAACAAAATAATGAATGGCTTAGCCAACATAGCCCTCCTTTGTTACTGGCCGAAATGAAGGACAAAAGGAAAAAAAATTGAATGCACAGTGTTGCAAAGCTGGTGCTACTCTCAAATCGTTCTCGCAAATGACAAGCAGTTAGGGTTTGCGGGGTAGGTCTATACCTTAACCCATCAATGGGGTAGGCCACTTCATATAGTGTTGAAAATGAGGAGATGTACATGGATGATATTCATACAAGTAATTTCCCTCAACATGAGTGGCTTGTATCTCCACGAGATGATCTGCTACAAAAACTCTCACTCACAATGGACCTCCTATCAACATGAAATAATCTCACATGAAGCAAAAACAAGATCTTGCACTTGCATCAAGCAAGGATCTAGAAATCAAAATACTTCCCACAAAAAAAGAGGCACATGATCAAACTGCATATAATTCAACCTTTATATTTGGTTGAAGAAGCGAATGCTCAACTGCTTCTCCTAGCTACACCATCGAATTCATGGCGTCGAGGGGCATATAATCCATTGTCCACACATGAGAATTAGACATCGTCATTCCAATCTAGAAAATGGATGAAAATAGGAAGCTCAAATACTGAAATAGACTTATCCATTAAGTTCCTATCCTCGAGAGGTGTAAAATCGACATAAATTTTTTCGAAAATGGACTCTGACAAGTTTTCGACCTCCAGGAACCTTTTGATTCCCTCAAGATTCCATAATTCTATTCTGTAGAGAATCTGCAGATCTACTACTCAGATAGCCATTCTAGCTTTACCATCGTTTTCCCTACAAAATTTTGGTTAAATTATTTCAAACTTCATATCATTCTAACAAAATGAAAATTTACCTCCCCATGGAATTTTTCAGGCATCAAGGAATATTCTCTACAAAAATTCTTTGCGTCGAAAAGCTTGCCTACACATGATTCCCTTGTTGTTCTACTGGTCCATCCTCTTGCTCTGTTCAGTCTGTTGGCTCCTCTGTTGGGGTCGAATGCCAAAGGATAGGGTTTAAATATAAAATTGTGATTAGAATTTATAAAGTATCCCATTGCATTGTTGGTTAAGGCAGAGGGTTAGTTGCATGGAGATCTGAGTTCGAATCCTGTCACAACCAAAATTTCATATTTTAAGTCTTGTTATGGCATGTTGTTTTATACTTGGTTTGAGTTTTTGTTTGGCTCGGTTTTAATGGTGGCAGTTAGCATTAATTGTGGGTTCGTCGTTGTAATGTATGTTGGGTTGCCCGTGGATCAGGCTAGCCTACGTTACTGGGTGGGTTCAATTCGTGCCGACCTAGTTTAAGAGGCCATAATGGTGGGGTGTGGGCTGGGTCCACCAAATATGGCCCGCCCATCACCCATGTGGCGTCGTTTTTGTTATATTGTGGTTGGGCTTCAGCCTTTATATATGAAGATAGTGGTTTAGTGCCGTGGGGTTCGACGAGGGTCATGGACCACCGACCCAATATATATTAATACATATATTGTTGTAATATGGTTTGATAGGGGTGGCAAGGGTCATGGCCCACCACCCCTATCTTTTAATATATTTTTTCTTTATTTTAAAACGAATTGTTCAGTTTTTATTTTAACAAAAATAAGGGTCATTTGGAAAATTAGCGAGGCCACAATTTTTCTCGTTTTCGGGAGTTGGGTTCCCTGCCTATTAACGGTAAATTTGTGGCACACTTAAACCTAGCTTACTGCCTAATTTTGACCAAAAATTTGAATCTCTCTAACTTCTCCATACGGGCTCTGATAAGAGATTCTTTCATATCGTTGGAATCAGGGCGATGAGTACTTCAACCTGAACCTCGTTCGAGAGCAATCTGACCACTTTGATTTTTTACCATTTCTAAGCTCTCTTGATCTCCTGAGGGTGTCTGGAGCGACTTGGATCAATCCTCCTCACTGAGGAGATTTTGGTCCACCAAAAGCATGAACATAATTTGCAGCTAATTTGTACTTTGTCTGTGCCACAAGTGTCTTGAAAGGTCACCCTTCATTCTCCTTCACCTTTGTCCTTCGAAGCCATAAGCGATGAGATGACACCTGCATCCTCTGCAAATCTGTAGTACAATATTTTGAAAATTACATGCTTAACTAAGTGGAAAATCTATGATCCAATAATTCCACACACTTACCACGAGTTTACAACACGTACTCGGTGGTAAAATTTACATTAAAATGGAATCAATACCCTAGCTATCAATACAAGGCCAAAATATCATTGGTTCTTCATAAGTGATGGAAAACACATCATCACTTTTACATTTTAAACTGCAACATATGATTTACAATGTAAGGCCAAACACAATACCAAACCTAGAAAAAATCATCTCTCACTTATCAAATTGAATGGGTCATCTCTTAGTGATGCATTTGCTTGTCAAACAATTGTTTCAATTGGTTCATGCATGGACACTTTGTCCTTAAGGTTATGGATGGAGCCTCCAACATGTGGATCTATGATGACCACTTCTATCACAATTAATAGAATGAGTCTTCTTCCTCCAGAACTGCTTTACCTTCTACTTCTCTTGCGATGGAGAATGCATTTAATGCACCATTCTTTTTTGAGCTGCCATTCTTTTCCAACAATCAACAAATACATGGTTATGTAATCCAAAAAAACTGCATGTTTTATGATTCCATGACCTATTTTCATTGTTAACGACCTATTTGTAATCAAAATGAGCACTGAAATATTGATAATTTTTATACCTTTCTTAGTTGTCTTTGGTGCAATCATGGTGACGAGAGATTTCCTCAACTCTTCCTCTGTAATGTGCTCTGTCATAGGATGATGATGAAGTGTTCACATCATTATCTTTCCCCAATGGTTTCAACCATGCATTGGAAGCTTCTAACACCTTCGAGCATTGTCCTCAAGTGTATCCCAAACCTGCTAATTGAGGTCTTTACATGACCTCCAATGGCTGAATCATGCCTTGACCATTAACGCCAAGTCCAACTCCTTTGTATCCCATCTTGGTGAGAAGTATCATGCCAGTTCCTATAAGGGGTATCTCCACATTTCCTATAGAAATGATAGCATGTGAACATAAAATTAAAGAAACATCAACATTGTTTACCTTACATGTCAATTCAGAAACAGGTGATGATGGCTTATTCAAACATTTTTTTCACTTCAACTCCTTTAAGGCCTCTTTCGTGGCTTGTAGCTAAAGCTGCAATCTTTCTTATCCTTTTTCTCTTATTGTATAAGCCTCCTTAATTCAACATCCTTTGCTTTAAGGCTCTAGTTGTTGCACTCGATTAGTTCTTCCAAGGCTGCCTCTGCAGCTTGCAACCGAAGCTGCACTCTCTTCTTATACTCTTTCTCCTCTCGTAGAAACACTTTCATTTCAAAACTATTTGCTAAAAGGCTATGGCTTATCTCCTCATTATAATGATGAGAAGACAGTGAGGCTGATGAATATTCACTGGAAGATGTTTATGAAGCATCGCTTTCTACTTCTTCTTTCTCCCATCTTTCATGAGCTTGTTACATCATGTCCACCATTTTTGACATCTAGAGCATGGCCTCGTACATATATTTGATATCCTACATTGTTGCACGTTCAATCATTGTTCACGCTCGCAATTCACATCATTAAGAAGACTTCTCTGATACCACTTGATCCGGGTCCGTCAACTACTGGATTTACACACGATATTTTACTTCTATGGGGTTGTTAGAATTGCATTTTAAAAGAGCATAAAAGAACACGTACACATGCCTAAGAAAGAGGAAACAAGGCAACCATCAACAGCATAAAACAAAACACGTTGATAATGAAGTCCACCCAGTGTGGGTTATGTCTCCGAGCTCGATGTCAAAATGGGGTAGGCCGCTTCATATAGTGCTGAAAATGGGGAGATGTACATGTATGATGTTCATACAAGGAAGTGCCCTCAACATGAGTGGCTTGTATCTCCACGAGGTGTTCCACTATAGGAACACTCACTCATAATGGACCTCCTATCAGCATGACATAATCTCACATGAATAAAAAACAAGATCCTGCACATGAATCAAGAAAGGATATAGAAATCATAATACATCCCACAGAAAAAAGAGGAACATGATCAAACTGCATATAGCTCAGCTTTTGGAGTTGGTTGAAGAAGCAGATGCTCAGCTTCTTATCTTGGTCGCACCATCAAAATCATGGTGTTGAGGGGTGTAAAATTGATTGTCCACACTTGAGAATCAGACACCATCACTCCAATCTAGAAAATGGCCAAAAAATAGGAAGGTCTACTGCTGAAACAAACATTTCCATTGATTTCCTGTCACCGAGAGGTGTAAAATCGAGATAAATTTTGTCGAAAATGGACTTTGGCAAGTTTTGGGCCTCAAGGAATATTTTGATTCTCTCAAGATTCCCTAAGAATTTGTTGTGCATGGAATCTATAAATATTCTGCTAACAGGGCCATTCTGTCTTAATGATTGTGTTCCCTATGAAATTCTGGTTAAAATGACTCTAAACTTCATATGATTCTGACAAAATGAAAATTTACCTCTGCATGGAATCTTTTAGGGATCAAGGAATATTCTCTGTAAAAATTTATGCCTCGAAAATCATGCCCGAACATGATTCCCTTGTTGTTCAGTTGGTCCATCCTCTAGCTCTGTTTGGTCCACTGGCTCCTTCGTTGTGGTAGAATTCCAAAGGACAAGGTTTAAATATAAGATTGCGGATGGATTTTACAAAGCAACTCGTTGGGATCTTGGTTAAGGCTGAGGGTTGGTTGGGCGGAGATTCGAGTTTTAATCCCACCACAACCAAAATGGCATATTTTAAATCTTGTTATGGTTCATTGTTTTAAAATTTCTTTTAGTTTTTGTTTGGTTGTAATGGTTGCAGTTAGCATTAATTGCGAGTCCATCATTCTAATATATGTTGGGTCACCCATGGATCGAGTCAACCTACGTGGCTAGGTGGGTTCAATTCCTATCGGCCTATATTAAATGGCCATAATGGTGGGGTGTTGGCTGGGTCCATCGGAGGTGGCCCGCCCACAACCCATGTGGTGTTGTTTTTTTTTATATGGTGGTTGGGCTTTGACCTTTATATTTTAAGGTGGTGGTTTAGCCCTGTGGGGTTCGACAGGGGTCAAGGCCCATTGACCCAATATATATTAATACATTTATTGTTGTAATATGGGTCGACGGGGGTGGCGGGGGTCATGACCCGCCACCCCTATTTTTTAAAAAAATTTCGTTATTTTAAAATGAATTATTTATTTTTTATTTTAACGAAAAGAATGGTCATAGGGAAAATTACCAAGGTCACAATTTCACTCATTTTCGAGAGATGGGTTCCATGGTTGTTGATGGTGAATTTGTGTGAAACTGAAACCTGGCCCATTGCCCAACTTTGACCAAAAATTTGACTCGCTCTAACTTCTCCATACGGGTTCAAATTGGAGATCCATTCACACTGTTGGAATCAGGGCAACAAGTACTTCAACATGAACCTCTATCGAGAGAAAGCCAACCACTTTGAATTTTGACCATTTTTTAGCCCTCTTGATCTCCTTAGGGTGTCTGGAGCCACCTAGATCAAGGTGCCTCCATTAGGTTACAAATATCCATGTGAAATATCTGTAATATATCTTGGCATACTTTCCCTGAAACACAAAAAATTCCCCAACACCTTGCCATACTTCTTTCTCAATGAAGTAGTGCATGTGACCCATGTATTTCATCTCAAATTCCCTTGCAAGAGTTTATCAACTGCTCACCATCTATCAATATTAAATCATAAAAATATTAAAAAATGATAATAAATTTACCTTCTACTGATATATCATAGAGGTTTGTATTCTCTTAAATTTTGGTGAAGCCCAATCCCATGAGATAACTATGAATCCTAATGTACCAATCTCAAGGTGTCTGTTTGAAACTGTACAATGCTCGCTTGAGTCTACAAACATGAGTCTCCCAATCAAGTGTCCCAAAACCTTATGGTTGATATATTTACAATTCCTCCATGATAACACCATTGAGAAATGTTTTTTTTACATCCATCTGGTAGATTTTCAACCCCATCTAAGAAATCAGTGGAAGAAATGGTCTAAGATGAATACCTTTCTATAGGAGCAAGGGTTTCCTCATCTCCAATTACCTCAACTTGATAGAATAAATTATCCACATATATGGACTTATACTTCTACATTATTCATTTTTTTACATGATTAAACTTTAGTGTCCATCTCGAACCCACCATTGATTTATCTGTCAGTCTTGGGATCACTTCCCAAACAATGTTCTTCATGATGGATTCATATTATTCCACTATTGCATTAACCCAAACTGGTTTCTCAACTAATTTCTCAGAATAGGATGGCTCATTCTCTACAAGCTCAGTCATTAGAGCCATGTAGCTAGTGTACCTCTCAGGTGAACTCCTTTTCCTACACAAATTTGAAGGAGCTCCCACATTCTCCGCCGCATCCTGCACTAGTATTTCTATTTCCCCGGTTATTTTTTCTACCTTCTCTGGATGGTTTTTCTTGAGTGGATGTCCCCAATCTACCTCCTCTCTGTTACTCCATTTGTGGCTACTCCATAGCTTTAAGAGGATCCTCCTTTGGAGCTAAAATTTCCTCTTCTGGTGGGATTTGAAGCTCCCTCTCAAGAGAACATCTCATTGCTTTCACGTCATTATACTTTACATCCCCTCACACAACCTACATTTTGATGGAATGTAAGTACACCCAGTAATTGTTTCGATTTTAAGTGTAACCCACTACTCTCCCAACTATATTATCGATTCAAGTTTCTTCATCAAATATTTGGAGACATGCCAGTAAATAGAGGCTCCAAATATTATGAAATGAGACACATTTGAATTTATCCCCGAGAAAGCATCCTCTAATGAAATCATAGCAAGAATCAGATGAGGACTCCAGTTTTTCAATTAGAATGTTAAGTTATATGCCTCTTACCACAAATGTAGTGGCGGTTCTTAGTCATGTAGCATAACTCTCACAACTACCACAATGCTTTGGTTCTTCCTCCAACCTACCCCATTTTTTTGTGTTTTTTTGGGAGATGTTAGATCTCTCTGAATGCCTTATTTTGCATCAAAATACTTGAATTAATTCAAAACATACACACCTATATTGTCGCTCCTCAGAGAATTCACCTTCTTGTCGGTCTCTTTCTCAACTAGTGCCTTGAATTATACAAATTTTTAGAGTGTCTGATCCTTCTCCCACATGAAGAAGATCCAAGACTTCTTTGAGAAATCATCAATTAAATTAAAAAATTATCTATGTCTGGAAGTGAAGGATTTCAAGAAGATTCCACAAACATTAGAATGGAATCTCTCCAAGGCAACATTTTCTTTTCTATCTCAATCATGGAATGTGGATTTTACATACTTCCCTAAGGTACAACCCTTGCAGACATTCTACTGCTCAATTGAGCCTTTAGGGAGGCCAATGGTTATTTGTTGCATAATTTTTAAGGCACCATGATGAAATTGACCTAATCTCCTATGTCAAATTTCACTGACATCATGACTCTACACTTTCTCTTCCTCATTGCTTAATGCATCATAATTTTCCACATCAAGTTTATAGAAGTTCTTCGCACAAAACCAAATCTTCTTCACCTTCCCATTAGCTATGTGTCTCAGAAAGGCTTTCCCTTTGCTAAATATTATGTCATAATCACGGTCTTCTAAAATTGCTACAAAGATGATGTTGTTCTTAAGTCCTGATACAAACATGGAATCTTTGAGGTGAAGAGGGGATCCTGACTCCCTTTTAAAGGTTATAGTACCAATCCTAGTAGCATTGTACCTTCTATCATCCCCAAGATCAATATCCATATAGAGATATTTCTCCTCCAGGCCATTGAAAAAATATCTACACCTTTCCATGTGGAACAAGGCACCTATGTCCAAGTAACAAATAGTTCCCATCATATTGTTATCCATGCATGTGATCAGGGTGATGTAAATCTTGAACTTTGAAGCCAATGCTTTGTCGGTTTCTCATCCTTAGTTCTTCTTGCTATACTTTTTGTGTGGAAAATTTGTAGAATAGTGCTCGAATTCATGACAATTGAAGAATTTTATTTTGGACAAGTCTTTATTCTTTTCCACTTCGATGGAATATGGTCTGGTTTGTTATTTATTCCCTTTTTCCTTCTTTCCCTTTCCAACCAATTCAAATTTTTCGCCATCCTATCCCTTGGATGAATTTCCATCTCTGGTATTCTTCTTGATTTCTTCTTGTACGAAATTGGAGCATAAGCGTTCCCAATTTCGTAATTTATCCTTCCTGTTCACTGAGTCTTAGTAGGTATGCCAAATTTTGGGAAGAACTAAAAGATCTAGGCTCAGCAAGTCATCTTCTGCAACATTCACACCAACCCCTCCAAGCTCATCCTGAACTTGTGTAAATCTGGTGAGACATTGTTTAATAATATCATTCTTCTACATCTTACTATTTTGATGTTTGCCTTTGAGGGCCCTTTTTCTATGGTCACTGCAATTATTGAATAGCTTAGTTAGTGCCTTCCACATTAAGAAAAGTGTTTCTTTTCCATGGAGTTTTGAGACTATGTGGTCTCTCACTCCCTCAAAAGTTATTCTCCTCATCTTAGCTACATATTTCTTTCATTGGGATAGGCTATGGGCATCAAATTATTTTGGTTTTGCAATTATTTTCTTGATATATTCCAGTAATACATTGTCATCAAGCACTTCCTCCATGTGATCCTTCCATGAAATTAAATTCAAGATTCGTTCCAAGACATACTCTAATATTAGTCCATTGAAGCCCATTCTCCTAAATCTAAAGAGTTACTGCTAAAATGAAGCTACAAATTCGAACCTCCTAAGGAACAACTTCAAATTTCTTATTCTAATGTGAATCCCGCTTTGATACCATGTATAAATATGGTGATATACTTGTAACTTCTCAAGAAATTTAATATAAAATCAAGAGACACAATTCTACTCTACTACTCTCCTGAAATTAATTCACAATTTAGATTAACATTTGCAAACATGCATCAATCACATACACAAGTACCCAAATTTATCTATGGGAAACCAACTGGTAAAAACCCCTTAAGTTTGGTTGCATTAATCATATGAATAGAGAATGTATTACAATTTATTTCTTTCTTTGAGCTCTACTTGCAAAATAATAACTCTTCTCTCTACTCAATGAGAACCTTTAAGACAGAATTAGTCAATTTATCCCTCCACCTAAGCTCATATTTCCTTGCGCAAATCCTAAGTAAATTAGCCCCTATTCCTTGGGAATTTCCTCCAAATTTATTGCACAAATCCCAAGAATTGGTCATTGATTGCATGAAACACTTGTGCACTCAAGACTACACTAGAACTGATGTTACAGTCCCTTGTAATATCCACCATAGCCGAGGAATTAAAATTCCTTTCATGAATGAGTTCATTTTGGTTGATTGATTAATTAATTGGATGATCTTGGAGTTATACTATTTCCCCATTGCACAACTTAACTCCAACTAGTTCTATTAATTGCTGGAACTATTTTAACTTAATACAGTAGGAAATAACTGAATTGGATTGCTCTAAATTAGCAATCAACACATTTAAACCAAACTCCAAGCACACTAGCTTGAATTTACTGAGCTAATTGATTGATAAGAGCCATGTCACACTAGTTAACTACCTCCAAATTGTCTACTAATGTGGAAATTTCAAGTTTTCTCAATTTGACCAAGGTTAAGTCAAATTGAGCCTTTCTTGCTATATTTTTTCAACAAATATTGATTCTTTCACAATTATTTATATACATATTTATTATATTATAATATTATTTTCTTAATTTTATATTTATATATTGTGTATATTTTCTTATAATTATTTCATATTTAATTTTTCTTTTGATTTTTTCTCAGTGTTTATTTGACCTAATAATCATAAGATTTTTTTTATATTTTTTGACTCAACATTTCTCCCCTACTTATTTAACTAAGCTTGATGAAATTTGACATCAATATCATGATGATGAACCACGCTTTTTGGCCTAAAACATCAATAAAAAACACAATGTGCTAGATCTACAAGTATTAAATCATATTAAAGGAGAATGTCAACTTCATAACAAGAGTTCATGGAAAGGTGAAATTAGATGACAATGAAGATACTACAGATGAATATCAAGATCCAAATTAGAAACAACCGCAAGAAAAAATGGAAAATTGTTCTATTCAAAAGGAAAGAAGAATGATGAAAGGTGGATGCATCGTCCAGGCAGATTTGAACTTCAAATTCTTATCAAGAACTGTGAAAGTTTGAATGTGATTATTGATGAAGGGATAAAAAATGAAGTTTTGGAGGAGTTACTTGATGCAACAACACATGGTACTTTTTTCATGATAAATGAATGAAAATTGGAGGTGAATTCAAAGAAGTAGAATGCAAAATTAATGGGTCAGGAGGAGGTAAAAATGGAAGGTTGTGGAAACACTCTAGCTTGTGTAATATGTCCATAGATTCAAAATAATTCCACCGATAGGCGTCCCCCCTGTTGGAATTCGCCACTTTAAAGATTTTGCTAATTAATTTTTTTTGATCGAATGGCTTAAATTGAAAGATGCTAATATATTCTTGTCGTTGGCAGTATATTAGCAAATAGAATTGTAAGAGTCAAATTTCGTGCATACCTAAATCAAGTGTTTAAACCCTGTTTAATTTTTTTTTATACCAAATTTTGATTAAAAAATTATTGTTCCTATTCTTTATTACCATGTAGCTTGATTAGAGAAGAATAAAACCACTTAGTAATATTAGCAAAAAATAAAACTAAAAATTAAAAATTTCATTGAAATATTGCCCTATTAATATTTTTAGGTTACATTATGGAACGTGTGGGTGGCCATAGTTGTAACATGTGCACAACCATGGTTGTAATGCATATGCTATAATGCCATCACCACCTAGCATGTGACTCTAATTTCTTAGCCTATGCCACTTATTTTAGTGGGACATTTATTTTGAATTTTAGAATTTACATTAAAAAAATTATAATCTTTTTCAAATTTAAATTAACAACACAAATGTTATATTCGAATAACATTATGTTAAATTTAATACATATTAAATTTATATAAACCATTACATAACATTTAAAAATAAATATCCCACTACCTCACTTAATAATATATATCTCAAAATAAATTACAGTCTATATAACATTATACCAATTTATAATCTTTTAAATATTTTAAATATTAGGAGCCCTGAATTTTACACAAAATTAACATACACATAAACTCATTAATGAAAATTCTTCCATTTCACAACATATTCCATATCATTCTTTTATAAAATTTAAAAAAAACCATTAACTATACAAATAAATTATTAAACATAAAATTAAATTATAAAACATAAAATTTTATCCAACAAAATAATTATATCATTAATTATAAATTTTAAAATTCCAGAATCTAAATTTATAAAATAAAACCTAAATAAAATTTAGGATTCTAACCTAAATAAAGATCATTTTTTTATTGTCACCAAGTGAAAAGAATATAACTATTAGGAGCATTGAATAATCATAATTTTTTGGAATGTGAACTTTAAAATTTTATTAGTTTTTTTTTTATTATTGGTTTGATTAATCAGGAATTTAAAACTTATATTTTGTAGTTTATATAAAATTTCATAACAAAAATATAGATATGCTACCATAGCTAAACTTTTGTTTAATTTTAAACGAAATTTTTAAATCTAAAAATTTAATCACGAGGCATTCCTGACTTCCAACAAAAATTATATGCAAATTACTTTTTTTTTTAGGTTTAATATTTGTGTTTAGTATGTTCCCTTTTGATTTTAGGTTTAACATTTTATATTAAAATTAAACACAACATTAAAGTAATTATCCACTTTAATGCTTTTGCTAATTATTTTTTTTTATAGAATGGCTTAAATTGAGTGATGAGAGTATATTCTCATCATCGGCACTACATCAACGAATAGAATTGTAAGTGATAAATTCTTTGCATATCTAAATCAAGTGTTTAACACCTATTTATCTTTTATTTATATAAAAAATTGTGATTAAAAATCTAGTGTGTCTATTCTTCATTACTACTAAAATTAGAAATTGCATTGCAACATGACTTCCCTATTAATATTTTTAACTTACATTATGAAATGTGTGGGTGGCCATAGTTGTAACATGTTCACAACCACGGTTGTAACACATGCTATAATTCCATCACCATTTAGTTGTGACTCTAATTGTTTAACTTACTCCGTGTATTTTAGTGGGACATTTATTTTAAATTTTAAAATTCACATTAAAAAAGATTATAATATTTTTCGAATTTCAATTAACAACACAAACATTATATTCAAACAATATTATTTTAAATTTAATACATATTAAATAATATAAAATATTATTTAAAATTTATAAATAACTATCCCATTACCACACTTAATACTATATATCTCAAAATAAATTACAGACTATCAAACACTATACTAATTCATAAGCTTTTAACTATTAGGAGCTTTGGTTTTTATAGGAAATTATCATACACATAAACTCATTAATGAAAATTCTTCCATTCCCCAACATATTCCACATTATTCTTCTATAAAATTTAAGAAAACCATTAACTATACAAATAAATTATTAAACATAAAATTTTAAAGCTCCAAAATCTAAAGAAATCCAAAAAAATAATTATACCATTAATCATAAATTTTAATATTACAAAATCTAAATTTATAAAATAAAACCTAAGTAAAATTTAGGCTCTGAACCTAAATAAAGGTCCCCTTTTATTGTGACCAACTCAAAAGCTTCTAACTATTAGGAGCATAACGAACATAATTTTTTGGAATGCCAATTTTAAAATTTTATTTAGGTTTTTTTATTTTTATTGGTTTAATTAATTGAGAATTTAAAACTTAGATTTTACATTTTATGTAACATTTCATAACACAACCATGGATATGCTCCCATAGCTAAAATTTTATTTAATTTTAAATTAAATTTGTAAATGTAAAAAAATAATCATGAGGCATTCTTGACTTCCTACAAAAACCATAAGAAAATTATTGCTTTTAGGTTTAATATTTGTGTTTAGTATGTTCCCTTTTGATTTTAGGTTTAATATTTTCGATTTAAACATATTTAACCACTTGTCTTATTTTGCACACTCACCTCCCTTTTCATATGTAAGTGAAATATTCCAAATTATAATTTTAATGTGACTATTGTTTATTACCACTTATATGATTAGAGAAAATTAGAACCAAATTAAAAATAAAAAATTGCATTGAAACGTGGTTGCCCTATTAATATTTGTGCATTACATCATGAAACTTGTGGGTGGCCATAGTTGTAATGTGTGCACAACCATGCTTATTGTTATCACTCCAATAATTCTCAAAATTTGAGATATTTTTTATTTTAGTTTTAAAGAATATTAGAGGTAACCACAAACCTACTTTTAAGCCTTAGGATCTAGCCTTCGTAATGCTTAGAGAGGGCTCTCTCTATATGGATTAACTTTGTTGATTATATTTTATTTTAGGCTAGTTATATAGCCAAATTGGTTTTGGGTTATGGATTTGGTTTGGCGGTGAAATCACTTACTTAGATGGATAGCTATAGATCTGTATCCCATTGGGAAAATGGAGTCAATGTGTTAAGAAGTCAGATCAGGATCAAGGTCTAAAGGTAAATTTTTACAGGGAAAGATAGCTGAGTCACTTCAGTCTTCAAGGATGATGGTGAAATGGTTTTGATCGAGATAAAAGAGCAATTAAGGGTTATTAAATCTGGATTAGGAGTGAAAATGCAGAGGCTAATCGAAATCAGGGAGAAATTAAGGGTTTCCTAATTTGGATATCAGAAGAAAACATATAAATGATATTAAGTCAAAACAGAGTGCTTTTAACATATTCTAAAACAACAATTCCTGATTTATAATTTAGATTTAGAACACATTTATTTATAGATGGAAAACATCAGAAAATTAACAAAGTAACAAGTGAAAATACTTCACTGCAGTGGCCCAACACATGAATCTTGTAATATGATACTTTATTTCTTGTGATCCAGTCTGCTGACTTGAAATTGATACAAAAAAATCCTTAGGTTCAGAATAGTATAACTACAAAAATGTTCAACAATTCATCTGCACTCAATACTTCTAAATGAGACGTATTTATACAAAAAATTGTACAAAATATCCTAGAATAAACTTAGGAATTATTTATGGAAAAGAAATATCTTCATGCAAGAAGAAGATAGTGACAACTTCCTAACTAATGCTAGTGCCCTTTTTTTATTGAAATAAAATGGTTTTTTTGTCCCGATTTTATCATTTTTTTCTCTCTTATTTTGTTCAACAAATACTGTAGCTAGACAATGAGGTGTCCTTCACGCTGGCAGATTCATCTTTGCTTTGATTTTGTCCTTAAAATTCCATCTGATACACTTTCATCCTGATACTCTTTTACTGCAGAAAACTGTCAATGCTGGTGTAAAAACAACAAACTAGTTTTTTACTTTCATTGCTTTGTGCTCACTGTAATCTAATCTTATAGTAGATCACTCAAATTCTCCCAGAACTCAGCTTCTAGCAATTTTATCTTCATAAGGCTTCTGAATTTTTCGTCAGCTTGAGTATATTTTAAAAATGTTGGTTTGTTCACAAATAAGTGTTTTACTTCATGTTGTAAGTAAAACAAATTTTCAAAATTCTTATATAATACCTTCCGTGTTTCTTTTTACACTAGGGATGGAGTTTGCAAAGTTTGACTAAAATCACTTTGCTTCTCAGCCTCTACCAATGTATTCTCTAACCATTTAGATTATTTTGATAATTTCTCAACCTCAGGCTTCTTTTCATGTATGTATGGGGTTAATTATCTTTTAACTCTAATTTTGCTGATAATACTACGGGGATCATAATAACAAAGAAAACTAGTACTGAACTTGAACTCCTACAATTGTTTTTCTGCCTTTCGACCTACTTCTCTATTATTACAGATGAATGGGCCAACCCGGTTCTTCAACTTGAATTGTGTTTTCTTTTTTGCAATTAAGAAATTGACAACATCTAAATTTAAAATCCGCCTTATATACGCTAGAGAAAATAACCTCATAGGGATGTATTTTGGCAATTTATAAAGAATAAGGCTTGACCCATAGGCTCTGATTTCAGTTTGATTTTGGTACAAGTACCAATCACTTGTTCTGTTATGTTTAGACAATTGCAAAACCTTATTGATTTCATTGCTAATCCTGGGTTGCACACTATTGTTTAGCAAATTGACCAATGGATGGATGAAAGAATCTGTGAACTCTCAATAGGAAAACTTATTTGACTCATTCCTTATCAAGGAAGTCCAGAATATGACAGATTGTGGATTTCCTTCCACATCAAGCTTCTGAAGACCTATAGGAAACTTTTCAGACTGAAAATAAAGGAACATGTGGAATAGAAATGAGGAATACCTAAAAACACCTTCAAAAGGAAGTTTTAGTAATTGCTAATGTATACTGTCAGCAATATATTGGTTAAAGTAAAATATGACAGCAAGAGACTGACCAGGTACAAAAATGGACAAGAAACCAAGAACTGCAACATCAGCATGTTCATTTGTGAAATAGCCAAGGATATAAGATAACATGGAAATAATCTGTCTATTCCTTTCTGCGAATTTAGTAGAGGAGTATGGAGGATTGAGCTTGGGAATTTCCACATAGGATGGCATAAAGGTTTGCAAAATCTGGAATGTCTTGGGAGAATCTAGATCCAAGTAGAACTTAGTGAGGGATTCAATTGACAAAGGAACTTCATTTGGCCCAGGCTGTAACTGAAGCATCTGGTTGATAGACTCAACTATAATGGTAAAAAAAACTTCCTTTTCAGGGTTCGTAAGGGCTCTTTGATCTAGAGAGTAGCATGATTGGAAAAGTCTTATTATTTTTGGGCATTGGTGAGTATGAGGAGAAAAATATTTAGGCAAGTTTGATTCCTAGATAAATACTTCATTAGCTTGGTCTAGGGATTTTCCTTGGCTCCAACAGTGAAGCTCAAGAAAGTTGAACTCTATCACAAAATCATTAATTTTGAAGTCTACATCTGCCAAGGGAATATGTTCTACATCTACAATAGGGGGTTGTAGAGGGTTGATTACTAGAGTTCTTTTAGAAGCCATTGATTGTTATGATTTATCAATTTTATACTTTTGACCTTTAAAACAATGATTTCTGTCTGAAAAACACCTCTGAAAGTTTAAATAGTTTGTAGAAGGTTTTTAGATATGACATGGGTTTTATCATTTGTCTACAAAGGAATAATTTTGATCAATTAACTCAAACTATAACTTATGTATCAACAAAAAGAAATTTCAAGACCCTATAGCTTTTGCAAATGATATCTAGGGTTTACAGTGCTCTCTGTGATAAAGAAATCTTTAGGACATCAAAAAGGATGCCTAAGTGCTGTAAGAAAGGTTTTTAAAAGTCTTAGAGGCTTTCTCAGGTCTGCAGATGGCTAAACTTAATCAAAGTTTGTTTTAAAACAAGTGAAGGCCTTAGAATCTACGAGTAAATGCTGAAGGTTTAAAAAATCAAGGATTTATGAAGCAATAGGTTTTGTTTTAGGTATAGAGGCTCCTAACTGATTCAATTAACTGTAAAAATATTTTAATTTTGATGAATGAGTCTTTTTCCTCTCAAGAATACTTGGGAAATTTAGAGTTTCACTGTGTAGAGGGGGTTCTGGGGTTGAAAATATTTTAGAATATTTTGTTGGTTTTTATAGGGACTCTGATGGCTTCTGCAGTGATTCTAACAGTCTAATTTGGTGAATTCTGTTTGTTTTTAGGAAAAAATAGTGGCGACAACAGTCTTTTTGGTCTGCAATACTTCTTCTGCACATAAAATGGTAACAAAAAGGTCAGAATGAATGCATTCGGGCGTTTTTATAAACAATTTATTTGAATAGTGAATGCATTAAATGTAGTTCAATTCAAATAGGAGGGTGGTTTTGGTGCGGGGGAGGAAAAACCGTTAGGCAGTTTTCACAACGTTCAAAGATGGTAAGCGATATTGGAACGATTGATGCGATCCAATGGAATTAAGACACGTGGAGGTGAGAGAAACCCCCAAAAATACGTTTATCACAAGCTTTGGGTTTGTTTATTGATTGTGCTATGAAATTTGTGATGGGGGTTTGTCACCGTCATATCTGGTAGATGACAAGTGAACAATCCAGATGATAGGATGAAGTTGTAGGGTAAAATGGCGTGGGGCCCAAGATTTTAATATAGCTGTAGGTGGAGAATTTATTTAAACATAGGTTTAATACATAGTTTGGATAGGCGGTTATTAATGTTTTAATCGAATGAAATGTATATAAGTGTAACATTAACATTGGCAATGGTTATTATATAGTGGGATTAATATGATTTAATACTCTTAACCCATGGGATGGAGCAGGACTATATATCACATGGAGGAAATAAACATAGGTTAAAATTAAAATATGGGTGGGATAATATTTAAAGGAATTATTCTAATACGGGCTAAGAGGTGAAATATAGGATTTAATATATAAATTAATGTGTTTAGTAATGAAATGAGATAAGGGAGTTAAAATACATTAAGCCTAGTGTACAATATGATATAGGGATAAATTATGTTGTTGTGGGTCCCTACATAATGTTTTTACACTTAGGATAAAATATTTTTTGGGGTTTTTGGGTATTTTTGGGTAAAAGGAAAATTAGTTAAAGAGTTTGACTCTCCTTAAGTGTAATGAGTTTTAAACCTAGGAAAAGGGGATTTTTGCAAGTGAAAGTAAATGTTAATGGGAAAAAGGAAAAATGAAGGGGAAAGAATGAAAATGGAGGGGATGAAGTATTTTTACAAGGGGATGATTTTTTTGAAGGAAGTTAGTGACTGAAATGACCAAATTTCTGCTTATCCATGATTGTAAAAACTGCTTCTGTCTATCCATATGCTACCCTAGCATTTTTTCTTCATTTACTTAGGTGAATTTGAGCTTGCAAACCCTCATTCATTTTTCTTAAAAAAAAAACTAACTAATTCTATGCTTATTTCTTCCAAGGGCTCAGATTAAGTTGTTGAGATCCTTATTATTTCTCTACCTAACTACTGATCTTCCAAGATTAAACTCTTTGGCTAGATCTTTATTATCTATCTAATAACATGAAATTTAAAACATGAGGTTAAGATTAACCTATTTAAGCTTCATGGATTGTGGCATTTTAACAAGCTCCACACAATCTTTATTTTGCAGAAAAATTAAATAGTAGTGGTATTTGGATTTGCATCAATTTCATGTCTTAATTTTATCTCTTTTTTCTTTTTTGGGGTCCATTTTTTTATTCGTTTTTGATATATTTTATTTTAATTCCTTTGATTTTTATTTTAGGACTTTTACCATCTTTACATTTTTTATTTAGCAAGTTGACCAAGGGAAGGATGAAAGAATATGTGAACTCTAAATAGGTAAACTCATTTGACTCCTTCCTTATCAAGGAAGTCGATAAAAGGACAGATTGTGGATTTCCTTCCACATCAAGCTTCTGAAGACTTATAGGAAACTTTTCAAACTAAAAATAAAGGAACATGTGGAATAGAAATGAGGAATACCTAAAAACACCTTCAGAAGGCAGTTTCACTAATTGCAAGTTGACCAAGGGATGGATGAAATAATCTGTGAACTCTGAATAGGTAAACTCATTTGACTCCTTCCTTATCAAGGAAGTCCAGAATATGAGAGATTGTGGATTTCCTTCCACATCCAGCTTCTAAAGACTTATAGGAAACTTTTCAGACTGAAAATAAAGGAACATGTGGAATAGAAATGAGGAATACCTAAAAACACCTTCAAAAGGCAGTTTCAGTAATTTCTCATGTATACTGTCAGCAATATATTGGTTAAAGTAAAATATGACAGCAAGAGACTAACCAGGTACAAAAATGGACAAGAAACCAAGAACTGCAACATCAGCATGTTCATTTGTGAAATAGCCAAGGATAAAAGATAACATGGAAATAATATGTCTATTTCTTTTTGCGAATTTAGTAGAGGAGTATGGAGGATTGAGCTTGGGAATTTCCACATAGGATGGCATGAAGGTTTGCAAAAGCTGGAATCTTTTGGGAGAATCTAGATCCAAGTAGAACTTAGTGAGGGATTCAATTGATAAAGAAACTTCATTTGGCCCAGGCTGTAACTAAAGCATCTGGTTGATAGACTCAACTGTAATGGTAAAAAGAAATTCCTTTTCAGGGTTCATAAGGGCTCTTTGATCTGGAGAGTAGCATGATTGGAAAAGTCTTATTACTTCTAAGCATTGGTGAGTATGAGGAAAAAAATATTTAGGCAAGTTTGATTCCCAGATAAATACTTCATCAGCTTGGTCTAGGGATTTTCCTTGGCTCCAGTAGTGAAGCTCAAGAAAGTTGAACTCTATCACAATATCAGTAATTTTGAAGTCTACATCTACCAAGGGAATATGTTCTACATCTACAATAGGGGGTTGTAGAGGGTTGATTACTAGATTACTTTTAGAAGCCATTGATTGGTATGATTTATCAATTTTATACTTTTGACCTTTAAAAAAATAATTTATGTCTTAAAAACACCTCTGAAAGTTTAAATAGTTTGTAGAATGTTTTTAGATATGACATGGGTTCTATCGTTTGTCTACAAAGGAATAATTTTGATCAATTAACTCAAACTGTAACTTATGTATCAACAAAAGGAAATTTCAAGACCCTATAGCTTCTGCAAATGATATCTAGGGTTTACAGTGCTCTCTGTGATAAGGAAATCTTTAGGACATCAAAAAGGATGCCTAAGTGCTGTAAGAAAGGTTTTTAAAAGTCTTAGAGGCTTTCTCAGGTCTGCAGATGGATAAACTTAATCAAAGTTTGTTTTAAAACAAGTGAAGGCTTTAAAATCTGTGAGTAAATGCTGAAGGTTTAAAAAATCAAGGATTTATGAAGCAATAGGATTTCTTTTAGGTATAGAGGCTCCTAACTGATTCAATTAACTGTAAAAATATTTAATTTTGATGAATGAGTCTTTTTTCTCTGAAGAATACCTGGGAAATTTGGAGTTTCACTGTGTAGAAGGGGTTCTGGGGTTGACAATATTTTAGAATATTTTGTTGGTCTTTATAGGGACTCTGATGGCTTCTACAGTGATTCTAACAGTCTAATTTGGTGAATTCTGCTTGTTTTTAGGAAAAAATAGAGGCGACAACAATCTTTTTGGTCTGCAATACTTCTTCTGCACATAAAATGGCAACAAAAAGGTAGGAATGAATGCATTCGGGCGTTTTTATAAACAATTTATTTGAATAGTGAATGCATTAAATGCAGGTCAATTCAAATAGGAGGGTGGTTTTGGTGTGGGGGAGGAAAAACCGTTAGGCGGTTTTGACAACGTTCAAAGATGGTAAGCGAGATTGGAATGATTGATGCGATCCAATCGAATTAAGACGCGTGGAGGTGAGAGAAACCCCCAAAAATATGTTTATCGCAAGCTTTGGGTTTGTTTATCGATTGTGCTATGAAATTTGTGATGGGGGTTTGTCACCGTCGGATCTGGTAGATGACAAGCAAACAATCCAGATGATAGGATGAAGCTGCAGGGTAAAATGGCGTGGGGCCCAAGATTTTAATATAGCTGTAGGTGGAAAATTTATTTAAACATAGGTTTAATACATAGTTTGGATAGGCAGTTATTAATGTTTTAATCAAATGAAATGTATATAAGTGTAACATTAACATTGACAATGGTTATTATATAGTGGGATTAATATGATTTAATACTCTTAACCCATGGGATTGAGCGGGACTATATATCACATGGAGGAAATAAACATAGGTTAAAATTAAAATATGGGTGGGATAATATTTAAAGGAATTATTCTAATACGGGCTAAAAGGTGAAATATAGGATTTAATATATAAATTAATGTGTTTAAAAATGAAATGAGATAAGGGAGGTAAAATACATTAAGCCTAGTGTAAAATATGATATAGGGATAAATTCTATTGTTGTGGGTCCCTACATAATGTTTTTACACTTAGGATAAAGTATTTCTTGGGGTTTTTGGGTATTTTTGGGGAAAATGAGAATTAGTTAAAGAGTTTTACTTTCCTCAAGTATAATGAGTTTTAAACTTAGGAAAAGGGGATTTTTGCAAGTGAAACTAAATGTTAATGGGAAAAAGAAAAAATGAAGGGGAAAGAATGAAAATGGATGGGATGAAGTATTTTTACAAGGGGATGATTTTTTTGAAGGAAGTTAGTGACTGAAATGACCAAATTTCTGCCTATCCATGATTGTAAAAACTGCTTCTGTCTACCCATATGCTACCCTAACATTTTGTCTTCATTTACTTAGGTGAATTTGAGATTGCAAACCCTCATTCATTTTTCTTTAAAAAATAAAAACATACTAATTATATCCTTATTTCTTCCAAGGGCTCAGATTAAGTTGTTGAGATCCTTATTATTTGTCTACCTAACTACTAATCTGCCAAGATTAAACTCTTTGGCTAGATTTTTATTATCTATCTAATAACATGAAATTTAAAACATGAGTTTAGTATTAACCTATTTAACCTTCATGGATTGTGGCATTTTAACAAGCTGCACACAATCTTTATTTTGCAGAAAAATTAAATAGTAGTGGCATTTGGATTTGCATCACTTTCATGTCTTAATTTTATCTCTTTTTTCTTGTTTGGGGTCCATTGTTTTATTCTTTTTTGATATATTTTATTTTAAGTCATTTGATTTTTCTTTTAGGACTTTTACCATCTTTACATTTTTTTTTAGCAAGTTGACCAAGGGATGGATGAAAGAATCTGTGAACTTTGAATAGGTAAACTCATTTGACTCCTTCCTTATCAAGGAAGTACAGAATATGACAGATTGTGGATTTTCTTCCACATCAAGCTTCTGAAGACTTATAGGAAACTTTTCAGACTAAAAATAAAGGAACATGTGGAATAGAAATGAGGAATACCTAAAAACACCTTTAGAAGGCAGTTTCACTAATTGCAAGTTGACCAAGGGATGGATGAAAGAATCTGTGAACTCTGAATAGGTAAACTCATTTGACCTTCCTTATCAAGGAAGTCCAGAATATGATAGATTGTAGATTTCCTTCCACATCAAGCTTCTGAAGACTTATAGGAAAGTTTTTAGATTGAAAATAAAGGAACATGTGGAATAGAAATGAGGAATACCTAAAAACACCTTTAGAAGGCAGTTTCACTAATTGCTCATGTATATTGTCAACAATATATTGGTTAAAGTAAAATATGACAACAAGAGACTGAACAGGTACAAAAATGGACAAGAAATCAAGAACTGCAACATCAGCATGTTCATTTGTAAAATAGCCAAGGATAAAAGATAACATGGAAATAATATGTCTATTCCCTTCTGCGAATTTAGTAGAGGAGTATGGAGGATTGAGCTTGGGAATTTCCACATAGGATGGCATGAAGGTTTGCAAAATCTGGAATCTCTTGGGAGAATCTAGATCCAAGTAGAACTTAGTGAGGGATTCAATTGATAAAGGAACTTCATTTTGCCCAGGCTATAACTAAAGCATCTGGTTGATAGACTCAACTGTAATGGTAAAAAAAACTTTCTTTTCAGGGTTCATAAGGGCTCTTTGATCTGGAGAGTAGCATGATTGGAAAAGTCTTATTACTTCTGGGCATTGGTGAGTATGAGGAAAAAAATATTTAGGCAAGTTTGATTCCAAGATAAATACTTCATCAGCTTGGTCTAGGGATTTTCCTTGGCTCCAGCAGTGAAGCTCAAGAAAGTTGAAATCTATCACAATATCAGTAATTTTGAAGTCTACATCTGCCAAGGGAATATTTTCTACATCTACAATAGGGGGTTGTATAGGGTTGATTACTAGAGTTCTTTTAGAAGCCATTGATTGGTATGATTTATCAATTTTATACTTTTGACCTTTAAAAATATGATTTCTGTCTCGAAAAAACCTCTGAAAGTTTAAATAGTTTGTAGAAGGTTTTTAGATATGACATGGGTTCATTCGTTTGTCTACAAAGGAATAATTTTGATCAATTAACTCAAACTGTAACTTATGTATCAACAAAAAGCAATTTCAAGACCCTATAGCTTCTGCAAATGATATCTAGGGTTTACAGTGCTCTCTGTGATAAAGAAATCTTTAGGACATCAAAAAGGATGCCTAAGTGCTGTAAGAAAGGTTTTTAAAAGTCTTAGAGGCTTTCTTAGGTCTGCAGATGGCTAAACTTAATCAAAGTTTTTCTTAAAACAAGTGAAGGCTTCAGAATCTGTGAGTAAATGCTCAAGGTTTAAAAAATGAAGGATTTATGAAGTAATAGGATTTCTTTTAGGCATAGAGGCTCCTAAATGATTCAATTAATTGTAAAAATATTTTAATTTTGATGAATGAGTCTTTTTCCTCTGAAGAATACCTGGGAAATTTGGAGTTTCACTGTGTAGAAGAGGTTCTGGGGTTGAAAATATTTTAGAATCTTTTGTTGGTCTTTATAGGGACTCTGATGGCTTTTGCAGTGATTCTAATAGTCTAATTTGGTGAATTCGGTTTGTTTTTAGGAAAAAATAGAGGCGTCAACAGTCTTTTTGGTCTGCAATACTTCTTCTGCACATAAAGTGGTAACAGAAAGGTAGGAATGAATGCATTCGGGCGTTTTTATAAACAATTTATTTGAATAGTGAATGCATTAAATGTAGATCAATTCAAATAGGAGGGTGGTTTTGGTGCGGGGGAGGAAAAACCGTTAGGTGGTTTTCACAACGTTCAAAGATGGTAAGCGAGATTGGAATGATTGATGTGATCCAATGGAATTAAGACGCATGAAGGTGAGAGAAAACCCCAAAAATACGTTTATCGCAAGCTTTGGGTTTGTTTATCGATTGTGCTATGAAATTTGTGATGGGGGTTTGTCACCGTCGGATTTGGTAGATGACAAGCAAACAATCCAGATGATAGGATGAAGCTGCAGGGTAAAATGGCATGGGGCCCAAGATTTTAATATAGCTGTAGGTGGAAAATTTATTTAAACATAGGTTTAATACATAGTTTGGATAGGCGGTTATTAATGTTTTAATCAAATGAAATGTATATAAGTGTAACATTAACATTGACAATGGTTATTATATAGTGGGATTAATATGATTTAATACTGTTAACCCATGGGATTGAGCAGGACTATATATCACATCGAGGAAATAAACATAGGTTAAAATTAAAATATGGGTGGGATAATATTTAAAGGAATTATTCTAATACGGGCTAAAAGGTGAAATATAGGATTTAATATATAAATTAATGTGTTTAGTAATGAAATGAGATAAGGGAGGTAAAATACATTAAGCCTAGTGTAAAATATGATATAGGGATAAATTCTATTGTTATGGGTCCCTACATAATGTTTTTACACTTAGGATAAAGTATTTCTTGGGGTTTTTGGGTATTTTTGGGTAAAAGGAGAATTAGTTAAAGAGTTTTACTTTCCTTAGGTATAATGAGCTTTAAACTTAGGAAAAGGGGATTTTTGCAAGTGAAACTAAATGTTAATGGGAAAAAGGAGAAATGAAGGGGAAAGAATGAAAATGGAGGGGATGAAGTATTTTTACAAGGGGATGATTTTTTTGAAGGAAGTTAGTGACTGAAATGACCAAATTTATGCTTATCCATGTTTGTAAAAACTGCTTCTGTCTATCCATATGCTACCCTAACATTTTTTCTTCATTTACTTAGGTGAATTTGAGATTGCAAACCCTCATTCATTTTTCTTAAAAATAAAAAACTAACTAATTCTATCCTTATTTCTTCCAAGGGCTCAGATTAAGTTGTTGAGATCCTTATTATTTCTCTACCTAACTACTGATCTGCCAAGATTAAACTCTTTGGCTAGATTTTTATTATCTATCTAATAACATGAAATTTAAAACATGAGGTTAAGATTAACCTATTTAACCTTCATGGATTGTGGCATTTTAACAAGTTTCACACAATCTTTATTTTGCAGAAAAATTAAATAGTAGTGGCATTTGGATTTGCATCACTTTCATGTCTTAATTTTATCTATTTTTTCTTGTTTGGGGTCCATTTTTTTATTCTTTTTTGATATATTTTATTTTAATTCCTTTGATTTTTATTTTAGGACTGTTACCATCTTTACATTTTTTATTTAACAAGTTGACCAAGGGATGGATGAAACAATCTGTGAACTCTAAATAGGTAAACTCATTTGACTCCTTCCTTATCAAGGAAGTCCAGAATATGACAGATTGTGGATTTCCTTCCACATCAAGCTTATGAAGACTTATAGGAAACTTTTCAGACTGAAAATAAAGGAACATGTGGAATAGAAATGAGGAATACCTAAAAGCACCTTCAGAAGGCAGTTTCACTAATTGCAAGTTGACCAAGGGATGGATGAAAGAATCTGTGAACTCTGAATAGGTAAACTCATTTGACTCCTTCCTTATCAAGGAAGTCCAGAATATGACAGATTGTGGATTTCCTTCCACATCAAACTTCTGAAGACCTATAGGAAACTTTTCAGACTGAAAATAAAGGAACATGTGGAATAGAAATGAGGAATACCTAAAAACACCTTCAAAAGGAAGTTTTAGTAATTGCTAATGTATACTGTCAGCAATATATTGGTTAAAGTAAAATATGACAGCAAGAGACTGACCAGGTACAAAAATGGACAAGAAACCAAGAACTGCAACATCAGCATGTTCATTTGTGAAATAGCCAAGGATATAAGATAACATGGAAATAATCTGTCTATTCCTTTCTGCGAATTTAGTAGAGGAGTATGGAGGATTGAGCTTGGGAATTTCCACATAGGATGGCATAAAGGTTTGCAAAATCTGGAATGTCTTGGGAGAATCTAGATCCAAGTAGAACTTAGTGAGGGATTCAATTGACAAAGGAACTTCATTTGGCCCAGGCTGTAACTGAAGCATCTGGTTGATAGACTCAACTATAATGGTAAAAAAAACTTCCTTTTCAGGGTTCGTAAGGGCTCTTTGATCTAGAGAGTAGCATGATTGGAAAAGTCTTATTATTTTTGGGCATTGGTGAGTATGAGGAGAAAAATATTTAGGCAAGTTTGATTCCTAGATAAATACTTCATTAGCTTGGTCTAGGGATTTTCCTTGGCTCCAACAGTGAAGCTCAAGAAAGTTGAACTCTATCACAAAATCATTAATTTTGAAGTCTACATCTGCCAAGGGAATATGTTCTACATCTACAATAGGGGGTTGTAGAGGGTTGATTACTAGAGTTCTTTTAGAAGCCATTGATTGTTATGATTTATCAATTTTATACTTTTGACCTTTAAAACAATGATTTCTGTCTGAAAAACACCTCTGAAAGTTTAAATAGTTTGTAGAAGGTTTTTAGATATGACATGGGTTTTATCATTTGTCTACAAAGGAATAATTTTGATCAATTAACTCAAACTATAACTTATGTATCAACAAAAAGAAATTTCAAGACCCTATAGCTTTTGCAAATGATATCTAGGGTTTACAGTGCTCTCTGTGATAAAGAAATCTTTAGGACATCAAAAAGGATGCCTAAGTGCTGTAAGAAAGGTTTTTAAAAGTCTTAGAGGCTTTCTCAGGTCTGCAGATGGCTAAACTTAATCAAAGTTTGTTTTAAAACAAGTGAAGGCCTTAGAATCTACGAGTAAATGCTGAAGGTTTAAAAAATCAAGGATTTATGAAGCAATAGGTTTTGTTTTAGGTATAGAGGCTCCTAACTGATTCAATTAACTGTAAAAATATTTTAATTTTGATGAATGAGTCTTTTTCCTCTCAAGAATACTTGGGAAATTTAGAGTTTCACTGTGTAGAGGGGGTTCTGGGGTTGAAAATATTTTAGAATATTTTGTTGGTTTTTATAGGGACTCTGATGGCTTCTGCAGTGATTCTAACAGTCTAATTTGGTGAATTCTGTTTGTTTTTAGGAAAAAATAGTGGCGACAACAGTCTTTTTGGTCTGCAATACTTCTTCTGCACATAAAATGGTAACAAAAAGGTCAGAATGAATGCATTCGGGCGTTTTTATAAACAATTTATTTGAATAGTGAATGCATTAAATGTAGTTCAATTCAAATAGGAGGGTGGTTTTGGTGCGGGGGAGGAAAAACCGTTAGGCAGTTTTCACAACGTTCAAAGATGGTAAGCGATATTGGAACGATTGATGCGATCCAATGGAATTAAGACACGTGGAGGTGAGAGAAACCCCCAAAAATACGTTTATCACAAGCTTTGGGTTTGTTTATTGATTGTGCTATGAAATTTGTGATGGGGGTTTGTCACCGTCATATCTGGTAGATGACAAGTGAACAATCCAGATGATAGGATGAAGTTGTAGGGTAAAATGGCGTGGGGCCCAAGATTTTAATATAGCTGTAGGTGGAGAATTTATTTAAACATAGGTTTAATGCATAGTTTGGATAGGCGGTTATTAATGTTTTAATCAAATGAAATGTATATAAGTGTAACATTAACATTGGCGATGGTTATTATATAGTGGGATTAATATGATTTAATACTCTTAACCCATGGGATGGAGCAGGACTATATATCACATGGAGGAAATAAACATAGGTTAAAATTAAAATATGGGTGGGATAATATTTAAAGGAATTATTCTAATACGGGCTAAGAGGTGAAATATAGGATTTAATATATAAATTAATGTGTTTAGTAATGAAATGAGATAAGGGAGTTAAAATACATTAAGCCTAGTGTACAATATGATATAGGGATAAATTATGTTGTTGTGGGTCCCTACATAATGTTTTTACACTTAGGATAAAATATTTTTTGGGGTTTTTGGGTATTTTTGGGTAAAAGGAAAATTAGTTAAAGAGTTTGACTCTCCTTAAGTGTAATGAGTTTTAAACCTAGGAAAAGGGGATTTTTGCAAGTGAAAGTAAATGTTAATGGGAAAAAGGAAAAATGAAGGGGAAAGAATGAAAATGGAGGGGATGAAGTATTTTTACAAGGGGATGATTTTTTTGAAGGAAGTTAGTGACTGAAATGACCAAATTTCTGCTTATCCATGATTGTAAAAACTGCTTCTGTCTATCCATATGCTACCCTAGCATTTTTTCTTCATTTACTTAGGTGAATTTGAGCTTGCAAACCCTCATTCATTTTTCTTAAAAAAAAAACTAACTAATTCTATGCTTATTTCTTCCAAGGGCTCAGATTAAGTTGTTGAGATCCTTATTATTTCTCTACCTAACTACTGATCTTCCAAGATTAAACTCTTTGGCTAGATCTTTATTATCTATCTAATAACATGAAATTTAAAACATGAGGTTAAGATTAACCTATTTAAGCTTCATGGATTGTGGCATTTTAACAAGCTCCACACAATCTTTATTTTGCAGAAAAATTAAATAGTAGTGGCATTTGGATTTGCATCACTTTCATGTCTTAATTTTATCTCTTTTTTCTTGTTTGGGGTCCATTTTTTTATTCTTTTTTGATATATTTTATTTTAAGTCCTTTGATTTTTCTTTTAGGACTTTTACCATCTTTACATTTTTTATTTTATTTCTCTAATATCAGAAAACAATTTGCAGAAAGAAAAGTATGTACATATTACAAGACTACTCAAATTCAATTCAAAATTTATGAATCCTATTATTATAAGACCTTAACACTTGTAACGACCATGCTATAATCCCATCACCTTCCCTTTATGAGCCACCATTGCCCATTTTTAAATATATGGGGACTTGCAATAGACATTGTGGTGGTTTTAACTAAATTTATTTATGATCCCATGCAATAACCATCAAGGCCACTCAATAGCCCCTTTTTAATATTCTTGATTCCTTTTATTTTGTGTGTTCATTAAAAACAATGCTCAACTAGGGGCTCTTGAAGTTGTAGAAAAGAAAATAAATAGGTTGGGAACATAATTGAAAGCCAAGGTTCTCCTTTACAGGTTCAATTTAGCTTTCACGTTTGCCCAAATTTATCTTTCAATTTTTTGTTTGGTTTTTTTCTAATTATTTTTAAGTTTATGAAGTTTTAATAAATAGATTCTAGTTAATAGGTTTGTAGAGGTTTGTACTAATATAGTGTCAGGTCACCTTATTTTATAGAGAGTTTGGGTTGGCAATTTCTTTCAGTAGAAAACCAAAGTGCGAGGTATGTAGAAATTCATAAAAGCTATTTTTTCTCAAAACTATGGATAATGCCAAACATTATATGCATGTTTATTGTGTGTAAAAAATATCTCTTTCTTATATGATATAGGATGTTATATAAATATATGATATTATAGGATAAAACATAATTTGTGTGTGAAATAATTTTATCCTTTGCGTGTTTATTTCTGCCATCATATCATTTTATTGCAGAATATGTCATATATATGATAGAAAACAATATTTCATAATAAAAGAATGTTTTATTTAATGCCCATGGATTTCTCTAGTTGACAGAGAAATCTCACCTAGTTTTATATTTAATGCCCATGGATTTCTGTGGACAGAGAAATCTCTCCCAGTACTCCAAAGATCTCCCGTGCCTGTTGTTACCATCCTCATTTCGGGATTCTCATCGCTTCCACCACGTTTCCTTAATATTGATTCTTTCTAATATTAATATTAAATTTTTACCATTTATTCTCAAGTTCTATGTTAAATAAATCCACAAAAAGGTCATTAAGTGTCACTTAAATGACATAGAATCACACCACTCCACTCCACAGAACTGCTTCATGCCTCTTATTGTCTTCCTCATTTCGGGCCTCTGATCGCTTCCACGACGTTGCCTTAATATTCTTTTATTTTAAAATTAATATTCAATGTTTCCCATTGATATGCAAGGTCTATGTTAACTAATTCATTTGATGGCTTCCACGATGTTGCCCTCATATTTATTCATTCTAATATTATTATTCAATGTGGCTCATTGATAGTCAATGTCTATGTTAACTTATAATTATTCATTCTAATATTATTATTCAATGTGGATTATTGATAGTCAATTTCTATGTTAACTAATTCATTTAAGTTTCTACTTTTATTTTGTTATTAAAATAATATAAAAAATATATTCGGGAAGTGTGAAAAAGATAAATAGCTTTAATAGTAATAATAATATAGATTTAGAATAATAATATAGATTTAGACATAAGAGGGAGTTAATATTTAAAATGTTATTTATTAATATAATGAAAATAATTTATATGATAATATATTTAATTATTTACTATAATGTTAAAATATTTTATTTTTCACTATAATAATTAAATATCATGAATTTATCTTAATTCATATAAGACCTCTTAAATATCATGAATTTATCTTAATTCATATAAGACCTCTCTAGATGTAAACCTTTTTTATATTAATATTATGAGTCACTATTAATTACTGATTTTTAATATAAAAAACTTATTATTTTTAATTTTATTAAAATTATGAAAGGTATTTTACATATCGTTCTAGTTACTTATAGAAAAATTATTATTTTAAATTTTATTAAATTATGAAAAATATTCTACATATCCTTATAGTTACTTATATATGACCATTTCTCATTCATGATATTCATTTTATTTTTATTAGTTTCATTTAAATATGAATTTTTTATTATGAAAAGATATCATTATTTTAATTATATGGTAAATTGGATCTTAATTTATAAATCTAATTTATATTTTATATATATTTTACATTTTTATATCTAAAATTATTTATGTTTTTAATTATATATTTATTAATTAAATTTTTAGATATTTATCAATTATATGTTTATTGTACACCCGGATTAATTTCCTAAACTATTTTTTAAATTAAGATTTTTTTTATATTTAAAATAGGATTAATAAGTAAGTTAATCCAGTAATGAACATGATTTATTTTCTTTTTGAGTAAATAATTATTTATGGTGTGGTTTCCATAAAAATTATGGTAAAGATTTCCAAGGTTCTAGAGTATTTAGACAAAAGAAGTTAAAGACAATTGCCTTTTCATCTAAGGGTAAAAAGGAAATCCCAGTGAGGAAAATGAGTTTTGTGAAATGTGAAGGAAGTAAGGTGAGAGTAATCCAGAGTTGGTTGGAGCTAGTGGAACTCTATAACCTGACACGAGAGAAAATACTAGACAGAAGTGTTGAGGTCTACTCTAGTAACACTGCTAATTAAATACTACTCTGGTGAGGAGCACAGGGGGAGCTAAGGACATAATTGCCTCTCTCAAGGTTGGTAGGCTACCATCAACTTGCTAAAGTGAGATAAGTATCTTATCCCAGTGTTAAGAAGAAGAGAAGAGGCTGGACATGATTTTTGTTAAATAAATGTGTATCTCTGCAACTGTGGAAATAATAAAAGTAGATTAGTAACTATATAATTTTTTCATTCACAGAGTGGCCAAAACGATTGAATATGGCAGAGAAATGATTATTAAATTAATTATGGTGTGATAATATATTTTTTTAATTACTATGTGATTATTTTTTATGGAAAAGGGATAACTGTGTGTCGAGAAATTTTATGAAATATACAAAGATGTTATGACAAAAAGAAGATTGTAGGTTCGAAGTCATGTAGGAATATCTGAATTAACTAAGAAAACTTATAACTGAATAATGGAAAGGATAGTTAGTCCATTCGGGGAGAGAACCCCAGATTGAACAGTATGTCCTCACAGCTATAGTTAAGTCTATACATGGATTAGGGGTTAAATAATGATAACCCAACTTAAAGATGGTCCAGACATCAGTAAATTATAAATAACTCAAGAAAAATAAAAGTCTCAATAGAGGAACATGTTATGAAAATGGCTATTATTATATTGAGTACAAATAAAATACATGTAGAAATAATAAGAGAAGAGGATTATGATTCTAAGGTATTCCGCTAACAGTGTATACTAAAAATAGCAGACCCTTTCAAGGGAAAACATGTAGAACATATAAAATAAAACTACAAAAAGGAAATAGTAATTGAAATGCTATTTAAAATGCATGTAAACAAAACTATTACAATGACAGGAGAAAAGGCCAATGTACTAGTGCACTGCTTATTCGAATAATTAACAAAAAAAAAAACCCATTTCATATATAATCTAGATAAACAAAGAGAATTTAACTGCATGGATACCATGGGAACCACAAAGGGAAATTTTGAATGGAAGAGAGAAATAGCCATAATCCATAAGCGAATGCAATGAAATATTTAAATGAGAAAACCTTTCAATATAGACCCACAAACCATTACATATATCAATGTAAAAAGATAAATAATTTACTGTTCGAATCGAGTCTAGTTTTGATAAGCAAATGAAGGGTCCAAAATATTACTGTATCTTACCTTAACAAAGTAACTCAGCTGAGAATCCCCAGACTCGAACATAGAAATACTAGTGAATAAATTAACTCCTATTTGCACGGAAAAATACATAGAAATATTGAGATGAATGAACGTTAAGCCAACCAGAGGTTGGAGAAATTTTTATTCATAGTGAAAGAGCCCTAACGGATTCATGAAAACATTTAAAAAAAAATTATAACTAAACCCTCAGGCAAATACTCAGGTTTTAATCAGAACTAGAGATTTTTAAATATCTGAAAATCCTTAGAATAATCCAGAAGTACCTCGAAGAGGGAAGGTAGAGCAACCATTAGCCGTGAAGGAGGGTTGAACTATAACAAAACCATAATGACGAATTTCAGGGTTTTTGGATACCTTTAAAGAGAAAATATTAGTTAAATCCCGGGGTTTCTAGAGTTTGGGAATAAAACAATTTATAAAACTGTAAACACTCGAACAGAGTAAGAACATTACCTCATGGTTGTAGCTAGAGATAATGTCGTAAACCTGAGCCAGAAAGAAATTATTACACAGTGACAGAATGAAAACTATGGCAAGGAAGGAATGAATGAGTAAATTTATCAAACAAAAACCATGTTTATTTTTAATTGTTTACTTGTCTTGACCGCACCAAAGGAGAATACTTGAACCCTCTTGACGAAATGATTTAAACCCCCATGGTGAGCCGAGGGCATCAAACCCAAAAATTTTCCAAGCTTCTATCAAGGTCTCAAACTGCGGAAGGGAAGCACAATGAGACATTAACCAAGTATTCACCATTCCATAGCTATAAGAATGAGTTAAACCCTATGACTATGACGAAAACAAAAAAATTTCCATCGAGGTAAAGCTCCGCAATAGAATAATGGATGGCTTAACCAGCATAGTCCTCACTTGTTACCAGCTGAAATGAGGGACATAGGAAAATAAATTGAACGCACAATGTTGTAGAGCTAGTGCTGCTCTCGTAGCGTTCTCATAAATGAAAATCAGCTAGGGTTTGCGGGGTAGGTCTATACCCCAACCCATCAAGGTGGACTCTCAACCGTGTATTGATGGAGGATCCAAAAGGGCATAATATTAGAAATGTCAACATAGATCCAAAGGACCATGATAAATCAAATGCGATGGTAATGTGGAGTAATATCCACGTACCATTCAATAAATGATGAACTAGTCATACAAAAAAGAATTTTAATCAATCTCGGAATCCGAGTAAATCAATAATGACACCGTAAATATAGTTTGATTTCCATTCATGAGTGGTATCAATTTTATGTTTAACCATAAGTTGAAATGTTTATAGGAGCTTTCATATCACTATGAATAACAAAAGTATTTTCGAACTATTTCTTTTATGAAGAAAATGGTAATTTATGTATAAAGAAACTAGTTCATTAATGTATTTATGTTGTGTTGATTATCTAGTATACATGGTAATATGAGTTAGTAGATAAGTAGTAAAAAAAACTTACAGTAGTATGATAGATGTTACAAGTGGTATCAAAGTGGCGTTCAAATGCTGGGACCCATATGGGTCACATGAATAACATTTGGTGTGTATAAAATTGTGCATATAAAATAATAATGAGGGGATCGAAGGATACAATGAGAAGGGGTTCAACATCCCAAGTTCCCAGAACTACTGGGGAATCTTAACCCCAACCTAATCCAGATATTAACAAGGAAATGTGTATGTAGGTGCACGTGGATTATCATCAACAAAACATCAGATTACTTGAGGAACAACAACAACAAACTAGTAGACATCTAGATACATTGCAACAATTGTAGGAAGAAATGGATCAGGTAAGAAGCGATAAGGAGAGGTTGATGAGAGAGCAGAAGAGGATTCTTAAAAGCCTCTCAATTAGGAAGAATCAAGGGACTTCTCAACCAAGCCCAAAAAGGGATATCCAAGAAGAAAGTGTGTTAGCCTCTTTATTATAAACAATTATAAATAAAAAATAAATTAAATAAATTAAATATTGAAAATTAGGATTTTATGCCTAATTTTATAGATTATGTTAGTTCCTTTTGATTAGGAGTTAGCTTAGGCAGCTTCTAGCTGAGTGTGCATGGTTGAGAGAATAGCTCAACGAAGTTGTCCAAGATAGACACAATATATTGAGACAACTCCCTCATCTTTTTAATTATATTATTAAATCATTTTAATAATGAGAATATGTGAGGAATGTCATAAGGTTCTCAGGATTTTTCTGCCATGTCTGTGTTTCTATGTTGCTGGTGTGTTTTTGGTGTGCGTTAATTCTTTTTAATATTCAACATGTGGTATGAGAGTGCACGGTTTTATATTTGTGATTAAGAGAGCGAGAAGGCATATTTGCAATTGTGTTATTGAATGTAGAAGGAATAAGAGAGGAGAGAGTTGTAGGTGGCACAAATCAATGATAAAACTCAAGTTCTTAAAGTCGATTGTTGTCAATGGTGATAAAGCATGCACAAAAGGCATAAATTGCACTGTGATGCATAATGGTCGGATAAGACAAAGTCTTAACATCGAAAAGGTGAGTTTTTTTCCATGTCACAAGTTTAGGCATAGTGACAAACTACAATTTTGATATGAAAGAATAGTTTTTTATGCCAATAATGAATTGAATCATTAAGTTTTCTATATGCTGGTGGAAAAAACCAGGACGATTCTCATAAACCTTCTTCAGTTGTGATGAGATAACATTTTCCTATGTTTTTATTTGAGAACCTAGAGTCTAATCCAAACTGTTTTGATATTGGTGGTTCTAATGAATATGCTCATGTTTATGACATTGAGAATTATCATTGAGATGAATCAATGAAGATCGGCTAGTAGATTCATTCTCGTCTTGTCACCTGATTGGTAATGACCAAGTTAACATAACAGGTTTGACTCAATCTCTCTCAAGAGGTGAGGCTAAGGCAGCGTAAACCCACATTGTGTAATCAGGGCATGAAGTTATGTATATACGAATTTTACTGATTGAAAGAACACATTTTTAATACTTATCTATGTGTGTGAATGTGATGAATGTTTCTGTTGAGTGTAAATCGAATATTAAATGAGCATATGATTGGAAATATGGAGAGTGTACATGATTTTTGTGATGAAATATGAGTGCAGGGATGCTGAATTTGTCATAGTTTCTAGCTGTTAGTGAGTACATGAAGGAGTAATTCCTATGTATAATTGAATGATGGATTAAATTTGAGGTCAAGCTGATGACATTTATGCAAAATCAGTTCTTGTGTCTGATAATATGCATATGGTATTTGGGAAACCATTGATTGTTTCAAATTACAGAGGATTTATCATAGTGGGTGTCTCCTACATCTCTAAACCGATTATCTGGCACAGGGTGTAGCTGACACCAATTTTTAATAAACGAAGAAATAAAATCCCTACATGAACAAACCCGTGACATGACACAGAAAAGAAAGGACAAACAAACCTGTAACACGATGCAAAAAATAAATTAGCAACGTGTCCAGACCGGTTTCAGGCAAGAGCCACTCCTAAAGATGACATCTAGCTAAAGAGGGTTATGTAACATTTCTATTTTACTAGCATCAAAGAAAAGGAGAAGTAATATAAAACGCAACTGTAACATTTCTATTTTACTAGCATCAAAGAAAAGGAGAAGTAATATAAAACGCAACTGTAGAATATGATACATGCACCACGAATATATGTTCGTAGGTCACTCCTGTAAGCAGATGTATGGTCGGTTTTTTATGAAAAATAAGTTTTCAACAATTCCCAAGAGCATTTAGATGTCGATATGGTTTTAAAAATCTCTCTAGAGAACCATCCATATGGAAAATACAGTGACTTCACTCTTGATAAATTCCACTTATAAATATTTGTTGAAATTTTGGATCTTGATTCTAGAGTAATTATGAAAGAAATAAATCTGTTGGGTTTCTCATACTTTTGTTTTGAATCAATTAATTTCAAAAGTGTGGAGAAGAGCATCATGGGTTCGAGTTTCATGGGTTCAAGTTCCATATCCTTTTCAGTGGAGCACAATTTGTAGATACTTTAGCAAGCTTCTTGAATGTTTCCTTGAATTCAATATTTTTGCAATTTATCGCCACTCCCAACACCTCAAACTTTCAAATTGACCACCAAACAAGTGCTTAGAAAAATTAAAAGACCAACTCTACCCATGATGACTCCTTTCCATGAACCAGATGTTGAATTATCAAGCTACACCCCTTGGACATTGTGTTTTGTAGTGGTTGAGTGAAGGAAATATTTTTGGAGTGAATACATATAGGGCATCGTGTGGATCATTTAATTAAAAACCAAATCACTGCGAATATTGTTAGTGGAATTCTGATTCTTCCATGTTTTAAGCCAAATAGTCATGCCATGAGCACATTGAACCGGGTAACAAAGTTTTAAGCATTGAATCAAAGTCGATCACTGGCGCCACGATATTGCATTGCAACAACCATGGTTTGTGTTTGATAAGTCATCACATCCACAGGTTCTTGATATGCATCCAAGGGATTTAGTTCATAATGGAATACTTACGTGACTGTGGAATACTTTCATGTGTGGAAGTCAAAGGAAAAATATTTCTGTAAGTCATTTTTTTTTCAATACATGAATTTTATGGTTTGAACATTTAAGTGGACACTTTTTATAATATATAACTTCATGCTTGAAAAAGGTAAACATATATTTTAAAGAATGTTTAAAAAGGGATGTATGTAAAAGTGTTTTAATATTTCTTCGAGAGATAAGGAGTATTTGTAATGTTTTTGGATTGATACGGTAAAAGTTTTTAGAAGCTTGGAGTGACAAGGTAAACTTATTTTGTACATTTGGGGTGAAGATTTTAATTATTTTTTGCTAGTGGGGTCAAGGTCAATCAAGTCCATTTCAAAGTCAAAGTCAAAATTAAAGTTGTAATTGAGAAGTCACAATGACAAGTGAGCAAGTTCAAGTCGGGGTTGATGATAAGTAAAACGGATATTTTAGTTAACTTTGAAGATAGAGCTTATCATTGCTTAAGAAGTTGAAAGATGATGTACTCCAGTAATTAATAAAAACATATCTTTTTGGTGGTGCTTGTGTCCTAGGTCTGCCCAAAATTGAATAAGGGTATCTTAGGTACACGAAGAGTGTGTTTATGATGGTGCATGATTCATGATGTTTCTTAGGATTTGTGTCTAGTTTTTGACACATAAATGATCTCATTTAACACACACATAAATTTCAATTCAAGAAAATGATAACAAGCACAACACCTGTAACTAAGTAGCTGCAAGGAAGGATAATTAAACTCACCACATGCATTTGCGCACCTACAACAAACAATCAAAGTTGTCAACATCATCATTCTACCTCAACAAGAAAATACACTCAATAAATCAAGTTAATGAATCTAGAAACTCTAGCGTTTCAAAGTGAATTCTTCATCAACATTCTTGCACATAAATTTAAGAACTTGTAATCTGAGTTGGTTTATATGGGTGCATTCTCGGTTGAAACTGACACCTTCATTTGAATTGGTAAGGTGATTACATTAATTCAAGTAAGTATTCAACTGAGTCATCAAGATTGAACTTGTCATTTATCTTTTGGGTGCATCTTCGACAGTGTTTGACACCCTTCCTTTAAAGCATAATCAAGTGAGTACATCAAGTGTGCTAATTTCAACTCTAAATAAAAAAAAAAGCAAGTTCACCTCTCCTAAAAGAGAGTGTGAGTATTCATTTAAGCAAGTTCCATCAAGTCAGTACAAACTTCACAACATCAAGCAAGCTAGTGTGAAGTTCATTGCAACAATAATCAAAGAAAGTGAGAAAATTCAAATCTAATGCAAGTAAATTTAATATTCAAAGAACAATCAAGTAAGTTGAAATCTACAACAAGCAAGCGTGAGTTCCAGTAAGTGTGAAAAGTCTCACCAAGTAAGAGATCAAGAAAATTCCAAAGCAAGCGAGCGTGTCATTCAAATCAAGCGAGCATGAATTCAAGCAAGCACATTGACATGGCGAAACACATCCATCTGTTACAAGTTATTCACAATTTGATTCTATCAAGTGCTGAAGACATGGTACAAATCAGAAATGCAACTCTTGTTGATATTTCATGGCATCTACAATAGACACATGAAATGATTGAGTTCCTTCAACTCGGGCCGCAACTAAAAAGAAATAATTTGCAATAAAAGAGTGATCCTTCAGAGTCTTTGAACCATATAGATAAATATGGCAAGCCATTCGTCCAAACAACTTCAAGTGTTGAAGTTGTGCAAGTTCAACTTTCTTCCAAACCAATCATCAAGCCATGGGAATAAATCCAAAGTAACAGAAATCGGTGAGGCTTAGGATATGTCAAAGATGATGCCAACTTGCATATCCCAGATTATTCAAAGCCCATTAAGTTCATCAGTGCAGGGTTTGTTGAACAAATCACCTTAGCACATTATGAGAAAGTTATAGATAAATAGAAATGCACGCAACCCAAAGTTTTAGTCAAACCGAAATGTCCTTATTGTCAAAGAATCGGTCATATGGAAGATTAGTGTTTTGATATCCATCCTTGTCACCATTTTGGAAAGCCAAATCATTCATCAGAGAAATGCCGCAACCAAAAAAAATAAGCCAGATTAAAGATAAACTATGAATGGATTGATTCCTGGAATTGGTCATCAAAATTCAGAATATTGTATAATTTTTACAATCGAATTCACTCACACATATTGCAACTAACAGTAAAATGAAGATGGTACTCTCATGCAATTGAATGGGGGAGTACACCAGTGCACCACTCCTACACCTAAAGGGGGGAGTTTTGGAATAACTTCGAGAGGAGTGTCTCTCCTTTTAGCTGAAAAAGGGGGGAAATGTCAATGAATTTAACGTTGGTTGTCAGACTGAAAGTCTCGACCAAACCAACAAAAGTAGCTAGTGGGCATCTTCAGTAGCCAATGGGAATCTTCAACAGCTAGTGGACATCTTCAGCAGCCAGTGAGCATTCAAAAATCCAAGAAGCCAGTGGGAATCAATAATGAATAGTTTTTGACAGCATCAACAAAAAAAATAGTGAGTTGTTTTTTGATCATCAAGTAGCCAGTGGGCATTTTCGTCATCAACAAATTTTCCAGTGGGCATCTTCAAGATTTTGTCAGTGGACAAAGGATGCTAATTTCAAGAAAAGGAGAGATGGATCCTTTTAAATCTTGGAACATGTTGGATTTTTCAAGAGAAATTCATAGATGAATCAGACATGCAGCTGACCCATGGTCTGTTCAGATTGTATTTTTTTCGACATCCAACTTTTGCGGTTTTTCAGGCAGTGTTTTTGAGGAGCAACAATTTTAGTATGAGAACTTAGAAAATGGTTCCTCGTTCTTATTTTAGATTTATCATTGAGGGAGGAATGTTAGCCTCTTTCTCATAAAAAATTATAAATCCAAAATTAATTCTATTAATTAAATATTTAAAATTAGGATTTTATACCTAATTTTCTAGATTATGCTAGTTCCTCTTGATTAGGAGTTAGTTTAGGTAGCTCCTTGATTAGTGTGTGTGGTTGAGAGAATATATAAACTAAGTTTTCTAAGATAGACACAGTACCTTGAGACAACTTCCTCCTCTATTTAATTTTATTATTACATTATTTTAATAATGAGAATATGTGATGAATACCATAAGTCTCTCATGCGTTTTCCACCATGTCTGTGTTTCTATGTTGCTGGTGTGTTTTTGGTGTGTGTTAATTATTTTTAATATTCAACAAAGTGAACAACGACAACAAGATAATGATAAGCTGGAAGTAATCCATGCTCAGCAAAGTAATAAAAATAGAAATTATGATGAAGGAGAGTCGAGAAATGTTTTAGATCAAAAAGAGATTGAAAAATAGAATTGGAGTTGTAGGGTGAATTCCAGAAAATCAAACCTCCTACATTCGATGCATAGGCCGAAGAGGTAGCAAAGGCATGGATAATTAACATGAAGAAATATTTTAAATTTTATGAATATAGCAGCAAACTCAAAGCTCATTTGGCTATTTACCAACTACGGGAAAAAACCAACTTATCGTGGGAGGAAGTAAAAAATGTGTGACTTGGCATGAGTTTCAGAAATATTTCAAAGATAAATACCTAGAAGAGCATTTTTATGATGAAAAATCTTGACAATTTCATAATTTGAGATTGGGACAACTGTCAATGGACGAATTCATAACTAAATCTCCCTCCTTGCTGAGATATGTACCATACAAGAGAGATGAAAAGGCAAAAGTGCAGTGATTCTTGAGTAGCTTGCATTCTCACATGAAGGAAGGAATCGAATTTTTGAACCAGAATACTATGGACAAGGTGATTCGAAAATCACTAACGTGCTATCAACAATCCAAGGTAAAAGGGGAAGCTGGTAGGAATTGGCCGCCAAAGAAATGGCAGAAAAACACTTCAAATTTTAAAAGTAACAGATCTGAAAATTGTAAGAATGTTGTAAGAAATTTAGCAAGTAGAAAATATGGAAGAAACCAATAGAAGCCCAAATGGCCAACCAAGGAGTGACCCATTGAAGCATCCAACAAACTAGATCACGGGCAGATCCAGAAACCACCTCTGTAGTGATGGGGATGCGGTAAGGCACATTATTATAAGAATTTTCCTCATCGTGGGAGAAGAAAAACAACAACCAATATTCAAGAGGCTTCTATAGTTGGGGATGTTGCATGAAACATACCAATAATTAATGCAGCACTTGAGGATTGGCAAGCATATTATCATCCAACCATGATAGAACTCGACGGTAAGTTATATTACCAAACTATTTCTATTTTGGTTGATCCTGTTGTGAGATTAAGCTATAAAAATCCCCGGATAGTTGAAAAGTGTTACTTGCAGAGCCAAAAATTTAAGAGTCCCTAGCTAGTACAACTAGCCACTGGGGAAAAGACAAGAGTTAACGCTAAAGTCTCAAATTATCCTTTAGAAATTGGAAATCAACATATAAAGGTTGAATTAAATATTCTACCCTTGGGTTACTATGATATACTATTAGGAATGGATTGGTTGGAGTGGCACTGGCCTCTGGTAGACTATAAAGAGAAAATCATTTACTTCAAGGCTGAAGATGGAACATGCTAGGATTTTCAAGGAATTAAGAAACCACTTCAATTACGCTCCATCACAATATCCTAGATGGGTAAATGCATTAGAAAAAGGATTCCAGATTTATGATATCCAAGTGGGATTCACCAATTCTAATGATAAGACCCCCATGCTAGAAAATATTTCGGTGGTACAAGACTTTAAGGATGTGTTTTCGGAAAATATATTGGGGCTACCTCCAAAGAGGGATATCTATTTCACTATCGAATTAATGTCCGAGACAACACTGGTGTCACGAGCACCATACCGAATGAGTGTACCTGAATTGAAATAATTAAAGATTAAACTACAATAATTAATGGACAAGGGATATATTAGGTCTAGTGTATCTCCATGGGAGGCACTAGTGTTTTTCGTGAAAAATAATGATGGAACGATGCGATTGTGTATGGATTATAGTCAGCTTAAAAAATTAACTGTTAATAACAAGTACCCACTGTCACAAATAGATGATATTTTCAATCAAGTAAAAGAGGTGACTATATTTTGGAAAATATATTTAAGATCTGATATCACCAAATATGAATAAGAGATGAGGACATATATAAAACAACTTTATGTACCCGATATGGCCACTATGAGCTCGTGGTTTTACCGTTTGGATTAACCAACGCAACAACAACCTTCATGAGTTTGATCCATGACATATTTCATCTATTTTTGGATAATTTTTTTTTGATATTCATTGGTGATATATTAATCTACTCAAAGACCATACAGGAAGATAAGGAACACTTACAACCGGTACCAAAAATGTTGAGGGAACATCAATTTTATGCCAAATTCAGCAAGTGTGATTTTTATAAAGAGAAAATTGAATATTTAGGCCATGTTATTTTTGTTGAAGGCATAGAAGTAGACCCTGAAAAAATAAATACTATTATGGAATGGAGGGTGCCCAAAAACGTAGCAGACATACGTTATTTTATGGGATTTTTCAGTTATTACTGGCATTTCATCAAAGGATTCTCTAAAATTTATTTTCCCACTAACTCCCTGCATTGAAAAGGGTGAGTGTTTAAATTGACCACCAAATGTCAGACCAGCTTTGAGCGGTTAAATAAATTGCTGACTACTGCTCCCATATTAAGGGTAGCTGACCCAAACAAGGAGTTTCAGGTTTGCACCGATGTATGCAAGGATGAGTAGGGGTAGCTTTGTCACAAGATAGAAAAGTCATTTCATATGAGTCAAGGAAACTAAAATATCATGAACAACTTTATTCCCTCAAGGTATGGAGGCACTGCTTTTTGGGAAAAAGGTTTGTGTTAAAAATAGATCATAGCATTTTAACTAGCTATTTTAAACAAGATGATTTGAATGCCCATCAAGAAAGGTGGAATGCATTCCTCAGTGAATTTGATTTTGAGATTCAACTTTTTAAAGGTAAGGAAAAACGTGTTTCTGATGCCTTAAGTACAAAATTACATTATTTGTATGAACTCTACTTTAACCATGTGGAAGTTAAGTTTTGGGAGAAATTAACGGAGGCAGCAGGAAAATACCCTAAATATCAATTCTTATGGCATCAATAATATGAAGAAGAAAATAAAAAACAATAATTAGATTATAAGATTAATAGTGAGGAACTTTTGACTTTTAGAAGAAAGACATGCATCCCAAATCAAATGAGTTTAAAGGAGTTTATCTTGGATGAGTTGCACCAAAGAAATTATTCTGGATACCATGTTTACCATAAAATACTAACAACAAAAGTTTATTTTTTTCCTCGTATGTGTAAAAATATTGTTGAATACTTCACTAAATTTCTAGAATGTCAACAGGTCAAGGTGGAGCATCAACATCCAACAGGTTTTTTGCAGCCTATACCTGTACCAGAATGGAAATGGGAGGTCATATCATTGGATTTTATTATGGTTTTACCAAAATAAAAAAACATAATGAATCTATAATGGTGGTTGTTGATTGGCTGAGAAAATTAGCTCACTTTATTCCAGTACAGTCCAATTACAAAACTTTCCATATTGTAAACATTTTCATGAGGGAAGTGTTTATATTACATGGCATTTCAAAAAATGTCATCTCAGATCGAGATGTAAATTTTACTTTGACCTTTTGGAAGGCACTGTTTGTCGGTATGAGCACACAAATTCAATTTAGCACACCATAACATCCACAAATGGATGGAAAAACTAAGCAGGTGAATCAAATATTAGAAGATATATTACACATGTATGTGTTGCAACAACCCATAAGGTGGGAAGATTATTTACGTCTTGTAGAATTTTCCTACAATAATGGATATTAGGAATCTCTTAGGATGAGCCCCTTCGAGGCCTTATATAGGAGGCAGTGTCAAATGCCCATTAATTGGATTAGTCCATAAACGAAACTAATGCTTGGTCTAGAAAAGTTGGCTAAAATGGAATAAGAAGTAAAGATGATCTGACAAAAACTAAAAGTTGCCTAGGATAGGAAGAAGGTATATGCAGACAGAAAGAGAACATATTTTGAGTTTGAAGTGGGTGATCATGTGTATGTGATAATTAGACCCAAGAAAAGCACCTTAAGGTGGACTACTTGTGCCAAGCTGGCTCCGAGGTTCTGTGGACCTTTCCAAATTTTTGAAGGAGTGGGAATAGTAGCCTATTGATTAGCATTACCAAGTAACATAAAATTTCACAATGTGTTCCATGTATCAATATTGAAATGATATGTGCATGATCCAAATAATGTAATACATTGGAAAAACGTCCAGGTTGAACTGGATGATGAATTTTTGGTAGAACCTCAACGTATTCTCGAGGGAAAAGAAATAACGCTCCAGAGACTATCCATCACCCAAGTTAAAGTGCAACGGATGAAATTTGGCTTAGAGATGGCTACTTGGGAAGACGAAGGATTTGTACGAGAGGCTTATCCAGAACTATTTGCTTACATGGGGTAGAACACGGAGGATGGTGTTTACCACCAGTGAGGGAAGATCTAACACCCAGATTAATTTTATGAATTATTTTTTTAATTATGAATTTATTTTTTAAAGTAAAATATGATTAATAAGTAATTTAATCCAGTAATGAACATGATTTATTTTCTTTTTGAATCAAGAATTATTTATGGTGTGGTTTCCATAAAACTAATGGTAGATATTTCCAAGAGTCCAAAGTAGTTAGACAAAAGAAGTTAAAGATAGTTACCTTTTCCTCTGAGGATAAAAAGGAAATCCCAATGAGTAAAAGGCGGTCTGTGAAATGTGAAGGAAGCTGGAAGGCTTGAAGGTGAGAGCAGTCCATAGCTGGTTGGAGCTAGTGGAACTATGCAACCTGACAATAGAGAGAAGACTAGACAGAAGTCTTGAGGTCTACTCCAACAACACTACTAATTAAATCCTATTATGGTGAGGAGCACGAGGGGAGTTGAAGATGTAATTTCCTCGCTCAAGGTTGGGAGGCTACCATCCGCTTGCTAAAGTGAGATAAGTATATTATCCTAGTCTTAAGGAGAAAAGAAGGGGCTTGACATGATTTTTGTTAAATAAATGTGTATCTCTTAAACTATGGAAATAATAACAGTAGATTAGTAAATGTATAATTTTTTATTTCAGAGAGTGGCCAAAAGAATTGAATATGGAAGAGAAAGGCTTCTTAAATTAATTACAGTGCGATAATATATATTTTTAATTACCGTGTGATTATTTTTATGGAAAAGGGATAAATGTGCGTGTCGAGAAATTTTATGAAATATATAAAGTTGTTATGATAGAAAGAAGATGGAAGATTTAAAATCCTATAGGAATCTCTGAAATAACTAAGAAAACTTATAACTGAATAATGGAAAGGACAGTTAGTCCATCAAGGGAGAGAACCCTAGATTGAATAGTCTGTCTTCACAATTATAGTTAAGTCTATACACAGACTAGGGGTTAAAGAATGATAACCCAACTTAAACGCTGGTTTGAACATCAGTAAATTCTAAATAATTGGAGAATAATAATATTCTCCATAGAGGAACAGATAATGAAAATAGTTATTATTATATCGAGTATAAATATAACACATGTAGAAATAATAATATAAAAGGACTATGATTCTAAGCTATTCAGCTAACAATGTATACATAAAATTCCAGACCCTTTCAAGGGAAAACATATAGAACATAGAAAATAAAAATATAGAAAGGAAATAAATATATTTGAAATGCTATTTAAAATGCATGTAAACAAAACTATTATAATAACAAGAGAACATGGCGTGCTAGTGCACTGCTCATTTGAATAATTAACAACTACATAAAAATCCATTTCATATATAATCTAGATAAACAAAGATAATCTCACTACATGGATACCATGGGAACCAAAAAGGAAAATTCTGAATGGAAAAGTGAAATATCCATAAGCCATAACTGAATGTGATGTAAATATAACTAAGAAAACTTGTTATGAAACTAGCTTGAAAAATAGAAGAAAAGAGATATCAATCCCTTAGAAATAAGCCACTTCGAGGGGGAAACCTCATTTACATTGTACATAAATGAACAATCCTTGGATGATACAAATGAAAAAACCTCCTTCTATATATAGGAGTCCATGGGGTCACAATATAATCCTAGCTGACCTAACACGAATAATGTAAGGGCACAATAATTACAATATTGGGGTTACAGGGGTTCAACAATAACAATAAAGGGGTTACACTAACAAAAATAAGGGACTATACTAGTAATATAGGGACCTAACATGCCCCTCTCCTTCAAAAAACTGTTGTCCTCAACACTTGAGTAGTTTCAGATGCTTTTGTATAAAATTATCATCCTCCCATGTAGAATGGGGAAGTTCTTCCATTTGATGAGATACTCTGAAATTGATCAATTTAGTAGCTGTCGAGTTCTTGTTTCTATGGTTACTTCAAGTTCCAATATGATTTTTATTAACTCATAAAGTTCTGGAAATATTGTTTGAACTAGAATTTTGTCCCCTATAACCTTTTTTAAGCATGAAACATTGAAAAATGGATGCACTTGTGAAGAAGTAGGAAGCTCTAATTTGTATGCCGTAGTACCAATATTTTGCAACACCTTGTAAGGACCATAGTACATTGGCGATAATTTATTATCCTTCTTAGCTTTCTTGAGGGACATTTGTTTGTATTTTTGTAGTCGTAAAAATACCTATTTTCCTATATAAAAAATTCTCTCACTGTGATGTTTATCTGCCTATTGTTTCATTTGATTTTGTGCCAAATTTATTTTATCCTTGAAGAGTTGGAGAACTTGTTGATGCTCGATGTGATCTTCCACTTCTTGAACATTATAATTTTCTCTTAAAGAAGATGTGATGGATGGTGGATGATATCCATAAAGTTCCATAAATGGGGTCATTTTTGCTGCAGTATGGAAGGAAGTGTTATACCACCATTTAGCGAGAGGTAACCAGTTGACCCATTGTGTTTTCTTTTCAGATACAAAAAAAAAAGATATCCCTCCAAAAATTTATTCACTATCTCAGTTTGACCATCGGATTGAGGATGATAAGATGAGCTATGATCTAGTTGAGTACTCAAACAAGAAAATAATTTCGTCCAAAAATTTCCAGTAAAAATGGGATCTCTATCACTTACAATAATATTTGGGTTTCCATGTAGCTTTTGAATTGTTTCCATAAATGCAGTAGCAACTTTGCTTGATTCAAATGGACGAGATAGTGCACAAAAGTGTGCATAATTAGTAAGTCTATCAACTACCACCATGGTGACACTCTTTCCTTCGAACTTAGGTAAACCTGTGATAAAATCCATCGATATTTCCTCCCAGTGTTGACTTGGAATGGATAAAGGTTGTAGAATACCCGGGGCTTTAATTGTGTCAACTTTATTTTTCTTGCAAACCAAACATTCCACTACAAAATTTTGAGTATCAGATTTAAGGCCATCCCAAAAAAATTCTTTCTTCACCATGTGGTAAGTTTTTAAAAATCTTGAGTGTCCTCCTAAAGGAGAAGTGTGAAATTCCAAAAGAATATTTTGTTTTAGTTGGGAATTATTGCAAATATATAAGCAATCTTTGTACCATAATGAATTATTTTTCCAGCTAAATGTATCAGATGTACTAGGATCTTTCTCCATCTTTTGAATGAGTGTCCACACTTCTTCGTCCTTTTTCCATTCATCCCTTGCTGTAGTTATCCAATCTGGTTGGATAATAGAAATGGCACAAAGAAATGCTTCCACCTCTTCATCCTTTCTTGGGAGTGCACGTGAAACAACATTTAGCTTCCCTTTTTTGTAGATGATTTCAAAGTCATAACCCAACATATTTTTGACCCATTTTTGCCGCTCTTCTAAAGATATTCTTTGTTCCAAATAGTGTTTAATACTATCATGATCAGTTTTTACCTTGAAGTGTCTTCCCATTAGGTAAGTTCTCCATTTCTTTAGTGCATGTAGTATTGCCAACATTTCATTCTCATAAATATCTTTCTGTAAATACTTTCCTTTGATTGGACAACTTTCAAAAGAAATGGTTCTTCCTTCTTGCATTAAAACATCACCAATTCCATTTCCTGAGGCATCACATTCCACAATAAAGGTTTTTGTGAAGTCTGGTGTACATAAGACTGGTGCTAGGCACATTTCCTCTTTTATATGTTCCAAGGCCTTAGTTTCTTCAAGATTTCATGAAAATGCACCTTTCTTCATTAATGTTGTTAGAGGTGTTGCTATTCTCCCATAATTCTTAACAAACTTGCAATAATACTCTGTTAACCTGAGAAATCCTCGCAACTAATTTATGGTTGTGGGGAATTTCCATTCTTTAATGGCTTTAAATATGTTAGGGTCTACCCTAACACCCTCTTGAGATACAATATGACCCAGATATTCCACCTCTTGTACTCCAAAGAAAAATTTGGATGTTTTTGCATATAATTGTTTCTCCTCCAATAGTTTGAGCACCCTGTGAACATGTTGAACATGATCCTTCCAAGACCTTCTATAGATTAGTATGTCATAAAAAAATACTAGCACAAATTTTATAAGGGTTTGAAAATGGAATTCATTAACCCTTGAAATGTAGAAGGTGCATTAGTAAGGCCAAAAGGCATGACCAAAAATTCATGATGACCCTCATGAGTTTGAAATGATGTTTTCAAAATATCTTCAATCTTCATTCTAATTTGATGATATCCTAAATGAAGATCCAACTATGTAAAATAATTTTCTCCATGTAATTCATCCAACAATTCATCAATCACAAGAATGGGAAATTTATCACTAATAGTTAGCTTATTGAGTTCCCATATAATCTAGACACATGCGCCATGATCCATCCTTCTTTTGCACCAATAGTACTGGAGTAGAGAAAGATCTTTGACTAGGTTGAATTATACCTACCTATAACATTTCTGCAATCATACATTCAATTTCACTCTTTTGGACATAAGGATATTTGTAAGGCCGTATGTTTGGAGGAGCACTTTCCGGAATCAAATGAATAGCATGATCATGATCACGAACATGTGGGATTCCTTTGGGAGTTTCAAACACCTTGGAATGATTGTCCCATAATTTTTGTAGATCTGGAGAAATAGATGATTTTGATGTTGGAACTTCCAGTGAGTATAATTGTGCAATTACGTCTCATTGTTCTTTATTCAAAGGCTTTGTCATGACATTAAAATATTATTATATTACTGGCTTCCCTACAATACCCCATAATTCGATTTCCTTTCCTTCTGAAAAAAAATTCAAGAAAAGTTCTTGAAAATTAAAATCCACTGTCCCAAAATATTGTAACCATTGTACTCCTAGTACAACATCAGCACCTCCCATTGGAGTGGAAAGCATTAGAATATTCAATACATATTCCCCAATGGTTAGCTTGATATTATGTCATTTTCCAAAGCAATTTATAGTTCCTCCATTCGAAAACATCACTTGACATTCTGGTGCTGGGTATAGGAAACAATCCAATTCCTTGGATACCTTACAATGAATAAAATTATGGGTACTACTCGAATCAATCAATGCTATTACCTTTTTCTTATTGATCTGTCCTTCTATCTTGAGATTTTTGGGAGTGGTAATTCTTGCCATTACATTACATGATATGGTCGGACTCATTTCTTCTTATTCTAGGGTTGGTTACTCGTGTATATCCTCTTCTTTTTAAGTTTCTTGTTCATTTTCTTCCTCCTCTTCACATTCTATGTAAAATAATTTATTCTCACCACACCTATGACCTTTAGTGTATTTAATATCACAACTATAGTGAAGCCCTTTTTCTCTTTTTTCTTCTAATTGTTGTGGTGTCAACCTTGTAAGTTGTGGAAGTCTAGGAGTAGAAACACTTCCATATTTCTAGATGTGAGTGGTAGGCTTCCTTGTCACCATAATTTTACATTCAATTTTTCTTGCCAACCTGAATGCCTTCTCTAATGAATCAGGTTCCCAGACGCGAACTTCATGTTGGATGCTATCCTTTAAAGTCTCCATGAAGACATCAATCTTGTGTTCCCCTGGAATATCAATTACCCTTATATTCAATATTTGGAATTCCTCAATGTGCTCCACCACTGAACCCTTTTGTTTTAGATTTATCAATTGGCTAAAGAAGGTGTTTCTCTTTGTATCCTCATAACGTGCTGTCATTTCCTCCGTAAAAATTGACCAAGTGATTGGTTTTTTTTAACAGGAGAAAAACCATCTATACCATACAAATGTATTTTGTTCTAAATGTAAAGTTGCAATGTGTACCTTTTGTGTGTTTTGCACATTATTGAGATCAAAATATTGCTCCATCTGTAGTATCCATGTTACGGGATCCTTTCCATCAAAATTCCTCATATCCATCTTTAGAATACGGTGGTTATTTAATCCAACATTAGATTTTATGAAATCACGATTAACATTTATTTTTTCTCCTCATAAGTTTCCTCTATTATATTTACACCATTAGGAATCATTTATTGTACTAACCTTATCATTAAACCTTCCATGTCTTATTTTATATCATTATTCATGTCTTCCATGTTCTCTTTCATTTTTTCATTGATCTTAGCTTCCATGTCATCCATCTAAGCTTCCATGCTAGCTTCCATGCCATTATTCAAACCATTCATCTTAGATTCCACACCTTTCTTCAAACCATCCATCTTAGCTTCCATGCCTTTCTTCAAAACTTCCATTTCATTTTTGTTGCTGTTTGCGAGACCAAAATTTGGCACACTTGCTCTTGTAATTTTGATATGTCATGTTGTGCTTCTTCCTTTTCATGAGTCATAGTAGAGCCTTATGAAGGTTTAATGGGTGTTGAATTATTCTTAGGTGGAATTTTAGAACCCAATACTGATATATATGCTTCAGTATGCCCTTGGAATCACTTCAAACTATTTTTTCACACAAGACTTATGTAATTTGAAAAAAAATACACACCTTTTTCTTTCTTATGAGGAGCTTTATATTGAAACTAAATTATATCTGGGATTTAGGATCTTCAATCTCTGAAATTTGGCCTTGTATTAGCCCTCTGAAACATTTTTCAAATGCCATATGTTTGACCTATTTTGGATTCTTTAAGGAAAATTTATGCCCAATCTCCCACAATGACCTAATTATGGACTGGTTCAGTAGAGCGAACTTGTATGATGTGCCACGTACCACTGTTTCACTCTTCGGCTCTGAAATTAATACAAAAGAACCTAAATTATGTTTAATTGTAGCTACTTTTTACATAATTCCAATCTAATGCTCAGAGAGAGAGAGCTCTAACTATTTTCCGATGGTCACCTCTTTGACATAAAATTTAGGAGCCCGAAAAAAACCTAAATTCCACAGTCATATCTCTGAAAACATTTTGAACCAAGATCTGAAATTTTTACAGGACATTTCTTAGGATTTCAGCTTCGTGTGATAAATATTTTAGCTTCTAATCCTTCGTATAAAAAACCTTATAACAAAAACTCCACAATGGCCTGTTTGGAGCAGTGAAATCCTAGAATCCAAAGATTTGATACCAAATGTTATGAAACCAGCTCCAAAAATAGAAGAAAAGAGAGATCAACAGATTAGAAATAATCCACTTCGAGGGGGAAACCTCATTTACATTACATAAATGAATAATTCATGTATGATACAAATGACAAAACCTCCTTCTATATATAGGAGTCCATGGGGTCACAATATAATCCTATCCGACCAAAAAGTAATAATGTAAGGGAACAATAATAAAAATATTGGGGTTACAGGGGTACAAAAATAACAATAAGGGTGTTACACTAACAACAATAAGGGACTATACTAGTAATATAGGGACCTAAAAAAACCTCTTGAAAGAGACACAAAAAATAGTACAAATATCAATGTATAAAAATAAATCATTTACTGTTCGAATCATGTCCAGCTTTTAGATAAGAAAATGAAGGGTCCAAAATATTACCGTATCTTAAGTTAACAAATCCTAGAGAGCTTAGAATCCCTAGACTTTAACATACAAACATTAGCGAATAAATTAAATCTTATCTTCATGGAAAAATACATACAAAGATTGAGACGACTGAACATTAAGCCAACCAAGGGCTATAGAAATTGTTATTCACAGTGAAAGAGCCCTAACAGCTTCATGACAACATCAATTTTTTTTTATAGCTTAAACCCTTAAGAAAGGACTTGGGCTTTAAGCAGAACTAGATATTTTTAAATGTCGGAAAACCTTAAGAACAATCTAGAAGTACCTGGAACTGTAAAAAAACCATAATGATGAATTTCAGGGTTGGTGGATACCTGTAAAGAAAAAATATCAGTTAAAGGTTGAGGTTTCTAGAGTTTGTGAATAAAACAATTTATAAAACTATAAAAACTAGCGTAGAATAAAAAAATTACCTCATGGTTGCAGTCGGAGACAATGCCGTAAACCTGAGTAAGAAATAAATCATTACACAACGTGAGAATGAAAACCATGGAAACAAAGGACTGAATGAGTAAACTTATCAAACATATAACATGTTTTTTTTTAATTGTTAGCCTATCTTGACCATGCACGAGGAGAATAGTCGAACCCTATTACCAAAATGATGCAAAACCCCCATGGTGAGCCAAGGGCATCGAACCCAAAAATTTTCCAATCTTCTGTCAAGGTCTCAGACTGCAGAAGGGAAGAAAAGTGAGACATTAACTAAGTATTCACCATTTCATAGCTACAAGAATAAATTAAATCCTATGATTGCGGCAGAAATGCAAAAATGGCCATCGAATTAAAGCTCCACAATAGAATAATGAATGGCTTAACCAACATAGTCCTCCTCATTACTGGCTGAAACGAAGGACATAAGAAAAGAAATTGAACACACAATGTTCTAGAGCTAGTGTTGCCCTCGCAACATTCGCAAAAATGAAAAGAGGTTACGGTTTGCGGGGTAGGTCTATACATTAATCCATCAAGGTCGACTCTCAATTGTGGATTTATAGAGGATCCAATGATGTGTAATATCAAAAATGTCAACAGAGACCTGAAAGACCACTATAAATCAAATTCAATGGTGATGTGGAGTAATATCCATGTATAATTCAATAAATGATGAGCCATTCATCTGAAAAATAATGTTAATCAATCTCAGAATCTCAGTAGATCAATTTTGTGTAGGTAAATCCTCTCTGTGGATAGATATGATCCCTCCATCCCTAGAGTGGGTCTAGCAACAAGGGAACAAGCTAATGTGTAGGTTCCTATTTAACGAATGAAATAGGTTGGGATAGATTTTCCTACCTATAGTCCAATGCGATTGTCACAGTTGTATCAGTGGCAACCTCTTGATCTTTGTCCCAATAAGTTGCGATACTTCAACAATGGTACTCGGATTCTTGCACAAAGGTCAAAGGAAAAAAGCATCATACAAGACAATAATTGCATTTGTAACTAGCTAATCAGTCAAGGAAGATTAAACATATTGCATAAAATAAACCATATTAACACAAAATGGGAACGAGACATTAGTCATGTATATATAAATAGAAAGAAAGAGATTACAACCAGAGCCTTGACATCGTAGCCTCCTTCAGCGGGTTTAGTCGAAGCACATATCGAAGGATCATCAGGGAATTGGGACAAGGCGAGGACACAAGCCTAAGATCTCTCTCGAAAAAGGTCTCTTTCTCTTCTCTATCTCACCAACAAAATGTTCAGCAATACCCTTCATCTTTTCAGCTATAATTTGTTCAGCTAGTGTATGAATGGGAGATAGCTTTATTTATAGAGGGAGAGGAGGAGGTTGGGATCCCTACAATGGGGGAAGGGATGCCTTATCCTTTGGGAGGTTTCCCCAAAAGGTGGAAACAAGAGGCCAAAGGAGGGTGTTCATGGTTATTCAATCGAACCACCCAAGCTAACTTTCCCACGAAGTTGTTTACATGGAAACTTCACCTCTATATTGAAAAAAAGAAAAATTCAAAAAAATCTTGGTGCAGGTAGCACACTAGGATAGAGCACCAACGGGTATGGGGCCTAGTGTTAATCTTCCTCATCGGCGCGAGGTCATAATGGTCTACCAGTGTCAACCCATAAACATGTTTTTTTGATGCTCTACTCAAGAAATTTTCAATAGAAGGAATGTTTTCCTCATGGCAAGGGATGAACTGACGGTCTTTGCAAGGCATGACACTTCTTATTAGTCACAGAAATTATCCTCCAATGTGCGAGACGGGGATTGTAGGGATGGTGAAAATTTTTTGTGTAACAGATGCCCCCTAAAGGATGAGGTCCGAGAGAGAGGGAGGGGTGAAATGCTTTACGAGAATGTGTTCAAACAAAACACCGCTGTCAGAAGACTTGCAAGTAAAAATACAACTGATATCTCTGATACATGATCATGTGGCATGGGTGTAGCCATCCATAATAGAGTATATATAAAAACTGAGATCCGTGGTATGGAAAAAACCATCTAGTAGTAAGGATCAACAAATAGACTCAGGTATGGTCGCATCCATACAATCAAAAGAGTCATGAAATGAGTCATGATAAAAGAAAATATCCTACAACATGGATCTTTTAAGACAAAACCTAGGGTCTTGCGCTCCATCTCGACCCAAACAAGTACAAATTCAAGCATGCAAATATGTGAGTTGAAGTCGAACATGTAAGAAATTCACCTGATTACTAGCCAATGATGTAAGCTGATAATAAGCATGAGATAAAACACCAATAAGGACGATGGCTCTCAAGGTACAACAGGTACAATCCACTGAATTTGAACAATGATCTGGCATCGAACACCCACATAATCATTGATCGAAGGCTAATAATGTGGACCTGTCGTTGAATGTGAAGAACCTTCCATTGAGGCATGCAAGCTCCACAGTACTGAAAGGGAGTCTCTAGGTCAACTTCCTGAATAATGAGCTGAAGTTGACAGGAAGTGACCCAGTCGAAGGAGGGCCATAATGTTTCCCATATCATTGACATGAGACAAAGGATCATGATGATAGTGGATCAAGACCAAAGAGAGGATCATAGGGAGGTTGAAAACGGCAAAGGAAAACTTCCCTTGAACATATCGGTGAGATGACTTTGGATTTGGAAGTATTTTAAATTAATGGATTTGAGGTCATGATGACATGGAAAAGAGTACATGAGAGGCCAAAATAGATTACCCAAACCCATGGAGGAAAAAATGACGAAATGAGATGTCCCCAACCCAACACGAATGTAGACGAGTGTCATGTTCAAGAGTGACATACTATCTACACAACTGAAAACTGGTTCCATTCCCCCCACCATTTCTGACACGTACTCCAATTATTTTTTAAAAATAGGCTTGAAGGGGATAGCATATGCTTGTGATGTAAGTTTTTCCCTTAGAAAAATCCATCCTAGTACATTTTACGAGCCCTAGGAAGGAGGAACTTGGGTATGTCACGGTGATGATTTCCGATGTCATCAGGGTTTAACGAGTCTGAAAAAGGAAGAAATCGACATATTTTCATGTTTAGAGAGTTTGAAAAGAAGTGGAAAAGAAAACTCTAGTAGATCCCTTTTCATAAACAGTCCATCAGATCCGAAAAGGTAGAAAACAATACCTGAGAGAACCTCTTAATCGCGATAGGCTAAGGTATTCCTTTTTAATAAATAATCCATCCCAACCTGAAAAAGGGGTAAATATATACTAGGTAGATATCGTTTTGCAGCCATTTAACGAGTTCAAAACGACAAGAGTCTCGACAATATTTTTAGTTTTAGAGAGTCAGAAAAGAGCTAAAAGATGACTCCAATAGTGACTTTTTCATGTTTTTACCAAGTCCGAAAAAGTATAAAATACAACTCGTTACTTCATTGTTGTTACATTAAAAACCTTCCGCTACACAAGAGATGCACGTAAAACCCATTTCTCAAAATAACATAGTGAAACAATCGAAAAATATGTCTTAAAACATAATTAGGGTTTTGAAAAGTTATAAAATTCCAAAAATGGTAAAAAATAATTACTTTTCACTTTTACCTATTGTGGAGCAATAGTTACTCTTTTTACACCGTTACTTTGCGGCGGCGATAGCGAGCAATCTAGCAGACCAATCACGAATCCGTCAGTTCTAGGTAAGAGCTAACATACTTCCCTGCATTTTTGTTATACTTTCATTACCTATAACCCCAAATTTGGAAATCTATGGGGGAAATTGCCAAAAATAGGTCAGGGCGATTCGCATGAATATCGGGCACGGACTCGTGCCAATTGCCCAAAATTTTGAACTGGGGCGCGCCAACTGGTGCGACTATTTCAAAAACAGTCGTGCCAACCACGAAAACTATTTTAGCTTAAAAATGTGAGAAAATAGGCTCATTTTCAACAATCAAAAGCTTTGGATTTTGCTAATGACACTCCTATGAACATGTTTGTAGGTGTAAAATCGAAAAATGGTGATCGAATGGAAAGAACGATAACATAGTGAAGAAGACAAACTTGCCATGGAAAATGAAAGATGCATGGAAGCTCTTAGATATTGTGGGCTCAATAAATTCTTCATGACACCACGCCTCAGAGGTCAACCAGAGCTATTGCAATACTCAATCAGTATCTGGGATGAGGATAAGGAAAAATGTATTATTTGTGATCAGGAACTCGAGATTGAAGTTTCTGACGTTTATTTCATAACAGGATTATCATGGAGGGGGGAAATACCAATCCTAACTGGCACCCAACCCACAATGGAGAACATGAGTATGGTGATCGAAAGGGTGTGTCTAAGGGCAAGGAAAGGATCAGGAAGTAGAAAACTAGATATCTAGACTATTCTAAACTTTGCACTAAAAGTAGTGTTGCACACCATCACAAGAGCTGCAGGATCAAAAGAACCACATGAAGTGACAAATACACAGCTACTTCTTGCTGTAGATTTCTTGACAGCGACCCTCTATAGCTGGGCAGAGGCAGTGAAAATCAACATGAAATGTCAACTGAAAAAGTGCAATAAAACCAAGTTGAAGCAGTTCGGTTACAGGTCCATTCTGGTATCGCTCATCTTGGAACGAATACCAATTTTTCAGCGTCAGGAGGTGATAGTGCCGACAACACCAGCATGGGAGACACATATGGCTCATTGGGAAGCTTTGAGGCCAAGGTCAGGGGGCAGTCAAAATATGTCCTCGAGACCAGAGTTTTTTGAGTGGCTCCGCCGACAACTGATTGTCGTGGAGGACTGGCCCTATGCTGGCATAGATTTCACTAGTGATGCAAATCTCCCACTCCTAGAAAGAGAGTATTGGGATGAAGTACTTGGCAAGACTCATTTTTTATTTTCATGAGTATTATGATTTTTTTTGTTATGCATGTTCTGACATTAAACCCCTGTAATTGCAGATATTGGCCTAGAGAGACTTGTTGGTATGTCCCTGATAGCGAGGTGACTCCCTCGCGACTTTGATATTTCCCCTCATGGTGAGGGAGGTGAGGAGGAGGAAATCATACGCAACTTGGAGGGAATTTCCCATCCCAAACTATACGCAGTTCGATGATGTTCCTCATCCATATCAGAGACACACTATAGGGGTGCCAAACCGAGTCCATGACTTGCTGAGGCAGCTTGTACAGGCAGTAACATGCTATCATGAGCGTCATGTCGAGTAGACACCTAGGTTTTATTTCTGCATATTTTGAGAGACATGATGTCTCAGGATGTAACTGAAACACACATTTTTTTTTGGGGAACTATCGATGCACACTGGCGCAAACATTCGATATATATATATATATATATATATATATATATATATATATATATATACATCTATTTTACTATATGGGTCTTTTTATGTGATGATGATTTTTACAAATTGCACAAATGTCTATCTAATACAATGTTAGCTATTGTATCAGTTAATGCATTCATCTGCCTAGGACTATGTTGATATGTGATGTAATCAAAATGTATTTCCAGCAAATGAACACGTAAATACAATCTTAAGATGTGAGGGTTTCTAACTGAATAGTGTCCATTAAGTTGAAGAACGACAAGCTATGAGTCTAGATTTACAAGCAATGCACAAATTTCGAGGGTAGTCTCCTCGGTTAATCGTTCAATAGTAGCACTATACTCAGCCACATTGTTTTTATTTTTTCCTAAACAGATGCCTTGAAGGTCTATCAACTCACCAATAGGATCATAAATCACCCAGGCTGCAAAAGACAGGTTCTGGGTATTGTGGGAAGCACCATCTGTGAAATTGACACAAGGGGTAATGGACATCTGTACAATAAGCAATGACCCAATAAGAAGGAAAATTCTTGGAAAGAACACCAAGCCAGAAAATGTAGAAAATGAAAAGAACACCTATGTACACAAAACATGCACGAATGACTCAGCATAATATTTTTTAAGATACAACCCATTTCTGGGCTGATCCAGAGAATGACCTTCGTAATCAATAAGCTCATAGGCCCCCTTCTGTAACACATGTTTAAAAATGTAAGGCCCATGCCACATGGGTTGAAATTTTCATGCCCCCAGCTTATCATGTGCTTGGCTGTACAGGAGGACAAGGTCTCCTTCTATGAAGGAATGAGAGTAAACCGATTGTTCAAAGTGAGCTTTGACTCTATTTTTCTGTGCTTCGATGACTAGAGTAGAAAAGAAACGAGTTTCATCTAACATTTCTAAGTAGAGAAGACGCTCTTCTTCAGGCGAGGTGTCTGGCAACAATTTAATATCCAACTTGAGTAAAGGTATCTCACACTCAATCGAAAGCGTAAATTCTAGAATGTAAACAAGTTGAAATGGAGTGAATATGGTCGCATCCTTAGCTGAGGTTCGGTATGCCCAAAGAGCCAAAAATAACATGAGATTCCAGTTTTATTTGTGCATCCCAATCATAGAATGAAGCATAGTGATAAGAACTTTGTTCATGACTTCGACCTAGCCATTAGCCTGAGGATAGTATGACGTGGGTTGTCATGATGCAGACCCAACTTTGAGGTCAACTCTGCCACCATATAATGCCAAAAATCGGAACCATGATCAATAAATATGGCTTGAGTGACACCAAACCTAGAAATGATATGATTGAATATGAACTGAGCTGTTGTCTTGTCATCAGTCGTGAGTGTAGGCATTGTTTCGGCCCATTTGGTGAAGTAGTCAACAACTACGATGATATAAGCATGCCCTCTGGCCGAGTGAGGGTTAAACATCATAAAATTGACGCCCCACTTCACAAAGAGACCAACGGAAATGACAAGATGTAGATGGGAAGGCGGCGCGTGCATCTTGCACCGGTAGTTCTGGCAGTCGTGGCATTTACGAACAGCAACAATGCAGTCCTTGAATATGGTGGGCCAGAAATACCCAACACGAAGTTTTTTTTGTGTAGTAGCATAACCAAACATGTCAACACCACAGGCGCCATTGTGACAGTCATTCAGGGCTTTCTCAGCCTCCTCGAGAGTCAAACACCAACGAAGAATGGAATCAACTCCTATGCGGTAGAGTGTATCTTAAACTATACGATAAGGTTGCGATTGATGACGAATGTGTCGGTGAGCATCCTTCGTCAACTTAGATCTAAAGGTAGAAGTCTGGAAATATATGATGATATCACCATACCAAGGATCGATGGTGCTAAACAAAAAAATAATATCATTTGGAATGCATTCTTTGGAACTAGACAGAGTGGAGACAAAGGGGAGAGAACAAATTAAATCGGGAAAGAATAATGATTTCTTTGACTTGGCAGCAATAAATTCCAAATCGAACTCGTGGAGGATGACAAGCCACTTCAAGTAATTTCCCCCCAGCAATTGGCGAGACAATATGTAAGTCATCAAGTTGTAGTCAGAAATCATAGTCACTGTATGCAACAGAATGTAATGACGAAAAAGTTGAACTTATTAAACCGCAGCCAACACCAACTTCTTGACATGTGCATATCGTGTTTCAGTATCGAGAAGGTTGCGAGATAGATATTAAATAACATGTTTTTCGCCATCATCATCGTCTTGTACCAAAACCATGGCAATCGTCCTGAAAGTGGTGGCCAAATAGAGGGAATAATTGCGATGATAATTCAAAGGGTTCAACAGAGGAGCGTTGACAAGCAACGTCTTCAGCACATCGAAATATTTTTGGAAGATCTCGTCCCAAACATTAGGGGAATTTTGAGGTCTAAAATGGGCCTCCTAAGGAAATAATAAAATAATAGATAAAACAATAAAATAATATTTATGAATTTGAAATTCACTTTTTTCACCACAATTCATGTAACCATAGTTAAATTCAATTCAAAAGTTGTACCAAAATAAAATTAATAAAAAAACTGTATTTATGTGACTATAAATAAGAATGAGTTTTTCAAGAAAAAGTCATTATCATTAAACAAGTAATGCATTTGTCCTTTGTACTTAAATAACTTAAAATAAAATATAAATAAACATTTATTAATTCTTAATTATGTTATATGCTACTGATTAAAATTTATATTATTTAAATTGTATAATAACATGTAATTAATATACTATATAAAAATAACATAATATAATATAATATAATATAATAAATGTATAGGGATATGCATTGTTTCTTTCAAGAAATATGAAATGACAATAATATATTTTTATTCAAAAAGTGTGAAATGACATTTATTATGAGTACTTTAATTTGACTTTAAAAGTACTTATAGCACTACCATGGTTAACCATGAGTTTTTATGCACCATTGAGAATGTGACAAATAAGTACCTTTAACTCAAGCAATGCCACCTCAACCATTAGGGATGATGTCACCCCCTAAAATGTGATTGGTTCTCATAAAGTGAATTTTGATTGTACATTTTTCTTAGGAGGCCTATTTTAGACCTCAAAATTCCCCTAATGGGAATGAGATGCCCTGATTTAGCAATCGTGCGAATCCTTTAGCCACTTCGGCATAGTTAGGTATAAAGTGGCGTAACAAGTTAGCCTTCCCTTGCAGACTTTGCAACTGGTGTAAGGAGGATGGAGAGGGGAGATTAATGATAGCCTCAAATTTGATCGGATCGAGGCGAATTCCATCTTTGGAAATGATAAACCCTAAGAGTCTACCAGAGCCAATGCAGAAGACATACTTGTGCAGATTCAGCCATATGTTATAGCGTTGAAAGCGAAGAAAAATCTAACAGAGATGGTCAGGATGGTCCTTACGCTTAGCTGAATGAGCTGGAAGATCATCTAGATAAGGTTTAACAATGTGTTTAATATCATGGAAAGCATATTAAATCGCTCTCTGAAATGTAGCCCTAACATTTTTCAAACCGAAAGGGAGATTTTTATACGCGAAAGTACCCCAGGGATAGATAAAGGTAGTATTATGTTGATCAGTCGGGAGAATTTTAATCTAGTTGTAGCGAGAAAATCCATACATAAGGGCAAAAATATCACTCCCCACACAGTCATCAATGATTTGATCAATAAAGGGAGTAGGATAATTATCCTTAGGGCAGGCCCAGTTAATGTCATGATAATAAACACATAAAAGAATGGTACCCTATTTCTTATCTACAGGGACAATGTTGGAAACCCACTCTATCAAGGGAATCAGATAGATAAAAATAGCTTTTAGAAGTTTTTCAACTTCACCCTTAATAGAGGAAACCTTTCTAGGGTGCACAGGACGAAGATGCTGATGAACAGACTTTGCACCATGATATGTAGGAATTTCATGAACCACTATACTGAGATCGATGCGAGGCATATATTCATAAGACCATGTAAAGACATCACAAAACCTGCAGAATAGACTAGCATAAACTTGAACTTCATCTGAAGAACATGTGACCCCGATATGGATGTTCTCGACAATTCCTAATTTCACAAAATTGTCGATAGGCATCGTTTGCGTCATATTACTCAAGTTACCCTTCGTAAGAACTTCGTGTGTTAGAATAGGAATTTAAGTGGAGGAGAAGGAACTTGAGAAGTGAACCTCTCAAGACACATAGACATGGCCCTAGGCCGCGCATAAATGAGGAACGATGATGGCTATCATCCCATGGAGGAACCTTGAGAGACATAGTTTCCACGATGGCTTCATTAGAGGGAAGTATCTCTTTCAAGTGATCAGGTGAATCCAAATCGCCGAGCCAATGGGATTGAGAATACGTGTCGAGAGACATGGTCAAAGGATCATGATCAGGAGGTGGAGGCTCCGAAGCCGAAATAATTTCACAATAGTCAATCTTGATCGGGCTTAACAACATTGAATCTCCAAAAGAATCGATATGTTCAGGCGAAGGGATGATCCACAGGTCGTCAGACTGAGAGATCATATTAATCTGAACAGTGTTGGGTGGAGGAAGAGTAAAAATACTCATGAGGGCAAGATCTTTGAAAATACCCGGCCCTACGCTCTCATAGGCAGTAGGAATTTGATCCACGTATGGAACGTTGTTCTCGGAAGAAGAAGTGAAGAACAAAAACTGATCAATAGTAATGATATTTCTTTCGTGTGGAAATTTCAAAAAACGAAAGAGAGTGGATATAACATATAGCATGGTGTGAGTCCAACTGCGACCGAGGAGAAGATTGTAATTGAGCTTGGCGTCAACTAATTCAACCTCGACATTGATCATCTTCCCTTCTAGAGTAATCGGTAAACTAGCAAGAACACTAAGAGGTTTAGATTCCCCAATGGAGTCAATAACTTTCTATGTAGGTAAATCCTCTCTACGGATAGAGAAGATACCTCTAGTACTAGAGTGGGTCTAGCAACAAGGGAACAAGCTAATGTGTAAGTTCCTAGTTAACGAATGAAATAGGTTGGAATAGATTGTCCAACCTGTAGTCCAACGTGATTGTCACAGTTGTAGCATTGACAACCTCTTGATCTTTGTCCCAATAGGTCGCAGTCCATTAGCAATGGTACACGGATTCCTGCAAAAATATCAAAGGACAAAATCCCCATACAAGACAATAATTGCATTCGTAACTAGCTATCAATCAAGGAATATTAAACATATTGCGTAAAATAAACCATATTAACACAAGATGGGAACTAGACATTAGTCATGTATATATAAATAGAAAGAAAGAGATTATGACCGGAGCCTTGACATCGCAGCCTCCTTCAGTGGGTTCAGTCAAAGTGCATCTCAAAGGATCGTCGGGGAATTGGGACGAGGCGAGGACACAAGCCTAAGATCTCTCTCGACAAAGGTCTCTTTCTCTGCTCTATCTCACCAGCAAAATGTTCAGCAATTCTCTTAAGCTTTCAACTATAATTTGTTTAGCTAGTGTATCAATGGGAGATAGCTTTATTTGTAGAGGGAGAGGAGGAGGTTGGGATCCCTACAATGGTGGAAGGGAGGCCTTATCCTTTGGGAGGTTTCCCCAAAAGGTGGAAATAAGAGGCCAAAGGAGGGTGTTCGTGGTTATTCATTCAAACCACCCAAGATGACTCGCCAACAAAGTTGTTAACATGGAAAATTCACCTCTATATTTAAAAAACGTTCCAAAAACAGCTTGGTGTGGGTAGCACACTAAGACAGAGTGTGAATGGGCATGAGGCCTTGTTTTAATATTCCTCATTGGCGTGAGGGCATAACGGTCTACTAGAATCAACCCAAAAACATGTGTTTATGATGGTATGTTCAATAAATTGTTAATAGAAGGAATGTTGTCCTCATGGAAAGGGATGAAATTATGGTCTTTGCAAGGCATGACACTTCTTATTAGTCACAGAAATGATCTTCCAATGTGAGGGATGAGGATTGTAGGGACAATGACAAAATGTTGTGTAACAATCAATAATTCCACCGTAACCATATTTTGATTTCCGTTCATGAGTGGTATCAATTTTATGTTTAACCATAATTTGAAATGTTTACAGGAGGTTTCATATGAATATCACTCACCAAAGTATTGTCAGCCTATTTATTTTATGAGGAAAATCATATTTTATGTATAGATAAATTAGTTCATTAATGTATTTTTGTTGTGTTGATTGTAGGAATTTATAGGGTAAGTTCTTTAGATCAAACACCAAAGGCCACCTCTAAAAAACAGATAAAAAATCAGTACACCAATATTTGATGTGTTTAAAACCCTCGAAGAGGGAAACAATCCCCGGCCTGAGCCAATGCAGCCACTTCAGGCAATTTATTATTATAAGAAATAAAATTTACATAAGCTTCTCTCATAAACGGTTACTAGAAAAAAGACCCTCCATTCTCTTTAAATAGAGATCATGGACCAATTGGGTGTTAAAACATGGATCAAGTGTCAGTAATACCGAGGAGAGAGTGAACTATTAGATCACTACATATTGTGACTATCATATTATAAGTTACAAATGTATATAGTAAACAAACACACATTACCTAAATTTATGCTAGACCAAGGCTAGACCAAGTTATGGAAAATTTGGGATAGGATTAAGGGATTTACAAAGGTGGCACAAAAGGAGACTATTTCCTATGTGTCTAAATATCCTAACATCCCTCCTTAAGAACAATTTTGGATAGGATTGAAGGATTTACAAAGGTAACACAATAGGAGAAGGAAGGAGGCATTAGAGTCTATCCCCCCTTAATGATAAATTTCCTGAACTCCAAGCATAGATCGAATTTTGGTAAAATTCACTTCTGGGAGAGCCTTTGTAAAGATATCGACAACTTGATCATTGGTTGAACAATAATGCACTTCAAGAACACGATCATGGATGAGCTTTCTAATGAAGTGTATATGAAGCTCAATCTCTTTCATACGCTGATGCTAAACTGCATCTCTGCATAGCTGAATGGCACTCTAATTATCACACCAAAGTGGATTTGGATGCTGCTGATGAAGACCAAGTTCAAACAGGATTTGATGAAGCAACATGGCTTCCTTACTGGCTTCAACTGCACCATGATACTCTACTTCTATCGAAGAAAGAGAGATGTCACTTTGTTTCTTACAAGACCATGTAATATTTCATGAACCAAGAGTGAATACATATCCTGCAGTATAATTTCGATCATCAAGGTCCCCAGCCCAATCAGAATTAGTGGAACTGAATAGAAATGGAGATTCTCCGGCACTATAATGAATCCCGAACTGAATTATGCCTCGAATATATCGAAGTATTCTTTTAGCGGCTTTCCATTGACTTTCATGAGGTCGGTGCATAAACCGAGCAACAAGACCAACAAGAAATGAAAGCTCAAGATAGGTATGGGTGAGATACAAAATTTTACCAACAAATTGATGGTATAAGGTAGCATCAACTTCAGGGGTAGTACAAGTGACTCAAAGCTTGACTCCAGGCTGAAACGGAGAAGTGGATGGATTACATTCTTGTATGTGAAAGTGGCGTAAAAGATCATAGGCATACTTGGACTGAGAAAGGGTAATACCTTCTTTGGATTGCAAGACTTGAAGACCAAGGAAATAATGCAAGTCTCCTAAGTCTGTTATTTCAAACTTCCTTTTGAGGCTAGACTTCACATGTTTTATATGGTTGAGATCACTAACAATAAGGATAATATCATCAACATAAAGAAAAAGGATGATGAAGGACTTACTCACTTTCTTGGTGTAGACAGTGTTGTCAGAATGACACCTAGAAAAACTATTATCTAGGAGAAATCTATCCATTTTAGCATACCAAGCCTGAGGAGCTTGCTTGATACCATAGAGGGACTTCCTAAGGCGACAAACAAGGCTAGAGTCATTTTGGATACTGCCAGAGGGTTGTTACATGTAGATTTCTTCATGCAAATCTCCATGTAAGAAGGTGGATTTAACATCCATCTACTGGACTTCCCATTTAATGGAGGGAGTAAGGGAAAGAAAAAGGAGGATAGAATTCATTTTGGAAACATGGGATAAGGTTTCAGTATATTCAATGCCTTCAAATTGTGAAAATAATTTAGCAACAAGACGAGTTTTATGTCTATCCACTTTTCCATCTGGTCCAAACTTTGTTTTGTAAAAAAATTTGCATCTGACAAGTTTTATTCCCTTTGGAGGAGGAACAAGATCCCAAGTATTGTTTTCCAATAAGGAACGATATTCTTCATTCATAGCTTCATCTCAATCTAAATGACCTAAATATTCTTCAAATCTATCTGGATCAATATTTTCTTGAAGTTGAGCCAATAAGGAAGATGCTCTTTCAAACTGAGAATGTGTATGATGTTGATATGTAGGGTCACCTTCCAGAGAAGCTATTGCATCTCGAGTTGAGAGGACCCATCTTGGAAGCTGTGGAGCTAAAGGAATATCTTATGTAGGTGGAGAAGGATTATCATCCTCACTGTCATCATCCAAACTAGAAGGAATGTTGCCAAAAATAGAAGAGATAGAGGGAGGTGGCACATATGCTGAATCAAGCTCACAGGCCAAGGGTGGCACACCTGCCGAACTGGACTTGCAGCCCGATATATTTTCATAAAATTTTACATCTCTTCTAATGATTACATTTTTGGATTTTGATTGAAGAAGTCTATATCCTTTTAAATCTTCAGAATATCTGACAAAAATGCATCTTTCACTCTTAGGTTCTAATGCTTTATGTTTTGCATGAGGAATATGGGCCCAAGCTTCACTTCCAAAAAAACGAAAGTGACTTACATTTGGTTTGATTGAGCTAGGCTTCTTCTAGAGTTTTATTCCTTAAAATGTTAGTAGGAGTGTGATTCACGATGTAATTTTCACTATTAATTGCTTATGCCAAAAAATTAAGACTAAGTCCTTTAGACTGAAGCAAACAATTAGCCATTTGTTTTAAGGTGTGACTCTTCCCTTCAACTACACCATTTTGTTGTGGAGTATATTGAACTGTATGTTGCAATTTAATTCCATGCTCAGTGAAAAAGTTGATAAATTTGTTGTTAACATATTCTCCTCCATTGTCTGATCTTAACTTAAGAATCTAATGTCCAAATTGTTTCTCAACAAAGGCCTTAAAGGATAAGAACATGTTGAAAACTTCACTTTTGAGTTTTAAGAAGTATACCGAAGTGCGTCTGGAAAAATCATCAATGAAATTTAAGAATTATTTGAAGCCATAGAAAGAAACAACAGGAAGTGGACCACATAAATCATTATGCACAAGTTGCAAAGGTGATGAGGCATGCTAAGAGGCACATTTTTCAAAACTATCCCGATGATGTTTTTCGAGTACACATCCAGAACAAACAACATCTTGGCAAGATACCATAGGAATACCTGTCACCATATTTTCTTTAGATAGAGTTTGAAGAGAGAGATAGTTTAAGTGACCAAATCGCTCATGTCAAAGTTTGCTCACTTCATCATTATGAGCAACAAAAACGGAGGGAAGAAATGATGACCCAAAGTTGTCAAACTTATAAAATCTTGTGTAATCATCAACAATGTGAGTAGCTAAAATATGTCTAGGATATTTGAGGTCCTTAATTACAACATCATGAGGTGAGAATTATACTATTTTCCCTTAACCTGAATGAAGTTATCTGATAAACAGATATAAGGTTGCAGGACAATGTAGGAACACATAATACATCATTAAACTGGCCATTATCTAGATAAATGTTTCCAGATCCTACAACACTAAGAGATATATCATCACAAACATAAATATTTTTGGAGTTACAATCACTTAAAGAAGAAAACATGGCTTTATTATTTTCCATGTGGTAAGAGGCTCCGGAATCAATGAGGCACTCATGAGAATGAGAAGAAGAAGATACATTTAATGGATAATCAGATCTTGATGGTTGACAACCATAAGAAGAAAGTCTCTTTCTTGAAGATGAAGTTGAATAGTTCTCCAAATTGATGTGGTGTTCTTCATTGATGCTTCCAACACTTCCATATTATTAAAAATAATTTACTCTACATGGCCATCACGATTACAAAAGTTGCAATGTCTACATGTTTTCCTCCCATTTTTTTTCCTTATCAGTTTGTTGAGTTGCTTTTTCAGTTTGCGGTTGAAATTTCTTAAGACCCTTGATTGGTTTAGGACCATTCTTTTTAGGATACTTTTTCTTGGGATTATTTTGATATTGTTGTTGTTGGGGTGCTAAGGCTTTCTTAGAAGAGTTTCCAGTATTAATATTACTAAGCTGTAAGAGCTTTTTTTATTCTCTTATCAAATAATCACAAAAGGCATCAAAATAGGGTGGCTTGTAGGTTGCTCCTTGAGAAATGAGGGCTTCACTAGTGGAATGGAAGGTGGAAACAAATATAGAGTATGCACAACCAAGCTTAGAAATAATGGAATAGATAAGGCTACCATATTCATTTTTAACCTTACAACTTTCTAAAAGAAGTCTAAGGTTCTTGAATTTGGACATAAAATCTTCAATAGAGGAGAAATTATTGGGGTCCAAAGTAAGCAACTCATTTTCAAGATGGTGGGCCCTGATTTCATTTTGAATGCCAAAAACAGTATTTAGCTTTTTCATAGTTGCATCAGGGATGTAAATTTCTTGGATATGAAATCGAAGATCTTGAGCAATGGACATTCCTATCAACCTTCGTGTTTGATCTTGCTTATTTTCCCATTTAGCATCTTTATTTCTATCGTTAGGTTTAGTTTCTTTTCTTGTGGCTATTCTATAAAGCCCTTTACTTATAAGTAAGTCTATCATGTCGGATAGCCATTGGAAATGATTTATGCTGTTAAGAATAACCAAGAATGCATTTTCATTTTTTTTTAAACATGAAGTTGAAAAGGCTGAAACTAACTGCTTCAATGGAAAGATCTAAAAAAGTTAGGCTGGTTAAAAAAAAACCGGCATAGAAAACGACTTCCAGATGAAGAAGTTATTCCTTCTTGAAAAAAATGTGTTGTAGATGCCAAATAGTTACATGAAAGGTTGAAATTTGATGATGAAGTTATAATTAAAAAGAAAAATCCCCGCCCCCCTTGTTTTCAAAACTTAATACAACTTTCCAAAGGACTTTATAAGAAAAATTAACTCAACAAAAAGCTTTTTACAAAAGGAAGCTTGAGAAAGAGACATGAACCCAAGACCTCTATTCTCATAAACTAAATTTACACCAAGTGAGCTAGTAGAATGATTCTATAATTGTTTGAAAGGAGGAAGGGTTTTTTTTTTTTATCTTCTATGTGCGTGCTTTTTCTTGCAAAAAAACACAAAATCCATGAAAAAAAAGACAAATATACAAGCCTTATCGAAAAATGTTAGATTTCCGGTTAGTCTTATTGGAAACTATCATTTTCTTCACTATTTCTTATTTCCTGATATCACACAAAGACACGGGGAAAGAGCATATGTAGCAAAAGAAATCTTGTCTTCATGTTTCTAATTTGCCAAGATCGCACACAACGTAGAGGAAAGAACATACACAGAGAAGAGTTTATAGATCCAGAAATTAAAAAAAATATATTATAAACTGAAATAAACATAAGGATTAATAAATATAATGGCAAAAAGGTACTTTATACCTCCAGATCTAAAATGACATAACTTCGGTAACAAGAAACATTTTTGCATGAAACAAAATTGGTTCCTCATTGTAACAGACGTTCTAGACACAACAGAGAAGCTCCCCCGGTCCGAAAATGGTCAGAAATAGTAGATCTCGAGAACTACAGTCATATGTAGTCAAACCGGCTTTGGATTTGGATCAACAATGGATGTGGCCCTCAAAATGGCTCTGATATAATGTAGGAATTTACAGGGTAAGTTTCTTAGATCAAACACCAAAGGTCGCTGCTCACAATCAGATCACAAATCAGTACATAGGTATTTGACTTGGTTAAAACCCTCGAAGAGGGAAATAGTCTATGGCCTGAGCCAACACAGCGACTTAAGGAAATTTATTAATATAAAAAAATAAAATGTACATAAGCTTATCTCATAAAAGGTTACGAGAGAAATGATCATCCATGCTCTTTAAATAGAGATCATGAACCAATCGTAAGCCACAGATCATGTGTCGGTAATACCGACGAGACAGTGAACTGTCGAATCATTACATATCATGACTGTTAGATTATAAGTTACAAATTTAGATAGTAAAGAAACACACTTTACCTAACCCTAAGTTAAACCAAGTTCTACTTAACTATTTCCTACATTGATTAACTGGTATATATGGTAAACTGAATTAGTAGATAAGTAGAAAAAAAATAACTATAGCATGATAAATGTTACATTTATGATTAAGAGTATGCATCTTTATTAATAAAATTTATTTTATTAATTTTATTAAAAAAATGTTTTTATGTTTTTTTTTATTATTATTATTGATTTTATGTTTTATTTTATTATTGCCACAACCTCCAATAATATAATAAAAAATATAATATATTCAATATGATTCAGTGAAATTATATAGTCTATAAAATACTATATATGTAACTATTTAAAAAAAATAAAAATATTAATAATAAAATTTAAAAAATAATAAATTTTATTTAATAAAATATTTTCACATTTTATTTATACAGTCTTAGTTAGATTATCAAATTATGATTACCTAATTAATAGCCATATAACTAGTTTTGATTCGAAATGCTATAATATTTATTTAGTCATACAATAGGATATACTATAATATTTATTTACTTATACAATATTTATTTAATCATACAATAAGGCATGCTATATCAACGAATTTTGATTTGAAATGCTATAATATTTATTTAATTGAACTCAGGTATCTTACACGGGAAAATTCCAAATGCTGTAATTACGCCGAACGTGTTCCTACTATGAGCTTTGCTAGGATGAACAGTGCTCCCAGCCAATCTCTGTGCTCCACCTATCGCCCTTCCACCCTCTCAAATTTTGACACTTAGCGGTTGCTCCACCCTCCTGCTATCATCTCTGTCCCGTGCGCGTCAGGTCCTTCGCCTCCGTCTCCGTGCAACTTCGCCTCCGTCTATAACAAGCAAATCAAAGAAACACTGAAATATCAAGCACACAACCATGGCTCGTTTGTGCTTGCACCTTTGATTCTCCCGATTCCAATTATTCTGCTTCTTCGTCATCAGTTTCTTGCAAATTGTAGTTCAGTGCAATGCTGTCATCAATGAGGAAGGAACAATTCTTTCCAACATAAAGAAGATGGATTGGATTGAAGGAAATGATGTTTTGAGCAACTAGAATGCATCTGATGACACTTCGTGTAGTTGGAATGGAGTGTTTTGTGATACTCAATTCAAAGTAGTCACTAAACTTAATCTCTCCAACACTAACATTTCAGGCAATCTAAGTTCTACTATATGCGGCCTTCAATATCTGAAGGAGTTGATGCTTCCCGAGAATTTTTTCGAAGGTCCGTTCCCCTACGGATTGCTGGCGTGCAAGCGTTTGCAAACGCTGGATTTGTCAGAGAACCAGTTTGTGGGAACTTTGCCGCACCGCATCCATGAACTGGCTGAGTTGCGCCATCTGCACTTGGAGTATAACAATTTCTCTCGAGATATTCCTCCAGGCTTTGGCATGTTAGCCAAATTGGAGACCCTGTGTCTCAGTAATAATCTCTTGAGTGGAAAATTTCCTACTTTTCTAGGCAACTTGACGCACTTGCAGCACCTATGGATGAAACAGTGCAGCCTAGAGGGAGAAATCCCTTCTTCCTTGGCTAATTTGACTGAGCTTAAGAGCTTGGATCTATCTAGCAATCGTCTCTTGGGTAACATTCCCACCAGTTTGATGAGGTTTCCCAGGATGACAGAACTCTATCTCTGGAAAAACAAACTCTCTGGAAAAATCCCGCACAATTTTGACGAGCTGAGGAGCATAAGTAATCTCGACTTTTCATTTAATCAGCTGAACGGAACGATTCCTGAAACAATTGTAAATCTAGTCCACTTGAAAAGCTTGTCACTGTCGGAGAACAACCTTACCGGATCTGTCCGTGCACAGCTAGGAGCACTTGTTAATCTGAGAAGTGTGAGTCTTTACAGTAAAAAGCTGAGTGGGTGGTTGCCATATAATTTGGGTACACATTCTGATATTTGGCTGATCGATGTTTCAGAAAATGATTTCGAGGGTCCTATGCCTCGAAATCTATGCAAGGGAGGGAATCTTTATGCCTTGGTTATCTTTTCGAACAATTTTAGTGGGAATTTGTGGCCCTTAGACTCTTGTAATAGTCTGCAATACGCACAACTGCATGATAACCATTTGAGTGGTGAGCTTCCTTTGACGTTCCGGAGCTCTCCCAAACTAAGAGAATTGAAGCTTTATAATAATATGTTTGAAGGCCACATTCCCATGGAGATTGGTAAAGAAAAGGAGTTGCAATGGTTAGAGATCGCCAACAATCGATTCAGTGGCATAATTCCTCCATAGATTGGACAGTTGAAGAAGCTCGTCAAACTTAGTGCAAGCAACAATCTATTATCTGGGCCTCTTCCTGATGAGCTTGCAGTCTTGAATTCAATCACGAACGTTCAGCTTGATCACAATTCATTGTTTGGGACAATTCCAAACGGTATAATGTTACTACTGAATCTCTCTAAGTTCAATCTTTCCAACAACCGGTTGACAGGTAAAATCCCTCCAAGGTTAGGCTCTATGTCAACTTTAAGCGTTCTAGATCTGTCAAACAATTTACTTACAGGGGAAATCCCTTCTCAATTGGGGGAATTGAAGTTAACCCATTTTAACGTATCTGGAAACCAGCTGTTTGGTTCAATTCCAGCCACTTTGAAGGATTTGGATTATAAATATAGTTTTCTTGACAACCCCAACCTATGCGAAGATTCGGCTTTGGGGTTTAGAGTTAGATCATGTTCTTCAAAGAAAAGATATTCATTATTACATCGTTATTTCTCCATAATTCTAGTCCCAATTCTGGTGTTCACAATTGCAATTATGCTATTCTGGTGTTTGATTTGTGTTGGTTGCTTCAATATCAATAGTGGCATAGTCAGAAATTTCATTATCGCAAAACCAAGCATCTCCCAGCCAATCTCTGTGCTCCACCTATCTCCCTTCCACCCTCTCAAATTTCAAGACTTGGAAATTGCTCCACCCTCCTGCTGTCATCTCTGTCCTGCGCGCGTTAGGTCCTTCACCTCCGTCTCCGTGCGACTTCGCCTCCATCTCGCGTTAGGTCCTTCGGCGTTCCGGCGGGTCATTTACTAAAATGATCAAGTGCTAGTATTTATTTATTCATAGAATATTTGCACAGTAAAATCGTGGGTTTAAGAAAAGATGAGTACTTGAGTTGAATAGTCGTATATGTGTCGATAAAACTGGCATTGTTCCGGAGATAAGACTTAGGTAGGCCCATCGTATGCCTATAATAAGAAATGATTGGGACTACACTTAAAAAATACTTCAAGTTAGAAAAAGGCTATCAATGTTAATATTATAAAATTTAGTTGATTTACATTTAATAAAAATATTCCTAATCTATTTAAAATTGAATTTTTATATATTAATGATATTTAATAATTAATATTATTATTAATATTAATAAATAATTAAAAAATACTATTATTATTATTATTAATATTAATTAATATTGGGTCTGTGGTGAAATTTTGTGGTGAGAATTTTGCGGTGAATTTTATCGATTAATACTTGGGTCTCCGGTGATTTTTTATCGATAAATTTTCGGACCTGGGCACTTGAGGTCTATTGTCAGGTTCACTAATATTAGGGTGGACACATTCCTTATCTTTTTCTAATACATATATGCTCATATATATTCTCAAGTATGAATAATTCACCACAGCTACCAAATACTACCAAAAGATAATTACTCTGCAGAGCCTTTATGAGTATATAAGTCTTTAGAGAAACGTAGAGAAGAAAGAGAAGTCAAGCTACAAACCCAGTTTGAAGCCATGCTGGAAAAAAAATTCACGTCTCTTGAAGACAAGATCCAAAAGAAAATAGAAAATAAAATAGAACTATTGGAGAATAAAATGGAGGCAATGGACACTAGGTTGCAAGTCATAGAAAAAAAAAACCAAGATATAAACCAAAGATCCCAGCAAGGAGCTGTTGATAATGTAGAGAGTCTTAAAATGAGGGACATGATTAAAGAACTAGAAGAAAAAGTTAACAATAGTCTCACCCTAAATAGTCGGGCAGGTAAATTAGATATCAAACCAATTAAAGACGAAATGAAAAAAATGATTGAATTATATCATGAGCGTAACAAAAGGGCCTTGAACCTTATAATCTTCGGATTGAAAGAGGAGGTAGAGGAGGATACTTTAGCCATAGCCCAAACAGAATTACATAATAGATTACAAATTGAAACCACGTGTCTCACAGAAGCAACAAGGTTAGGGAAATTAACTGAGAATAAAGGAAGGCTAATCCAAATAAAGGTGAGCTCTACTAACCATAAGTATGACATACTTAGTAAAACCTCAAGTCTAAATGGAATGGGAATATTTATAAATGAAGCTATCATTCCAGAAGAACAAGCATAATTTAAAGAAAGGAGGTTCAAAAGGTAAAAAAAGCTAGGAAGGAAGGAAAATGGACAATAATCAGAAATAGAAAAGCCGTTATTCGGGATAGAAACCAAAAAGATAGTAATAAATGGCAATTCAACATGCTTCGAATTATTTCTTGGAATTGTCGGGGCTATCCATGGAAAAAAGGCCCAAAGCTAAGTTGGATCTCAAATGATGTTGATATTATATTGCTTGTTGAAACTTGGGAGCACGAAGAATCTAAGGTCCCTAACATAGATGGATTTGCACTATGGTCTACCTGGAACAAGCGATCCTCCCATAGAGGCATTGGGGGCATAGCTTGTTACATCAAGAAGAACATCTCCCCCCATGCTATGATTTATAAAAACGACCCATACAACCAATATAGTTGGATTGAGATTGCTGACATTAATGATAAAAACACCTACATAGCAATCTGTTATTTCCCCCCATCAATTCTAGCTTCTATAAGAAAAATAATCTAGATAAAGTTAGTCCTTACAATGGTCTAGAGAATGATATTTATAACCTAAGGAATGAAGGTAATATCCTTTCAATGGGAGACTTTAATGCTCGAACTTCAAGAAACCAAGTTATTCTTCTAAGCAGTCAGTCATTCCAACCTCAATCCTCTTTGGTTAGACGAAGACCTTACTCTGGCTAGCCGGTACAAAAGGAGCTCTGAAGACCTCAAGGATAGTTTGTTTGGGTCAGAGCTAGTCAAGCTCTATAGTGCTCAGGATCTCATAATTTGCAACAGTCTAAAGAAGTGGCCCAATTCTAGCCAGATGGCCTGCATCCATGGGCTTGGCAGCAACGTGGTAGACTATGTTATTTCCGATCTCCCTTTATACAATGAAATACTAAATTTTGACATCTTAGACGACCACGAGCCTGACTCTAATCATAGGCCTTTAATAATAACTCTCAATTTTGTCATGCATAGAGATCCCATTAAAGATAATCCTTATAGTCAAAAGAACTTAATATTTGATAGAAATAAAAACGATCTCTTTCTAAATGAATTAAAAAATAATTTGCTTCCTTTATCTAGTATAGACAACATAGATGATCTCTATCATAATTTTGCTACAACTCTCTCATATTCTATTAAAAAGTTCTCAATTTAAGTCTCAAGTAATAAAAAAAATAGCAAAACCAACCCATGGTATGAAAAAGATTATAAAAGTGTGAGGAGAACAATTAAGGAAGCTATCGATGAATCTCTCAAAATTGACAAGAAAAAAATTTACAAAGCCCTAAGTAAAAGGAAAAAAGGCAATATATTCGTAAAAGACAAGAGAATCTCTTACACCTCTCTAAGGTGGCTCCTAAGAAATTCTGGAGGTAGATTCTAACTAGGAAAACTAAAGATAATAATAAAATTTCTTGACATGACTCGAATTCCTATCTTAAAAAGCTTTATGAATCTCCAAATGCCAGGGATAACTTTGAAACCCTGCTCACAATGAAAGAATTTTTCTCATTAGAAGACATAGATTTTTGGGTTAAATGCCTGGAAAATTGGAAAGCATAAGACATTGAAGGTTACCAAGCGGAAATCTTAAAAATTGGAGGTCCTGTCCTCATCCCCCACATCCACAATATTTTCAACCAAGCAGTCAGGAAAGGGTTCCCCAAACCTTGGACTTAGAGCCTCATTATCCCTATTTTTAAAAGTGGGGATAAAAATAACCCCTCTAATTATCAGACAATTATTATCAGCCCTCTCTTGGCCAAGTTATATGGTATTATTTTTGAAAATAAGTTGAGCATTTGGCTTGAAAGTGAAGGTAAGCGGGGTAAAGGCAAAGCAGGTTTTAGAATGCAACACTCAACAACGTACCACCTCGTTACACTTAGGATCATTGTGGAGGAATGTCGCAATGATAAATCCAATCTCTTATGTTGCTTTGTGGACTTTAGAAAGGCTTATACGGTTCCTAGAAACAACCTATGGAATAGATTAGAATAGCTAAATGTTCCTTTCGAGCTAAGAGCAGCTGCTTTACGATTATAAAACAATGTAATTTCCAAGTTAAAGAGCAATGAGGGGTGGTCGAAAGATATTAAGTGTAATATCGGAGTTAAACAAGGTTTCCCCCTCTCCCCTACCCTATTTGGCATTTACATTGACAAGCTAGAAGGTTGTTTAGAGGAAGCAGGATGTGCTGGCATGATCTTAGCTGGGATAGTCATCATCCTTCTTCTCTATGCTCATGATATTTTTCTTCTCGTAAGGTTTCCATCTGATCTTGATAAGCAACTTAGAATTCTTAAGGATTTCTACTCTACCATGGGTATATCTGTTAACATTGACAAAACAAAATTTATGATTATCAAATCTAAGAAGGACACTTACGCTAATTTTATGTATGACAATAGTAACTTGGAGGAAGTGTCTTCTTACAAGTATCTAGGAATTGATATTCATCACAAGCTCAATTGGAACTATAGCATTCAGAAAATGATTAATGGGGGGTGGAAAGCTTATTTTGGTCTTGAAAATAGTTGTAAAATAGAAAACCTTGTAATGTGGGATAGAAAGAAGTTCCTCTTTGAAACTTTAGTCACTCATGTTATCTTATATGGATGTGAGTTTTGGGGTTGCAGCATATCTAGAGAATCCTGGAGAAAGATTGAGCAAATCTAGAAGAGTTTTATAACGTGTATAACCTTAAAATTAAAAGTAATACACCTTATCCTATTCTCCTAATAGAAGTGGGTCTTTCCCCTATCAAGAGGCTAGCTATGACTACGCTTCTGTTTTACAAGCACAAGCTCAATAGCATAGGAAACCATAGACTTCCTAAGCTAGCTTTAAATTCAAGCCAAAACAACCTAAGGCTTAAGTGAGGTTGGTATAAAGACACCAGGGCCTGGTTAAACCATTGGGAGATTGACGAGAATTTTCCATTGCAAAACTTTAATAACATTAAAAAAAAATTTACTCCTACGTTCAAAGAAAAAATGTGGTGTGAGAAATATCTAGCAGCTAAAAGAAAATTAAGATATTATAAGGAGGTCATCAACCCCACCCTAGAAAATCAAAAGTATCTCTTTGTTTTAACTAGCTCAAAGAAGAAAATTAACATAGCCAAGATTAGAACGAACTCTCATGAGCTACATAGTGAAATAGGTCATTTGATAGTTCCTAAAACACCATGGATGGAAAGGATATGCCATTTCCATGAGAATATGAACATCAAGGATGAACATCAATTCCTCTTAGAGTGCCCCGCGTACAACCACATTAGAGCTCAATTTCATAATATTTGCTGCAATATTGACCTTCCTAGCCTTTTAAGATGTTAAAATTATAGTGAGCTTGGGAGGCTTCCCTCCAAGCTTTTTGAGCATAGGAATAAAATCTTAAATGAAACTAAATAACTCTTTTCTTTAGGTTCGATAGACCAAATATTGGTCTCAGTGGATGTTAACCATCATCATCATCATCATCAATATTGTTAATGTTATTCATACTAATTAATATTATTAATTTTATTAATATTGATTAACTAATTATTAATATTGATAATATTAATCTTAATAGAATTAATATAATTATATAGACCAATTATGTTTTATAATATATCGTTTTATAATTTGGAACCCAATATTACAAACTCAATATTAATATCAATATTAATTTTAATGTTTGTTAAAATTAATTAAATAATATTATAAATCCAATAATAATGTTAATTAATATTAATATAATAATAAATATAGAAATTAATGTTAAACACATAAATTTATATAAAAGTAACTTTTTCATTTATACATTAATCCCAACATTACCATTAAACATCATTATATATATATATATATATATATATATATATATATATAAATGTTGCTTGATAACTTTAGGTTTATTTAGGTTCAATGACATTAAAATTAAAATATTTGGTATTTTTATATCATTTGGTTTAGGTATCATTAGGCTATTTTATAAAGTGATGTTAATAATATTAAGTTTTTGAATATTAAAAAAATGATTTAATGTTAATATTTATATTGAACATAAAACATTAACATCAATATTAAATATATACATTAATATAAACATAACTATAGGTTTATTAACGTTGTTAATATTGGATTGTGAACATTAAGTTTATAAAATTGTGATTTTTTGTTCACTATTGTAATAATATTCTTATCTCTCATTTGATTTTATACCATACGTATATGTGAAGCTTACTATATGTGTAGATGCAAAATTAAGTATGTATGTTACTTTTAATTCTATCCAGCATTAATTGAAAATTGTTTTGTCGATGTCGCATGTATTGGTTCGAAAACGTTAAGTATCATGATCATTATCATGTTTGAATTGGTGTTCCACTTCTCGCAGGTCTAGTTGTATTTTGGAAGAGGCTATTTGATAAATGGATTTTGATGGAGTGTTTGAAGTCTATTTTTGTAGTGGAATTTTTTGATGTAAAGACAACAAAAAATATATGTTAATTTCAACATTTTTTCCTTTGTTGCAATGATGGTGAAATGGAATATCCCTTTACTTTATTAATTCATTGGGTTTATAATATAACAGTCACTAAGGTGGATTCATTGCTTGTGGTTTATAATATTAATAATCACGTGGTTTTATCAATACTTTTTGTTTAAAATGTTAATTCATAGGGTTTATTAATCTCTTCTATTTTTAATATATTAATAATCACGTGGGTTTATCAATACTTTGTGTTTAAAATGTTAATTCATAGGGTTTATTAATCTCTTCTATTTTTAATATTGATCGCTTGGCCTTATCTATCCCTTAGGTTTTTAATATTTATCGCTTGTATTCACCAATTCCTTTGGTTTATAATATTAAACCCTTGGGTTTATTAGTCCTTTTGGTTTAAGATTGTCCAGATTGATAAACAGAATAAGAACCCCGTCGAAATCCTTTCAGAGATTGAATTTTTACCATGTCAAGAGAGATAACAACAAAGATGCTGACGCTGAAGCTAATAAAGTTGTTCTCCTCCCCCTCGGAGTCATCCTCAGAGATGGAGAAGAAGGCTGGGATCCCATCCCTTAACTGTCTGATTAATATGTTTTACTGTCTTTTATTGGAGCAGTTTGTCTGCATTTTCAAAATGGGGAAGATAGAGGCAGTTGCCCAAAAGATAGTTTGTAAAAATCTTTGGTGTAGCAAAGAAAAAGCCACATCGGTCCTGCTCAAGGAAACATCTGGGCTTTGCCTAGCATTTTGTAAACAGTTTTGAGGCATTTTGGCCAGAAATCAATATACCACTCTATCCGTTTCTGTAAAAAAAAAAATATTAATAATCCCTTGGGTTAATTAAACTCTTCAGTTTAAAATATTAATTCCTAGGGTTTCTTAATTTCTTTATTTACAATATTAATATTTATTCCTTATGTTTATAATCCTTTCCCCTCAGGTTTACTATTTTCATGGGTTTATAATATTAAACGCTTGGGTTTATTTGTTCATTAAATTTATATTATTAATAATTATTTTGGTTTATCATTTAATCCCTCAGGTTTATTAATCCCTTCAATTTAAAATATTAAGGTTTATTTCATGATTTATAGTATTTATCGAAGCCTTTAAATAATTAAGGGTTTATAATAATAATAATCACTCTGGTTTAATATTATTCCCTTATGTTTATAAACCCTTGGTTTTTTAGTGTTAATCCCTTTGGTTTATTATTTCCATTAGTTTTTAATATCAATCCATTGAGTTTATTGATCCTTTAGTTTATTAATTCATTGGGTTTATAATATTAATAATTCCTAAGTTTGATTGATCGCTTCAATTTATAATATTAATAATCATGTGAGTTTATTATTCATTTGTATTTAAAATATTAATGCCTAGGTTTTATTAATCACTTCTATTTTTAATATGACTTCCTTGGGCTTGTTGATCTCTTAGGTTTTTAATATTTATCTCTTGGTTTCACCAATTACTTGGGTTTATTAGTTCTTTTGGTTTATAATCTTAAAATCGATTAGGTTAATTAATCTCTTGAGTTTAAAGTATTAATTCTTACGTATTATTATTTTTTTAAGTTTTTTATATTAGTTTGTTACCTTTATTGATACTTCGAGTTTATTAACCACTTGTGTTTATTTATAATTTGTATTTATAATATTAATCAATTGGTTTTATAATATTAATAATCACTTGGGTTTATTGACATTTTTGTTTATAATATCAATAATCCCTTAGTTTTACTGATGTTTTATGTTTATAATATTAATAATTCCTGGTTTCGTTCATCCATTGGGTTTATAACATTGATCACTTGAGTTTTATAATTCTTTGGGCTGGTAATATTAGTCCATTCGGTTTATTAAATTCCAATATTAGGGCTTAGATATCAATCCTAGAATTTAATATTAATGCACAGTTCAATGTCACATTATGAAGAACATTGTCTCAATATGAAAATCAACCATCGACAACCATTGTTAATCATTGTTAGCCAAAGTTGATCAAGGTCTTCCTTGGTCGAATTTCACATTCTGACAAATATTTTCTCAATATGAAAATCAACCATGGCCAACCATGGTCATCCTTGGTCCAGTGTTGCATTATGACAAAAATTGTCTCAATGTTTAAATCAAGAATGGTCAAGCATGCTTATTTGATGGTTTATAGTATTTATCTAAGGGCTTTTATATACTTCAAGTTTATAATATTAATCTCTTAGGTTTAATAATATTCCCTTGTGTTTGTAATAATAATAATCATGTGATTTTATCAATCCTATGTGTCTAGAATATTAATTCATTTTGTAGGCTTTATTAATCTCTCTTTTTTTTTAATATTGATCCCGTCGCCGTATTGATCCCTTAGGTTTTTAATATTTATCCCTTGGTTTCACCAATTCCTTTGGTTTATAATGTTAAACCCTTGGGTTTATTAGTTCTTTTGTTTTCTAATATTAATAGTCCATTTAGTTTATTAATATCTTGAGCTTAAAATATTAATTCTTAGGGTTTAATAATTTGTTCATTTATAATATCAATATTTAGCCCTTAGGTTTATAATAATTTTCCTTTAGGTTTACTAATTTCTTGGGTTTATAATATTAAACACTTAGTTCTATTTGTTCCTTAACTTTATAATATTAATAATTCATTTGGTTTATCATTTAATCTCTTGTTTTTATCAATCCCTTCAATTTAAAATGTGAATATTTATTTCATAGTTTATAGCATGTATCTAAGATTTATATACTAAGTGTTTATAAATATTAATCTCTTAGGTTTAATATTATTCACTTAGGTTTATAAACCCTTTGTTTTTTAGTATAAATCCCTTGGGTTTATTATTTCCTTTGGTTTTTAATATCAATCCATTGGGTTTATTGATCCTTTATTTTATTAATTCGTCCCGTTTATAATATTTAAAATCCCTAAGGTTGATTCATCACTTCAGTTTATAATATTAATAATCATGTGAGTTTATCATTCATTTGTAATTAAAATATTAATTCCTAGGCTTTATTAATCTCTTCTATTTTTAATATAGATCCATTGGGCTTGTTGATCTCTTACGTTTTTAATAATTATCCCTTGGGTTCACCAATTCCTTTGGTTTATAATATTAAACCCTTAAGTTTATTATTTCTTTTGGTTCATAATACTAATACTCCCTTGGGTTTATTAATCTCTTGAGGTTAAAATATTATTTCTCAAGGTTTATTAATTTCGTAGGTTTTTTAGTTTAAAATATGAATTCTTGGGGTTTACTAATCTCTTGTATTTTTAATATCAATCCCTTGGCCTTATTGATCCCTTACGTTTTTAATATTTATCCCTTGGGTTCACTAATTCTTTTGGTTTATAAAATTTAACCTTTCGGTTTATTAGTTCTTTTGGTTTATTATATTAATAATCCCTTGGGTTTATTAATCTCTTGAGTTTAAAATATTAATTTCTTAGGTTTTTGAGTTTAAAATATTAATTCTTAGGGTTTATCAATCTCTTGTGTTTCTTATATTTTTTCCTTGGCCTTATTTATCGCTTAGGCTTTTAATATTTATCCCTTGGTTTCACCAATAACTTTGGTCTATAATATCAAACCCTTGGTTTTATTAGTTCTTTTGGTTTATAATATTAATAATCCCTAGGGCTTATTAATATCTTGAGTTTAAAATAAAAATTATTAGGGTTTATCTCTCAGTATTTCCAACCATATGTATGTTAATTAATTTTTCTATTAAGAGGATCTCTCTAGTTCAATATGGAAGAGATGTTGGTAAAACTTTTCCCTTTGCAACAAAGCAATAGATTATACAGAGCCGCGAACATGGATTCCACTAGGGTTCCAGACCAGGCCGCCGCCGTCAAAGTTCTTTCCCCTCCTACAGACCTGCTCGACTCGGCCTCTGCAGCCAACTTCACCGCGGGCATTGCTCCTACCCTTGCCGCCGCTCCATACGGTCTCCATTGCCCGAGCGGTAGACTGTCCAGGAGCGTTTGTCAAACTTTCGCAGGGGCTGACTTCCCAACATTCTCTGCGTTATTCACAGTGGATGCATCGGACGATTTTCAATACCCTAGCCGCAGTTCTCTTTGGGAGGCTCTCGCAAGTCATGCTGATCTTCTCTGCATGCGATTTCCAGTCCCTGCTGCCCCCTTTCTCCGAGATCTTGATAGACAAGGGGACGGCAGCGATGGAATAAATACTGTTGCAGGCCTCAACAACTTCGCCGCCGCACCCAAAGAAGAGCAGTTGCATTGCCTTAGTCTCCACCTCTCGAAGAAGCAGGGTAATCTGGATAAGAGGTTGCATGAGGAGGGTTTTGAATTCGAATTCCAGCCGGATGCTCTGTCGGCCAAAAGCCCTCCAAATCTGGGATCACGATACCAGATCTAGATCTCTCTTCCTTTTGGTGGAACGAAGCTGTTTTGGGTGCATGCCATGGATCTAGTGCAAGACCTTATACGGGAACTTGACCACAGATTGGAGATCCCCTCAAGACTTCTGAGACTGCTTTACAAAGGTAAACAACTTGAAGACCATTTTCCCCTGTTTCACTACAATATTGAGAAAGATGCTTTAGTTGTGCTTTCCTTTCGCTTGAGAGGGGGAGCTTCTGGGCAAACCTCCTCGGCCCCTGCCTTCTCCTATAAGGATGCAGTTCATGCACACGCAACCAAGAAGGCAGCTCAACCACCTGAGGCTCCCAAGCCTTTTCTGGTGGACAAAATGGAGGAAATACCCTCCATCGAAATCTCCTATCCATCGCTGGATGACCAAACCCAGGCATTTGTAGAAACAACCCTCATTTGCAGGTTCAATGGCCTATGGCCTCGAACAGTGGATCTATACCAGTGGATCCATTCCAACTGGACTAACAACTGCAAAGTCTTCTTCTGCTCAAAAGGCTTTTTAATTGTGGTATTTGTATCCAACAAAGACTATCAGAAAGCCTTACAGGAAGGACCCTGGTTTTGGGGATCGGCGGGGCTTTTTCTTACGCCGTGGTTTCCAGACTTCGATCCCTCTACGGCGGTTATTACCAAGCTCCCCATTTGGGTCAGATTACCAAATCTCCCGGCGCATCTCTGGCACTTCTCTGTTTTCCAAGGGATTGGGGATACCTTAGGCAGTTTTTTGGCAACGGATACCTCTCGGGGGGAGAAAGGATTATACACCTATGGAAGAATATGCGCGGAAATAGACATCAGCAAAGCGCTTCCTGATCAGATAAATCTCAAAGTTGGGGACTTCCACTGGACCCAACCCCTGGACTATGAAAATACTGCTTTCCGGTGCCGTCACTGCCATCAGACGGGGCACCTCCAGAACTCATGTGCTACGTTCCTTGGAAAAAAGAAGAACAACAAGGGTAAATCCAAATCGAAGAGCTGGAAGCCTTGTGATCGTCCCCCCATGGATGATCCTGACTCCTCCAGCTCGGATGAGGAGGAAATAGACGCAGAAGACGCAACCACAGAGAACACGAAGGAATCCCCCATGGCCAGCCCTGAGGATCCATCTGCTCCTCCGATCCCGCAGAAACGCTCGCATGAGACCTCTTCCTCAGATTCAGATAAGGAGTTGCCTCCTTCAGCGCAGAACATTCTGCAATTAGTCCCTGTTCTCCCCAGTCATAATGACTGGATCAAAGTCAGTAAGAAGAAAGTGAAAAAATGTCGTTTGGAAGCTACTACCCACTCTGGGTAGATCTCCTTGTATCTTGCTCTCTTTTATTTTCCTTGCTATCTTTTGCTTTGTCCTAGCTTGCTTTTGGGATCGAGGTTGATACTTCATCATTTCTGGCCCCTTGCTTCTGTGCTTTGCTTTTGCAAAGCTTTGTTTGTACCATATGTTTTTACTTAATAGAATAGTCTGACTTAGAAAAAAAAAAAAAAAAAATTATTAGGGTTTATTAATTTCTTGGTATGTAGTATTAATATTTAACCTTTAGTTTTATAATATTTTTCACTTAGGTTAACTAAATTCTTTGGTTTATAATATTAAACACTTGGGTTTATTTGTTCGTTAATTTTATAATCTTAATAATTCCTTTGGTTTATCATTTAATCACTTGGGTTATTAATCCCTTTAGTTTAAAATATTAATTTTTATTTCACGGTTTATAGTAGTTATCTAAGGGTTTATAGACTTAAGGGTTTATAATATGAATCTCTTAGGTTTAATATTATTCCCTTAGGTTTATAGACCCTTGGTTTTTTAGTTTTAATTCCTTGGGTTTATAATTTCATTGGGTTTTTAATATTAATCCATTTAGTTCATTGATCCTTTAGTTTATTAATTCGTTAGGTTTATACTATTAAAAATCCCTAAGGTTTATTGATCACTTCAGTTTATAATATTAATAATCACGTGAGTTTATCATTCATTTGTATTTTAAATATTAATTCATAGGCTTTATTAATCTCTTCTGTTTTTATTATGGATCTCTTGAGCTTGTTGATATTTTAGGTTTTTAATATTTATTGCTTAGGTTCACCAATTCTGTGGGTTTATAATATTAATAATCCTTTAGGTTTATTAATCTCTTGTGTTTAAAATACTAATTCTTACAGTTTAGCAGTTTCTTAGGATTTTTATATTAGTTTGTTGGCTTTACCGATCCTTCGAGATTATTAGTCAGTTGGGTTTATTAATAAATTCAATTTATAATATTAATTTGTTAGGTTTATAATATTAATAATTCCTTCTGTTTATTTATTGTTTTTGTTTATAATATTAATAATCCCTTGGGTTTATTGGTGTTTTATGTTTATAATGTTAATAAATCCATGGGTTTCTTGATCCATTGGGTTTATAGCATTGATCTCTTGAGTTTTGTAATTATTTGCGTTGGTAATATTAGTCCCTTTGGTTTATTAAATCCCAATATTACGGGTTAAATATTACTCCGACACTTTAATATTAATGCATGGTCCAATTGTCACATTATGAAAAGCATTGCCTCAATATGAAAATCAACCATATTCAACCATTATTAATCATCATTAGCCATAGTCGATCAAGGCCTTCCACGGTCTAATGTCACATTGCGACAAAGATTGTCTCAATATGAAAATCAACCATGGTCATCTTTGGTCCAACGTCGCATTATGACAACAATTATCCCAATGTTTGAATCAAGAATGGTCAAACATCTTTATTTCACAGTTTATACTATTTATCTAAGAGTTTTTTTATACTTTGGGTTTATATTATTAATCTCTTAAGTTTAATATTATTCCCTTAGGTTTATAATATCAATAATCATATGAATTTATCAATACTTTGTGTTTAATATATTAATTTTTAGGCTTTATTAATCTATTGTGTTTTTAATATTGATCCTTTGGCCTTATTGATCCCTTAGGTTTTTAATATTTATAGCTTTGGTTCACCAATTCCTTGGGTTTATAATATTAAACCCTTGGGTTTATTAGCTATTTTGGTTTATAATATTAATAATCTCTTGGGTTTATTAATCTTTTGAGTTTAAAATACTAGTTCTTAAGGTTTATTAATCTCTTGAGTTTAAAATATTAATTCTTAGGGTTTATTAATTTCTTGGTTTATAATATTAATATTTATCCCTTGCGTTTATAATATTAACGTTTGGGTTTATTTGTTCCTCAACTTTATAATATTAATAATTTCTTTGGTTTAGCATTTAATCCCTTGGGTTTATTAATTCCTTTAGTTTGAAATATTAATGTTTATTTCAGGGTTTATAATATTTATCTAAGGGTTTATAATATTAATATTGTAGGTTTAATATTATTTCCTTAGGTTTATAAGCCCTTGGTTTTTTTGTATTAATCCCTTCGGTTTATTATTTACTTGGGTTTTTTATATCAATCCATTGAGTTTATTGATCCTTTACTTTACTAATTCATTAGGTTTATAATATTAACAATCCCTAAGTTTGATTGATCACTTCAGTTTATAATATTAATAATCATGTGAATTTATCATTAATTTATATTTAAAATATTAACTCCTATGCTTTATTAATCTCTTTTTTTTTTTTAATATGGATCCCTTTGGTTTGGTTTTTTTTTTTTTTCAAAGAAAAAATCAGTAACTTTCTATTGATAAAAATGAAAATTTACAAGAGAAGATGCACAAAGCATTCAAACACCCAACATCGTGACATACACAAACTAGCATAACTACCAAGAAATAATAACTAAAATTACATATTTCCAGATACAATAGCCTTACCTTTTTTTCCTTTTTCTTTTGGATTTTTTGGCAGCCCTCAAGAGAAGGAGAAATTGTAATAATTTTCAGCACATCATTATTAATAGAGTTTGAGGATTTTTTATCTAATTCAGAGCTCTCAGATATGTGAGGACGCTTGGTTCCCCCAAAGACTTAATTATTGTTCTTCCCCTCCAATTGTTTATCATGGATCGAATCAACTAATGTAGTATTATGTTTCTCTTCATGTTTTTTTTGTTCTTCCTCATCGTCATCTCTCTTTTCTTGAGTACCATGTTGTTTTCTTGCTTACAAATGTTGTTGGGATTCATTCATTTCTTCATCTTCATCATCTTAATATGGAGGGTCTGGAATTTTCCATCCTTTTTTCTTTTGTGGTTTCTTGTTTGTTATTTTCTTTGATTGTATGCATGTGTTTTTCAAATGCCCTGTTTGATGGCACACACTGCATCTGAAAGAAATATTTTCAAAGTCTAACACTTCTAACCACTTAATTTATTTGTGTGTTATGTGAATACAGTCTGGTAGGCATTTTCTTAAATCCATATCCATGTGTATACATGAAAATATGAAGATCTTTATGTCCATTCTCTTTTTTTCTAGCTTTAAAAAACTTCCTAAGGGGTTCCCAATATCTTCTAATACCTAATGGTGTGAAAAAGGGAGCAGAAGGTTTTGTAACCTTACCCAAACCAACGTTTTTGTGACCATCATTGACTTTCCATCAAAACTAGGGAACCATGGAGTTATAAGGAGGCATGCCTTGCCCCATAACCATGGTCTCTCATTTATGACATGACTGTAATATTTTTGGTTATCAAACTGAACCACAAAGAAAATTTTTTCACAGAGATATATATCACAATATCTGGTCAATTTTATGTAGATCCATTCATTTATATCTCCAGATTTGGGGCCAGTATCCATTAAATGGACAAATAATCATGTTTTCTAGCAGAGAATTGAAGAGTCCATTTACTTATGGTAATTCTATGGGAAAATCGTGATTTTTTCTTTCTTTTATACAATATACAGACTTGGTATTGATAGATTTAGTCTTTGTTTGTCCTGTGTGACATCTTTGCCTCTTGATTCATCTTTGAAATAAGTTTGGCCCTAGTCTGTCGATGAATATCTTGCTGGTGTGCTTGCTCCTGGAGCACCGACAAGTAGCCTTAAATTCATGGTAATGGTAGAGTTCCTTTGTATATTGTAGTCTTTCAAGTGGATTACTTCTTGCACCACTTTCCAAGAAAAATCAGGCTATTTTTTGAAGCCCAGATACATGTTGCATTTTGGTCCTTGTGCTATAGATCTATCCCAAGGTCTGTTTCTTGAACCCATAAAATTACTGACTTCCCAAAAATGGTTTTTATGAAAATATGGTAATATGGCTCCAGAACAGAGACCCTCCCTCTACCTTTTGTGCTTGATGTTTGGGGCCCTCACCCCTAGTTGTAATAAACATGGACGTAGCCAGCACTAGGGCGAGAGTGCGTAGGATCTGAAGGAAAAGAGGGCTTTCAAGTGGGCATCTCCCCGCAAGACGAACACATAAATATACTAGGCATCATAGATTAAAAATGAAACCCCAACACCTAATCGGACACCATAGTAAGAAAAAACATCCCACCAATATGCATCCATAAAATAAGAAGAGTCACATGAAATAGTAAAAAGAAACAAAGAAATGGAGGATTATTACCCTTCTAGGTCTGGTCCAGAGGTCCCAGATTGTCCTCTCCGTCATTAAGAGTTCGCCCTAATCACTGGTCATGTAACTCATAGCCTTGTTTTTGGAATAACGTTCAACTCATTTACAGATACATGTAGAAAAATCATCCACCGAGTAGTGGCCTCTAGCTTGGGAAAAGGCTCAGTACCCGATGTGACCCTGAACCCTTTGGATCATCGCTTGAAAATGCCTGGCACTTCCACTATGGTGTTTGTAAACATTTCTCGCTGGAAATGCCCCAATTCATACCATGAAGCACAATTTTTCCTTCTCCGAAAAGACACATGCACAAAGGTATTTGGGGTCATGTCTCTCAACTAGTTAAAGAGTATTTCAGCCCCCATGTGGAATTCATAACACCCCCTCTGTCGCATCCCATATGATCTGAACCCCTGTCGTTTGCTAGGAGATGAAACCCTCGATTCCATTTAGTTAATGGCATCTCAACCTTTTCAAAATCTTTCCCATGTAATGCATCCACCACAAAATTGTGCATTGTGCATCCTCTGTAGATGGACTCAATTACATAGAAACAATCGACCATCTCCAAAAACACTCCAACCATGATCACAGAACCCTTCTTGGCATCGAGCACGACCATTTTTCTTGGTTGTTACTTGTTACCTCCAAGCCCCTTCAGTTTGTCGATCTTTTTGCTTTTTAATATTTATTCCTTGGGTTCACCAATTCCTTGAGTTTATAATATTAAACCCTTGAGCTTATTAATTCTTTGGGTTTATAGCATTAATAATCCCTTGAGATATTGGTAAGTGATATATACTTATTATAAATAATAATAAAATAATATTGTTATGTTGTATTTGAATGATAGTATATAGTTTAAATTATAACTATTAATATATTGAATTTTTTTAATAAAATATATTTTATTATTAAATAATATATATATATATATATATATATATATATATATATATATATTATTAATATAATATAAATAAATATATAAAATATATTGGTAATTATATTTATAAATATATAATAATTATTTTGGTAAAATACATATTATTAATAAGAACTAAATGCTACTATTATGTTGTATGTGAATTATACTAATGTTTTAAATATAACTATTCATATATTATCAACATTTTATGTAACAATTGCATATTATATTAATATACAACACAATACTAACATAATAAGTATAATTATATAAATATAAAATACTATGACTATTATTATTTATATAGTTATTAATAATTATAAATAGTAATTTTTTAACAAAATGTATTTTAAATTTATTAATGTTGTGAGTGGTGAATATAGACATAACGATGTATTACATTGGTAAATATGATTGTAACTCTATTTCATATACATGAATATATCAACCACAATGTGGTTGCTAGTTGATAGTAATGAAGAACATTGAACATGAATTTATATTTATTTATTGTGGATAATATTATTAAAGATGATTTAGCTATAAAATTAGTAAAATGCCAAAGCAACAGAAGATTTCCTTAAAAGAAGGAGTGATATGCTGTTTTAGTTAACAAACTTTAGCTTTTATATGCCAGTTATGGGAGTTTGTAAAATATTGCAGTTTGGGAAAGAAGAGTCCAATAAAAGCCATAGACTTGAATATATTGAAGATTCTAAAAACATGTTTTTCCAAATTATAATAATGAAGAATTTCCACAGTATCTGGTAAATAAGAATCCCCATGAGCATCCAAATGCATATCCTGCTGTAGCAGGAGCGTATTTTAGCAGAGAGAGTATTCAAATGTAAATTTTTTCACTATAAAGTATCAGAGTAGGGAGAACGTGGTGAGTAGTATTAAACACAAAATGTGGACGAGAACCTGCAGGGAAATAGAAAATTAAATGCAGAAAAAAGGAGCAAATAGAAAGACGGAGGAGATGTGTGGCTAGAGAGGGCCCAACTACAAATGACAAAACGAATTCTTGAAATAAATCCATATAGTCTATTTGTCACCAAATTCATGACTAAAAATGTGACAATATATATTCAAACTATTGTGTTTTCTTCCCACGCTTCCCAAAATGGCCTTCCTAGATCATAGCCAAGTGGAAATATAGAAAAGCCGCCTAGCAACGAAACCAACAAATAATCGTGAACGATTAAGCTTGTGTAGGCTTATTCCTCTCAACGTATATCTTAAATCCAACACGTAGCATTGGACACACAAAGTCACATGTTATAGAGGAACAAAGGGATCCATTCTAGAGGAGTCACATATAAATTACAACACGTCAAATATGAGCATGAGTATCATTTCTTGTCATTCACTCAGAGTCAATATTTACTCAATGATGACATCTAGTGATCCTATAAGATAATTCATACAGGGTGTTTACACATTACAATGCCTAAAACTTCCTTTTTATTTGATATCCCTATCTTAACTGCATTGTGGTTCTGTGGCATCATAAACATGTTTTTGCAGTCGAAACCAATATTCTTGGAAAAATATTATCACAACTGGATTGGGTGCACCCTAATATTTTACTATTAATAAGACCATTGTGAGCAATAAAGTCTACTTCAAAAACAACAACTTTTAGAATTGCCATTTTTTCTATATGTATAATGATGTAAACACAATCTTGGCTACTTTCTTGTGTTAATTGCAATGAAATTCCAAAAACTTCACTAACCCTAAAGTTGATAGCCGTTAAATGGATGGTTGAAATTGTTAAAACTTTGGTGAGGGTTAACGAGAATTAGTACTGTATAATGATGCCCTTGGAACCAATTAATGCGTATTTGTCGAGTTTGTGCAGATCCGAGATTATCTTAATTATTTTGAAATTTTTCCATTTATTTATGAGGATTTTCTAATTTCTTGAGATTAAATTATTTATTCTTAAGTTTTTTTATTTCTTGGTTTATAATATTAATATTTATCTTTTGCTTCATCAATTACTTTTATTTATAATATTAAACTATTGAGTTTATTAGTTCTTTCGGTGTAAAATATTAATAATCCCTTAAAATATTGATAAGAGATATAAACTTATTATAATATTAATAAAATATTATTATTATGTTATAATAAAATTATATTATAGTTTGAATTAAAACTATTAATGTATTTAAATAATTTAATAATATATTTTTATTATATATTTTACTATTGAATAATATATATATATATATATATATATATATATTTCAAGTTAATATATTATTATTAATATATTATAAGTAAATAGTATATATAAAATATTTTGGTGATTTTAATCATTATGATTAAGATATATAATATTTATTTTGGTGAAATATATGTGGTGGGTAGTAGATATAGGTCTATCCATTAACTACATTGGTGAATGTGGTTGTAAATCTATTTCATATAAGCCTATTTGCTATATCAATCATATTGGTAAATGTGATTGTGCTAGTCTTAATTATTTTGAAAATTTGTCATTTATGCTTTACAACCCTATGTGTATAATATGTAAATCCTCAAATCCAAACGTTCCATACGATCCCAATGAAGCTTTAAGAGAAGCATATAGCCTGTATGGAGACATGAGGAGTCATGAATCCATATAATTTATAATCTTCATGAATTTTCTGAAAATGTTGCGGGAAATTGAAAGGAGAATAGAAGGGAATTACGAAAAAACAATGGAAAAGCTCATTTGTATATGACATTCTATTAAAGCACATTTGAATGATTGAAACCCTAAAATAAAACAGAAACACAGATGGGGCATGCACCTCTTTGATGTCCTCCTCTACAATGTCTAGTGTTTGAAAATTATAAGAAGGATGTTGAATTGGCCCTACAGATTATAAAAATGTGCAGGAACTAACCTTGCAAATCGCAATGAGACCATTGTTGGTTGAACAATCAGCATGTGCCGCAGGACATCCGAACTGCATATAAGAAAAAGAAAAGAATCACTTCCTACTTATACCTTTGACACTTGCAGCCCTATTGGAAATTGCATGTGCACAATATACCAACTATATAATGTTATAGTCCATAAGCTAACAAAAAACTCAATCTAACTCATTACAACAACTGCTATAAGCTTGCTGGCCTAAACCAACTTTGCAATTAATGGAAATCATTTCAAAAAATTAACTTCTGTATGTTGTACAAACTGACCTTCGGAAGTCACCATTCTTCCAAGACAACCCAAACCGTTGTTTCCAAGCACGTTTTGTGCCACAATCATGAGATCTCTTTATCTCCTGCAAAGAAAACAAATACAATAAATTAAATATCTATGTTTCTATTCAATCTCTATTCCCAAAATTTAAATTATTCGATATCTTCCTCCATTGTCTATGCAGGAATATTAATGGTCATGGGATAAGAACCCTTATTTTGGAATAAAATTTATACCACCGGGTTTTAGCTTGCATCAACGAAATCGAATAGAGCAATTGCCTAAATATTACAGGCATTCGATTTCTTCTCCATACGTGTGATGGTGAATAAACCCAACGCAAATTCGGGTGGTGGATGCAAACTGGTTGAAGAAATGAACATTTTGTTTCGGGGCATTTCATTTCATTTATCTGCATAATAACATTTATATTGACATACCATCCTAAATTAAAACCCAGGTCAGCAGGACATTGAAACAATTTTACACTAGAGCTCGTCATAGGAGATCCGGTGGAAATTTTTGAATGTGAATAGTGTGGAAGGGAAAAGGACAACACCTTTGTCGAAAGTCGAAAAAAATTGCAAAAACTAGCTTTTTACGGTGCTTACCAACTCTGTGAGAGAGTTATACAATTTCATTCAAAATATGGTTTGCAAAGACATACAATGCAATGAATTTTTTTGGCTGGTAGAGCGGACCCCATCGGTTCCCATTATAGGCCACAAAGTTTCAACCCTTGGGCAAAGTGAAAATCGAAAAAGCGTGGTAATCAAACCATGACCACAGCGATATGCGATTGTGGTAAATCACACCAGCAAAAATGCAAACAAAAAATATCACGACTGTTATGGACCAACCCGATACCTCATGGGAGTTCCTGCATAAATATTTGGATGTAAAGTATGGTAGGGAATATCCATACACCATTGTCATAAGTATTGTAGAGTTAGGAAAGCTGGCATTTTGTACGGTGCTTGCTCACTCCATACAAAAATCATTTAATCCCAATATATACATTGCAAAAAAAACAAGGCCATGGAATTTTGGCTTGTAGGTCACTCCATCGTAAGTATCAAGGTTTGAAAGCTAGGGCAGAGTGAAACTTTGAAAAAAGCAATTAAAATAACTAATAACAATGTAAATTCTACAAGGATGTATAATATCGTTCCATGATCTTAGAGAATTAAAACAATGATAAGCCTTCCCAGTTGAGTTTCTATTCTTCTTTTCCTTTTAAGAGGCCAAGGATGGCAGTTCCCATGGTTCTCCACAGTAGCCCCCTACTAAGCAAAATAAGCCAGCAGCTATTACAATTAAAACTCTAATTTTTTTCTCCAAATAAATCCTTTAATTTAGTAAAATTAAGGAAAAAACAATATAAAGTAAGCAAAAGACATGAACAGGAAAAAAAATAGCATCTCCTTATACCCATTGACATAAGTGGACTAGGCTAGGGTAAAACATGAGACAACAAATCTCTAAATTTTCTTTCAATATTTTGTGAAACTAAAAATTGTCCCCCAAAATTCCTGAAGTAAGTGAATTTGGCAATATCTATTATTGCTCCACTTGACCCGATAATAAAAAAACAACAATAAAAAATACAAATACCCTTCAAGGAAATTCCAAGGAACAACAAATTGAACCACTTTCAAAGCGTGGAAATGACAATCCTACTAGGGACCAAACTAGGGACCAACAAATTGAACCACTTTAGAAGCTTGGAAATGCAAATCCTACTAGTACACATAATGTTTTACATTTGTTTCCAAAATAACTCGATGTTTTGAAAGATTGTTCGCTTACAATTTACAAACAACCCACCTAAAAATACATCCACAAGGCCTTTATATTTAAATTACCCATTTCATAGCAGCACTCAATCGGGCTACCCCAAAATATGCAGGAATATATTTATCCCCAAACCAAAAAATACTATAAAGAAACGAAGATATCAAAAGTACCTACATAAAGCATATGCAAAACCAGTGGAAAGTACCAGATATTCTCACTGTTTATAAATCTTGATCCTTTATAACCGGAAACTATGCACAGCCTTGAATTGCCCAAACCCCAATAATCCGAACAACCCTCTCCACACGAAAAAATAATTCAAACTTTGGAATCTTCATAATTTCTCAATACAAAATATTTGGGTAGCCCACCATTGGGAAATTAAATAGTTAAGAACCAAAAAAGCATAAAAGCCCACAGGAACCCCAAGCTACATAAAACTTTCGATTGTTTGAAGTACGCACTTGTATAAAATCTACAGTGTGGACCTGTACATATATCTTTCGTGAATATCAGATAAAACTTTCGATTGTTTGAAGCACGCACTTGTAAAAAATCTGCAGTGTGGACCTGTACATCAGACACTGATGTATATCATCAACCACTTTCAATGTCACTGAGTATATCAAACAGCCACTGAGTATATCATCAACCACTTTCAATGTCCTTCCAATACAAATTTATCATGTACTTATCTTATCTTATATATAAACAGTACAATTACATGGTTAATATATTCCTATAAAGATATTAAAATACATTTACAATCACATTTAATAATGTTATTGACATTCGCTCATAAGGTTATATCCACCACCTACCATATCAATAATGGTTAACTTTATTTTTTTAAAGACCAATTATTTATGATTATTCATAACTATATAAAGAATAATAATCTTATTATTTTATAGTTATATATTTATAATTATTATTTTGTATATTAATATAATATTACATATTACAAAAAAAAATTGTTAGTATATTAATAATTATATTTAAACTAATATAATTCATATATAACATAATAATAAGAAGTTATTATAATATGTATTTCTTGTCATCATTGTACTGCGGTGTGGGTCTCTTGTTGCTGCTGGTCAAGTTAATATAACTTTGAAAAAATATATAATTTAAATATATAATTCTGTGGTGTGGGTCTTCTACTCCTGCGGGTGAAGTTGTCTTCTGCGGTGTGGGTCTTTTGCTGCTGCTGCTGCGGGTCTGCAGTGCGGGTCTGTAGTGCACCCAAATATCCACCTTATTATTGTCCTCTGCGGTGTGGGTCTTCTGCTGCTGCTGGTCGAGTTATTCACCATTGATTGAAACTTCGTGCCACCGGCTCACAACTCTGTTGCCCTCAATCCGTTGTGCTTCCGCCGGCTTGCAACTCTATAGTGCATCAATATTTACGTGGGTCAGCAGTGCCGGTCTGCAGGGTAGACCATCAGAATTGTTAAATGAAAAAATTAAGTTGATACAATTTTTTGCGATGATCGAAATTATTTGAGTTGGTTTTGGTCTGTGGGTCTGCGTTGCATCAATATTTTCATGAGTCTGCGGTGCTTCTCTATGGACTATTCATTCCACAGGTTTACTTTCACGATTTAGCTTTGCGGCTTTATAGACCTGTGGTTCTTCACTTTCGGGTTTAGTATGGCTCCCAGCTTCACGAAGATAATTTCTAGCCCAGTTCTGTCCATTTCTAAGAGTCAAGATCCTGCCCATATTGTAAGTGAAGCCCCATCTCCCACTACGTAGGTGGTCAAGGCCTCACTCGATGAAGCCTTGAAGTTTTCTAAAAATTATTAATCTGCCAGTTTAATGGCTTTTGGTTGTGGCTGACAGCTCTCCACAACTGGATATCAGAGGTATGGAAGCCTGTCATTTCTGATGAAATTAATATCTACCCCTGTGCTAAGGGTTTCTTTATAGTAGATTTTGAAAAATATGAAAGCATACAACGCATTTTATATTCCAACCCTTGGTTTTGGGAAAACTCGAGCCAATTTATGAAGCCATGGAACCCATCATTCGATCCCTCAACAACAATCATAACCTCAGCACCAATTTGGATCATATTGCCAAATCTACCTTTTCATATCTGGAATCTCTCCTCGCTAAAAGAAATTGGAAATGAAATTGGGAAATTCTACTGCAGGTGCCCAGAAACAAAGGAATATGTTAGAACCACCTATGCACGCATCTGTGTAGAAATGGAATTCGATGCCGGATTCCCATATGAAATAATCCTAACAAGAAAAGACTATGTATGGAACCAGAAACTCGACTATGAAAGTGTCCTCTTCAGATGTCAATCCTACTTTGAGAGAGGCCATCTAGCCAAAAATTACCCAAAAGTCTCCCAGAAAAATTCTGCCAGAAATAATCACCATAGATATGTATGGTGGGAAGGAGAACAAAAGGAGCATTACACTATCACCAAGGAAGAATACTCTCGAGAAAACTTTGAATCGCAAGATATCAGGAAAGAAAGAAACAACCCTAAAAACAAGCAGGGGAAAGGCCCTGCCCAACAACAAAAAAATGAAATCGATAGCCCTTCAAGCATCAACAATTATGAGGATTTGAATACCACACAGAATAAATCTTCCTTTAGCAGCAAAGCAGATCTCCCAGAGCCTGAAGATAAGACACTAGTGTCCCAAGAATCAGATGAAATGAAAGAGGTGCAAGATAAAGGAAGTTGGAAGACCGTAGAGAAAAAAAAGAAAGCTACAACACCAAACTCACCGAGAAAGACGAGAAGCCAGACAATTAAGAACTAAGGAAATTATAGGTCCGATAGACCAAAGTTTGGTCTGAGTGGACGTTAACCATCATCATCATCATCATCATCATCACTACCTTCTAGAATATATATATATATATATATATATATATAATTGTGTTAATATACTCATAGTTATAACTTAAATTATAATATAATTCACACATAATATAATAGTTTTTTTTCCTTATTATAAATAATAAGAATCTCTTACCAATATAAATGTTTACATCTTTCATATATTTACTTAAAGTAAATTAAAAATATCAAATATATAGATTTATATGAAATAAAAAAAATTATTATAAAAGTAAGGGATCTAGAAGCCAATGGGATGAATATGAAAAACACAGGGGTTAATAAAAAATAGGTATTAATATTCGAAACCCAAAGAAAAAGATTGATAAAACCACATTATTATTAATATTATAAAATCGGGACATTGTTACTATTATAAACCCACTGAATTAATAAACCTAAAGGGAAAATATTATAAACCCAAAGGATTAATATTAAACTCTATGACTAATATTATTTTTTTTAACTGAAACAGTTATGGATTTTTATTTAATTGAGGAATCAGGTTGGGTCGAGGCCAAAACAACCATTAGTACAAGACTAAAAATTTTGACCCTATTACAAGCTAGATTGCTGCTCACGTTGACCCTATTACAAGCTAGATTGCTGCTCACGGAATGCTAAATTGTGTAGGAGTTCCATCGTTTATGCTTAGGTATCCTTGTGGGAGGAGGCAACCTTTGTTGGCGTCTAGTTGTAAGCTTATTTTTTTGAATCTCTGAGGATGTGAAAGAATTTAAAAGAAGTAAATTCAAGAATAATGTATCTCAGCCTATGTAAGCTCTTGTTTAGGACAACATCATTAAACTGGTCTTTCGAATGTATCTTTTTCATCAACATTTCGGAGTCTCTGAATGATTGCAGCTCTCTAAATTCTCTTTCTCTAGCGGTTTGGAAACCTTTTAACAAGCTCATGATTTATACTTTATTATTAGTTGGTTGTCCTAAGCCCCAGATAAAGGCTTCTCTTTATGTGGCATCCGGAGAATAAATGAGGCCTCAAGCACTTGCTGTCTCGGGGTTTCCTTTGGAGGCTCCATCGAAGAAGATCGTTGATGTACCCTGCTTCCTCCACCAGCTTTGAAATATTTCATCCTTGTCTCTTAACCTCCACTCAGGATTAATAGGTGGTTTGATAGCACTTTGGTTTCTGTGTTGGAAGAAAAAGGTCCCGAACCATCTCTTTTCCTCAGGGAGTAACGTAGTTTCAAGTTTGAGGGCTTGGTTACTCAGAGTTAAAAAAAGGAGAGCTTTGTCTTTAGCAACTACAGTGGAGGGGGTCCAAGATATATTATTGAAGATCTGTTTGTTCCCGGGTAGCCATATTTTCCAATAAATGAACTTACGGATGGTAATCAAAACCCGGGCCCAAAGAGACTTGTTGGAGATGGATAGAGGGTATCGATCCTTCCATGAGGAGAGTAGGTCCACTACTGAGATTTTGGAGAGGGAAACAGTGTTGAGGCCATGAAGGGTAAGGGTCCAAAATTTGTTAGCGAAAAGGCATTCAACAAAGAGGTGGTCAGTGGATTCAAGAGCTTGTTTACAGAGGGCACATCTTTGCAGACCAGCAATGCTTCTTTTCAAGAGATTTTCACCTATTAATTTTTTTTTATGCATTAGCATCCAAAAGAAGAAGTTTATTTTAGGAAGAACCATTGGATCCCATACCTATGACCGGAAGCTGGCATGAAGATACCTTTCATGCTCGAGATGCAGAAGTGAATATCCCTTGGCAACAGAGTAAGAGCCAGAGGGTCCCTAACCCCAAGAATCTTGGCAAGCATGTGCACCGGGGCAGCGTCTCTGAGATCTGTTTTAATAATATCCACCTCTTGTATCAAAAGCTCCAAAATTTTGGTGAATCTCTAGGATTTCCATATTCTAGAATCATCCCATTCATAAATGTCATAAACTGTTATAATTCCTCTCTCCTTCAGTAATTCTCGAATTTCAGTGAGGCCTGCAATGTTGGTAAGAGGTACATGGTCTATGATAATTTATATCCAAAGCTTCACTTTTTTCCCATTTCCAGGGATTCGATACAGATGCAGTTGAAAAAATTTCGTGCCTTTTTTACACAAACTCTAGAGCTACATGCTTTTTTTTTTTTCTTGCATCCTGAAGTTGTCTTAATGTTGCCCCATGGATGTATTTTTTTCTGAGCACACAACTTGTTGGGTGGTTGGAGTCCACATTAAATTTCCATAGTATCTTGCAGCCTAGAGAGATATTAGCATGATCCTCATCACTTATCTCAAGGTTGCCATCACACAGGGGGCTTTTAACTGTTTCCCATTTAATCAAATGCAACTTACATTGATTGCTTTTTCCATCATGCTAAAGAAAATTGCGCAGGAGCTTGTTAATCTACCTAGAAATTGATTTGGGTGCCATTAGAATAGAAGCTTGATAAATTAGGAGGGAAGAGAGCATTGATTTAATCGAAATGAGATTTCCTCCATGTGTTCGCCACTGTCCTCCCAAAGAATCGATTATGACTTTGATCTTGTTTATCACACCCTCCCATAAAGAACTCTCGTTGATGCCGATCATTAAAGGTAGCCCAAGGTAATTTATTTTGTCCCATATGGCATATCCAGTGAACTCCATAATGCAAGTAACTCTCTGAATGTCATTCTCTTCCACATTCCAGTTGTAGAAAACACTTTTTCTTTCATTATTAGAGCACCAGAAACTCTGCAGTAACCTTGGAGGGTGGCTTTGAACACTGAAGCTATTTTGTAGGAGATTCCTCCCAACATCAGGGAATCATCAACCAATAGAGCATGGTTAACTAGTTCTAACTCCTTCATAATTCGCAAGGCAGGAGCAGACCCAGAAATATAGTCCATTTCCAGCTTTCTACTTAGCGTGTTCGCCAAGAAGATGTACAGAAAGAGAGAGAGAGGAAAACCCTTACCTCAGTCCCCTCAAAACTTGGAAGTAGATGGTTAGCCTCCCATTTAATAGTGGAGCTATCCAAGGCCTGTTGGTTCAAGCTTTAATCAAATTAACAAAATATTGTGAAAATCCAAAGGTGACGAGGACTTTGTAAAGAAAGGATAGGTTGACTCTGTCGAAGGCATTGGCCATATCTAGCTTGACCATCATGCATTTTTCTTTCCTTATATGTTGGAGTGCGTGGTTTCCTGAACTTGAATGACGCTGCCCAATATATGTCTTCCTTTGACAAAACCTCCTTCCAAGGTGGAGATAAGGCTGCCAAGTAGCGGCCTAATTCTATTAGCGAGGAGTTTTACAATGATCTTGTATGAGGAATTGCAGAGAGAGATGGACCTGAACCTTTTGAAGGTGATGGGGTTTCATTCTTTCTCGATTAATGCGAGAAAGGTTGAATTGGTGTTGCCCCCCATCTTCACTTTTTGCAGGAATCCTTAATCATTCTAACCGGGTCAACTTTTACTATGTCCCAATAGATCCTATAAAAATGAATTGAAAACCCATCCGACCCAAGTGCTTTATCAGGTTCCATGTACCAAATGACATTGTTGATGTATTCCTTGGTGATCTACTTCAAAAGGGTTGTATTTCCATCTTTGGTTACCAATGAAGAAATGTAGTTGAGGAATTTTATGTTCTCCTCTTCACTGCCCTCTTTCCCATTGTTGTAAAGATTTTGGAAATGGGAGACAAAATAAATTTTAATTTGATCTAGGCCTTTGCAGATCATCCCTTTAGAGGTTGTGATCTCTGAGATATGGTTGCGAGAGAGACTGGCTCTGAATTGTTGGTGGAAATAAGAGGTGTTCATGTCTTCAGATTCCAACCAAAGAGTGTGGGACTTTAGTCTCCAATGGTTTTCTTCCTTCTGAAAGGATCGGTAGGAGTTGCATTGGGCAGTTTTCTCTTTAGCTAGTTCAGCTGTTGTGATGTCTTTGGTGTCCATTTCCATCTTAAGAGCTTCCAATTGCTACAATGCTTCCTTTCTTCGGCTATTGGGTGTGTTTATAGGATTTTTGCTCCATTCCTTGAGGGCTTTCTTTGTCAATTTTAACCTCTGTTCCCAAACATAGCTGCGGGTGCCACTGACATTGTTGGACCAAGCCATTCGGACTGTATCAAGGAATCCATTTTTTCCACTCCAAAGAGGACTAAATATGAACAGAATTGGACCCAAATTTTCTTCCTCTTCCAGTGAGAGAAGAATGGGTTTATGGTCCGAGGTAAGATTAGGGAGAATGGTTGAAGAGATGAGCCTCCTTTCCATCAACAAGTTTCTTTGTACTAGAAATCTGCCCAATCTCGTCGAGATGTAATCTTCTATTGTCCTGTTGTTGGTCCAAGTGTATAGACCTTTCTTTGGTTTGAAGTCCATGAAATCCCATTGGAGAATTATTTCCTTAACCACATGTATTAATTTGTTAATTTTTGAAATAACAATTATTTATTTAAATTAACAAGATATTAATTAATATTAACTCAGTAAATTAAACTAACTAATAAATTTAGAGTGATTAATTAATTAAATAACATTTATTTAATAATTTTCCTTTCCTTTCATCATTAAAGGTCGACCTCACATTTTCCAAGTGTTCATTTTCATTCTCCTTCATTTATACCCGCAGATGAGACCTAACAAAACTCATTGATCTATCCTAATGATCAATCACAGAGTATTGGTTCAAAACTTCGATTTCAACAAAAAAGGATTCGATTATTATTATTATTATTATTATTATTTAAATTTAATATTACTAATAATAAACATTATTATTAATAATAATGATTATCTTAATTTAATATCATTAATAATAATAGTATAATATCAAAAGTAATAAAATATTGTTGATTAAAATATAGTTAATATTTAATTAATAATGATTAATTAAATTGAATATCATTAATAGTGATAATATAATATCAATAATAATATAATATTATTAATTAATAATATAATTATTAATTAATTAATTATATAATTATTAATGATTAGTTAATAATTTAATAAATAATACTATTATTATTAATTAACAAATATTAAGAATAATTAATACACTCAACAAATTAAATATTAATAATAATTAATTAATAATTTTAATGAATAATAATTAATTAATTAAACAATAATAATAATTAATTAATTCAATTCAAATTATTAATTAATGATTAAAATATTGTCTTTTTTTTATTAACTATTTTTATTGATAATAGTAATGTTAACAATAGTATTTTTAATTTAATAATAAATTATTAAACAATGAATTGCTAACCCAATAGATTTATATAAAAAGAAAAGATTAAAATTATAAACTCCATGAATAATATTATACCATAGGAATATGAAGCTTTAGATTAATAATCATGAGAGATTCACATTATAAGTTGAAGACATTAATAAATGCAAGGGATCCACACTAAAAATCCAAGGGATTATAAACAAGGTATAACACTAAAAAGTCAACAGATTATAAACCCAAGGGAATAATATTAAGCCCAATGGATAAATATTATTAACCCAATGTATATAAACCCTATCAAAAATACTATAAACCCTAAATTAAAAATGGTTAACCATGGTTGATCATGATTATTAAAACAAGTGATTTATATGAAACCCTAGGATTAATATTATAAATCTTATGAATAATATTATACCCTAGTAATAATAAATCAAAGGGATTAATACTAAAACCCCAAGGAATAATATTGGCAAGAGGATATTATTAAACCAAAGCGATTAATATTATAAGCCCTAGGTATGTATACCCTAATATAAATGCTATAAACCCTGAAACAAACATGGTTGACCATGGTTTACATGGTTGGTTTTCACATTGACACAATCCTTTTCACAATGTGATTTTGGACCATGGTCAACTACAATTTACGACGGTTAATTTTCATATTGAGACAATATTTTCACAATGTAATATTGCACCATGGTTGTCCTTGACTATAAAACAAAGGGATTTATGTTAAAGCCTTGCATTAATATTATAAACCTTAAAAATAATATTATACCCTAGGAATATGAACCCTTAGATTAATAAACCCAAGGGATTTATATTATAAACCCAAGAGAATAATATTAAACCCAAGGGATTAATATTATAAACCCAATGTGTATAAAACCTAAGATAAATATTATAAACCTTGAAATAAAATGGTTGACCATCATCCATTTTCATATTGTGAAAATTGTTGTTGCAAACCAACGTTCCACCATGGTTGATTTTCATATTGACATTATATTTGTCACAATGTGACGTTGGAATATGGTTAATCATGGACAAGAATTATTATAAACACAAGGGATTTATATTGAACCAAAGGATTAATGTTATAAAGCCTATGGACAATTTAATACCATGAGAATATGGACCATTAGATTAATAAACCCAACGAATTGATATTATAAACCCAAGGAGATAATAAAGTCAAGGGATTAATACTGAAAAAACAAGATTTTATCAACCCAAAGGAATAATATTAAACCCTAGGGATTAATATTATAAACCTTAGATATATAAACCTTTAGATAAATGTTATAAACCCTAAAATTAACATGGATGACTGTGGTTTACTTGTATGGTTGTCAGAATGCGATGTTGGACATAGAATGAACATGGTTGGCCATAGTTGATTTTTATATTGAGACAATATTTGTCACAAAGTGACATTAGATCATGGTTGATGATGGTTTACCATTGTTTATTTTCATATTGAAATAATATTTTTCATAATGTGACATCGGACCATGGTCGATATTTATATTGAGACAATATTTGTCACAATGTGACAGTAACCATGGTTGACCATGGTTCACAATGGTTGGTTTTCATATTGAGAAAATTTTTGTCGCAATGTGAGATTGGACCATAATTGACCATGGTTGAAGAATATTATAAACGCATGGGATTTATATTAAATCATTGAATTAATATTATAAAACCTAGTATTAAACCAAAAATTATAATCCCTAGTATTTAACCCAATATTTTAAACCCTAGTATTGGACCCAATATTAATAAACCCAAGGGATTATTAATATTATTAATCTCTTGGGATTATTAATATTGTATAAATCTAAAGGATTAATATAACCAATCAAAATAATTAGAAAACTCAAGGGATTAATGGTATAAACCCAAGAGATTATAAATATTATAAATATTATAAATATGAAAAATTAATAAACCAAGAGATGTAGATAATGCCGACGTTGTAACAGAAGAACAAGTCATACCTCAAAAACAGTACTTGGAACTCCTTTACACATAGTCTGGTACTCTATATGAAAAAATTCTTGATTTATCATGCCCATGTTAACTTACTGCAACTCCTTACAGTTCTCATTCTTTCGATAGTTTAATTGGTATAGTTAGTACTACAAAGAGTAAGAAGAAATCATCAAAATCTACTTCTCCAATCATAACTCTACCGGATTCACCTAAAGGAAACCCTTCCCCAGAAACTTCTGTTGATATTCACATCATAGATTCATCTACAATCATAGGTAAATCATCAGGAAATAAGAAGCAAAACACTTCTCCCAAAGAGAAATCTGAAAAAACCGAGCCATTAGATGAAAAATGGAAACCTCGTTATCCCTGTCTTATCTATGATGAGGATCACTACACCAAAAAGTGTCCACATTGGGTCAAGGTATAAAAATTTGTCAAAGGTTCACCCACACTTGTTGTCTTGAAAGATCCTTTTATATCTCAAGATACCAAAATGACCGTATCTACTTCCAATTCATTGACAGATATCCTCATGATGTCCCAGGTCATGGTTGCGACACAATATGAAGACTATGGATCTAAGAGCCCTGTAACTAGTAAATAAACTGAATGATCGAGTCAAACACTAGCATCAGCTCCTTCGGTTTCTGAACCATTGTGAATCGAGAAAAATAACCATAAGTTAGTGATTAAAACACCTACCAAAGGTGTATTTCATAAATCAGATTTCAGTTCACATGCAAGAGCGACTTAGAATTACAATATTTTTGAATATTTGGCCTTATCCCCTTCAACAAATTTAGCCCTCGAAGTGTTGCAATCTTTTCTAGCTCAGAGGAAATTACTATTATCATCTATAGGAACGTTTGATCCTCAAGACTTGAATTTGATTGTCTTTGATCTCAAAAATTTTGTACCTAGACTCCCAAATCAAATGGATTTTCAAATTCTAGTATTAGTCAAATTGAGATAAGTTTTTCGCACTATAATTGATGAGGGAGCATCTATGTGTATTATGTCGTTAGCTTTTTGGAAAAATATTCGTTCTTTGACAAATAACCAGTCACCAACCATCCTTAAAGAATTTTATGGAAGAGGTTTTTTCCCATTAGGAATACTCGAGGATCTGCCTATAGAAGTAGAAGGAAAAATAGTAATGCTAGAGGTGGAAGTTGTTGATGGCCCTCTTGATTACAACCTTCTTTTGGGTCAAAGTTGGTCTTCTTCTATGAATGTTGTTGTTTCATCAGTCTTTCAAATGATAATGTTTCCTCATAAAGGGAAGATTGTTAAAATATATTAGTTGTCTTACATCACTTTAGACCCTACTTCTATAGATAATATACAACATTTCGGAAAAGAAGTTACCCCTTACGAAGATGTTGAGGTAGGACTAGTTAAGGATTCTACTCCCATGGGAAATTTCTCTATACCTTATCCCAACGTACCAAGAACTATTGCCAAGATCAATATGATTACATCAAGCACAATGCTATTTGATGAGACATAGAATGTGCCTTTAGAATCAAAATTGGACTCTTATGGTGGTGGGATGTATTTAAGTCCTTCTAAATCGACATATGTAGTAGTATAATCATGTTCTAACACTCTAAAAAATTATACTAATCAAATGAATGTGGTGAGTGAAGAATCATCTTCTTTATCAAGCTCAACTTTGATATCATTTATGGACCCTTTTCAATAAGTATTTACAACTGATGAAAATATACGAGAAATCTTGTCATGAGAAGAATTTCCATGGGACGATCCCCATCATCGATATTATTTTTTACCTAACCTTGATACACTTTAGAATGATTTTTTGTCCATATTTACAATTTATTATATCGAGGAACCTCGAAATCCTACATCCATTGTTCATTCGAATTTTGAAAAAAATTTGGGAAATATTTCTACCACAATTCCTATTGACATATCAATTAAAACTAGAATAATAGAGAACATTCATATAGGTGCTTCTTTCTCGATTGAAGAGATCAAAACATACAAAGCCCTATTTCAAGAATTTTGAGAATTTTTTTCCTGGTCCTCTGAAGAAATTAAAGGTAACTATCCTAAGTTTCATATTCATGAAATTAATACATACCCGATGCTAAGCATATTAGACAAATATTACATCCAATACATTCACGGAAAACTTCTGCAATCAAAGCTGAAGTTGAAAAATTACTACGAATATAATTTATTTATCCTATTCCTTTAACGAATTGGGTATCTAGTACAGTTCCCATAGCGACAAAACAAGGGAATATCAAAGTATGGGTTGATTATCGGGATATTAATAAAGCTTGTCCTAAAGACAATTATCCTACCCCTTATATCGACCAAATTATTGATGATTGTGTCGGAAACAAAATATTCTCGTCTATGGATGGTTTTTCTCACTACAATGAAATCATCATACTCCATGCTGATCAGCCTAAACCAACATTTATATGTCCATGGGGCACGTTTGAATATTTCAAATTACCTTTTGGAATAAAAAATGTTGGCGCTACTTTCCAAGGAGCTATGTCTTATGCATTTCACGAGATCAAACATACTGTACAACCTACTTGGATGACTTACCATACATTAAAAAAATTACCATCTACCTTGAAATCCAACATTATCATTCTTATTACACCATGAAGTAGTCACTATATCCCTAAAGTTTACATACATGTTATAATTGATACATCGATTAATCAACTTTGATTTCTAACCTAAGGGTTGACAAACATTTGGTTCGACTAGTGCCTCATCACCAACTGGTCGAGCTTTACTTCTGACATGAATGTGATTAGATATGGTATGATCATATTTCCTTCATGTATATCGAATGTAGATCGATCCTCACAAAATATTTAATTAACCACTTAGACCTCTCTACTATTATAGATCTAAATCATTAATGCAATCACAAAAAATAGGACACCACATGTCCTTCAACAATCATGGCTCCATCTAGGCTGCCTATGCTGGAACTTTGGGATCGACAAAAGTGCGTTGAGGGTTGGGATGGTTAGGGTAACCACCCACCCCACCCGTCAGACTCTTCTTTCATAGTTTTTGCCACCTGGGTCTTCCTTTGGCTCTACAACCGTCTTCTGTAAACTGGGTCAATGCTCACAGTATGCCACTTTGGTTCATCATGCCACCAATGGAGTTTTTCCAATGGTTTATTCCGACACTGAGGTGAGCTTCCTTTAGCTGTTCCTCAGTTTCCATCGCATTTATTCATTTTCTTTCAATTCACCAGTTCAAAATGTTATGAATTTAGTTTTGAGTTTCAGCACATAATTTTCATTTTCCCTTATGAATTGGGTTGAGATTCATCTTGCACCGAAAATCTTCCCATGAAATGTTGCAGGTGTCACCTACAGGCGTGCGGTAGTGCTCCATCTAAGAACACCCCGTCTTCAAAATTTCTTCTAACCCCACTCCAGGTAAAACCTCAATCTCTCTAATATGCATACTTTGTTTACAATGCTTGTTTAGACTAAATACCTACATCATAGCTAACAATTTCCTTTTTTCTGCAGTGGCATTGTTGACAGGATGGTACCCTGGCCTTAGCTGATAGTTGGAGCTCCTTGGAATCCACCTCTCACGCCTCACCATTCTTGGCATGTACCATTACTTCTAGGAAGATGATTTAAGATTAGCTCTCACGCTGCTCTTGAATTCAGACTGATCTCCATTTTCTGTAGGTTAACGCTTCGGAGGAGGGTTTACTCTACTCTATACCTATTTCTTACTTTATTTATGGCTACAGTTGGGGGCATGAGTGTAGCTCACCTTCCAACCTTATGTTCAATCAGGAACCAATCTTGCAAATTAATTTAGAGAGGGTTAGAGTAGTCTCGTTTGCAGTTGGTATGTGCCTTGGTCATTTATGTACTAAAACGTTGAGTTTTTGGCATTGTTTATTGGATTTTTAATCACTGGTTCTGTAAATACCATATGCAATTAATTTTTCCTTTGTTATCGTTTAGCTCTTTAGCCAATTATAGATTCTTTATTAGTTTAGTTGAGTTATCACAATAATGTATTCAGTTCCTTGTTTTCATCTTTGTACTTCTCAATTAATTTCTATTTACCGTACATGTTACACAGATATGTATTACGCTTTTAAATTCTTAGAAAAATCATTGCATCCTGTAGAAGTTCTCCAGTTTTGCATGCATGCACTTGTATTTCGACTCCATTTATTTCTTATTTTTGTTTTTCTCCTTTGGGATAGGAACCATATCCCTTTACACTAGGGCCGTGGTTCTAAACCCTCGGGAAAAGCCCTGTATGACAGTTTGTACCACAATGGGTGGGTTTATGTGCATGTTCCTATCTTCAAACTCTGCCTTATCACATTCCTGGAAGGGTTTTGTAATTATTGAAATCTGAACAGTTTATGAAATATTTCCATTTTCTCGCTTTACGGATTTTTTGCATGCACCTTCTCATTATGTTTTCTACATGAAAGTTCTTTCAGTATCATACTATTTGTTGCAATTATTCTATAATTTCTTTCTATTAAACTATGAAAATATGGGTGTTTTTCTTCAAAAATATACATAAATCATATTTAACAATACTCACATAGTTCGAACTAGTTAATTCATTTAATATAGATCTTTAAATCTATAACTACTTATTGTATAATAAATAATAGTAATTGTAGAATTATTTCCTACTTTAAGAAAAGAAACATAAACAAGAACTCAAAGGTAGGACAATACCTAATTCTGAAAAATTCTCCTCCAAAGTTTGATGGTCCTCCAAACCATGAGCGAGATGATTACGTCCTCTACTCCCCCCTTGTTACTCACTAGGCTCTAGGTGTTTCAATGAGACAAGAAGTGTAGACCTCAGGAATTCAATCCAGTATTTTCTTCTTCTAGGTGTTAGCTGAGCTTCACTAGTATAACCAACAGCTCTGGATTACTCATAGCAATCTCTCATTGCTTCACCCTTCCTTCCTTCTGCACAGAACCCCATTCCTTCCCAAGATTTTTCCCTAAATCATTTCTTTGGAATGGTAACTGTCAGAAATCTCTCCACCTTTTTACCCAGGTATCTTGGACACATTTAACAATCAGTTACTTCTTTCTTTTACCTAAGATAAATTATTCATGAACTCTTTTTTGAAAACATCACAGGTAATTTATTGAAATCTTGTTAACGAATACTCCATTCGTTATCTTTTCAAAATGTATCATGAAAAATTTTTGAGTTCAGATTTAACATTAAAAAAGGTGTTACATCTCCCCCCCACCGAATAAAACTCCATTCTCAGTGTTATTTAGAACAACTATGGATAACCTTGTTGGATAATATGTTCTTCCTCCCAAGTGGCCTCCTCTGGGAAAAATTTCTTCCACTACACTTTAACTTGGGGGATGACTCGACTCCAGAGTGTTATTTCTCTCTGCTCTAGAATATGATGCAGTTCTACTAGGAACTTTCCATCTCATTCTACCTGTAGATAACAATAATTACAATTATTTTAAATCGGAAATCTTTACTTTTGTCACAATTGTAATTTTTTGTTAACTTACATGTATACCCTAGCACTCTGTCACATGTTTGGGGTCATGTACATAATGTTTCAGTAATGATACATGAAACACATAATGTACCAATATATGGCTTGGTAGAGCTAGCTGGTAGGCCACTCGTCCTTCTCTTTCCAAAAATTCGAATGGCCCACAATATATGGGAGCCAAATTGGCACAAGTGTTCCACCGAAGTGTGCTTTTCTTCTATTTTATTCTCACATACATGTGATCCCCAACCACAAATTCCTAGAAATTTATTTTCTTGTCAACATACAGTTTTTTTTGTTCCTGAGCAGCCTTCAAGTTCTGCCTTATTTGCTTCAGCTCAAGCTCCATCTTCTCTAACATGTTCGGTACAAGCATCATTTTATTTTTTGGACTACTCCAGTTCATAGGATTCTGACATTTTCTTCCATATAATGCCTCAAATGGGCTCATCTTAAGGGATTCCTAATATCAATTGTTGTAAGTAAACTCAAATAGATGTAGATACTCTTCCCACTTTGCTGGTTGTTGCATTACATACATTCGCAGCATATCCTCCAGAACTTAATTCACCCTTTCTGTTTGCCCATCCTTTTGCAGATGATAAGAAGTAATAAATTGTATTTGTGCCCCCAGGCCACTAAATAGCATCTTCTAGAATGCCGAAGTGAATTTCAAATGGCGATCTAAAATCACCACTCGGGGAATACCATGCAATCTGAAAATTTCTCTCATTAAGATATCATCAATTTGTACCGTCTTATAAGTAGATTGAATGGGAATAAATGTGCCACTTTGTTGAGTCTATCAACTACCAGCATAATCGAATTTTTATTCCTTCTATTCTTTGGGAGTCTGGTGATGAAGTCAAGGGAGATGACCTCCCATTTCCATTTTGGTACTAGAATAGGCTGAAGAAATCCTGCAGGATGTTGATGTTTAACCTTGATCTACTGACATTCTAGATGCTTTGTCAAATATTCCGTAATTTCCTTCCGCATTCCAGGCCAGGTATAATCCTTTCTAATTACAGTTAACATTTTCTGGTATACTAGATATCCGACATAGGAACTTCGGTGATATTCATCAAGAATAATTATTTTCAAATTGTTTTGATTCAGAATATATATTCTCTTTCGCAAAACCAAAAACTGCTTATCTTTGAGTTCAAAATCAGATTGCTTCCCTTTAACTTTATCTACTTTTTCCTTCTTCCATAGAAACTGATATTCAACATCCTTGCTAGCTACTTCCAATATCTGGTCTTGGAACTTCAATTCAATTTGGTTAAAGTAGAGTTCATAGTTGCCATGCAATTTCCTACTTAGTGCATCCACCACTCGATTCCCCTTATCCTTCACATGTTGAATGTCAAAATCAAACTCACTTAGGAAAGAATTCCATCTAGCTTGGCATGCATTCAGGTTAGCTTATTTAAAATAGATATTTAGACTGTTGTGGTCAGTTCTCATCACAAACATTTTTCCCAACAGGTAATGTATCCATATTCATAATGCATGTACCACTGCAGTTAATTCCAAATGATAGGCTGAATACCTCTACTCATACTGCTCCAACATTATGGATTCATAAGCTATGACTCTCCCTTCTTGAGTCAAAACTGCTCCTACCCTTTCCTTAGAAGCATCAGTATAAACCTCAAATTCTTTACTCAAGTCTACTACCCACAGAACGGGAGTAGTAGTTAACATCTCCTTCAATAACTCAAAATTGTTTTGACATTTTTGATTCCACTTAAAGAGTCATCCCTTTCGCTACAAGGAAGTTATGGGATAAGCTATTTTGGAGAACCCACTGATAAATCATCGATAATAACCAGCCAAACCCATAAATGAACGTATGTCTGCCACATTCTTTGGTACCCTCAATTCCATGATGGTATTTATCTTTTCCAGGTCCACCGCAATCCCCTTAGCAGAAATCACATGCCCCAAATATTGAATCTGTTCTTTAAAGAAATGACACCTACTAAACTTAACATAGAGTTGGTGTTCCCTTAAAATATTTAACACAATGCGCAGATGCTCCTTGTGTTCTTCCATACTGTTGGAGTAGATTAATATGTCATCAGTAAAAAATAAAATGAATTTATCCAAGTATGGGTGAAAGATTCCATGCATTAAGCTCATAAATGTGGCTGGTGTGTTGGTTAACCAAAAAGGTAACACCACAAATTCATAATGGCCATACTAGGTATGAAAGGCTATTTTTCTTATATCTTCATATTTGATTCAGATCTGGTGGTACCTTGACCTTAAGTCAATCTTGGAAAACATTGTAGCTCCTTTGACTTGGTCGAACAAAAAATCTATGCACAATAAGGGATATTTATTTCTAACAGTCAAATTATTGAGCTATCGGTAGTCCATGCACATGCACATGGTGCCATCTTTCTTTCTTCAATAATTAGAACTAACTAATAAATTTAGAGTCATTAATTAAAAATATATTAATTAATTAAATAGCATTTCTTTAATAATTTTCCTTTCCTTTCATCATTAAAGGTCGGCCTCCCATTTTTCATCCATTCATTTCATTCTCCTTCATTTATACCCGAAGATGAGATCTGACAAAACTCATTGATCTATCTTGATGATGAACCATGGAGGATTGGTTTGAAACGTCCATTTCAACAAAAATGGATGTGATTATTATTATTATTATCATTATTATAATTATATTTAAATTTAATATTATTAATAATAATAATGATTATCTTAATTTAATATCATTAATAATGATAGTAATAAAATATTATTGATTAAAATATAATTAATAATTAATTAATAATGATTAATTAATCATTTAGTGAATAATAATATTATTATTTTTATAAATTTATAAATATTAATAATAAATAATACACCCAAATAATTAAATATTAATAATAATCAAATAATAATTTGAAACAATAATAATAATTAATTAATTCAATTTAAAGTAATAATTAATTAATTAATTATTAAAATATTGTTTTTCTCTAAGAATTAAATTTTAAATTATAAACCCAAAAAATTATTAATATTATAAATATAATGAATTATTAAACAATTGATACAAATTATAAACCTAAATGATTCACAAATCTAAACAATCAATAATAAAAACACATGGGATTAATAAACTCTAGGAATTAACATTTTAAATTCAAGGAATTAATAGCCCATAAGATTATTAATATTATAAATCCAAGGAATATATTTTATAAACCTAAAATATAAACAAACTCGAATGATCAATACTAACTTATTATTATTATTATTATAAAATAATTAATATCATTATTATTGATAATGACTATTTAAATTGAATATTATTAATAGTGATAATATAATATCAATAATAATATAATATTATTAATTAATTAATTATATCATTATTAATGATTAGTTAATAATTTAATAAATAATACTATTATTATTAATTAACAAATATTAACAATAATGAGTACACCCAACTAATTAAATATTAATAATAATTAATTAATAATTTTAATGAATAATAATTAATTAATTAAACAATAATAATAATTAATTAACTCAATTTAAATTATTAGTTAATTAATTAATAGTTAAAATATTGTTTTTTTATTAATTAATTTTATTGATAATAATAATATTAAAAATAATATTATTAATTTAATAATAAATTATTAAACAATGAATTGTGAACACAATAGATTTATATAAAAAATGAATATTAAAATTATAAACTCCACGAATAATATTATACCATAGGAATATGAAACTTTAGATTAATAATCATGAGAGATTGATATTATAAGTTGAATATATTAATAAATGCAAGAGATCCACACTAAAAATCCAAGGCAAGAGATTGATATTATAAATCCAAGGCAATAAGAAATGTAAGGGATCCACACTAAAAATCCAAGGGATTATAAACAAGGTATAAACACTAAAAAGTCAAGAGATTATAAACCCAAGGGAAGAATATGAAGCCCAATGTATATAAACCCTAACAAAAATACTATAAACCCTAAAGTAAAAATCGTTAGCTATGGTTGACCATGACTATTAAAACAAGTGATTTATATGAAACCCTTGGATTAATATTATAAATCCTGTGAATGATATTATACCCTAGTAATAATAAATCAAACGGATTAATACTAAAAACCCAAGGGATAATATTCGCAAGAGGATATTATTAAACCAAAGTGACTAATATTATTAACCCTACGTATATAAATCCTAAGATAAATGTTATAAACCCTGAAACAAACATGGTTGACCATGGTTTACATGGTTTGTTTTCACATTAACACAATCGTTTCCACAATTTGATTTTGGACCATGGTCAACCACAATTGATCACAGTTAATTTTCATATTGAGACAATCTTTTTGCAATGTGATATTGCACCATGGTTGTCTGTGACTATAAACCAAAGGGATTTATATTAAAGCCTAGCATTAATATTATAAACCTTACAAATAATATTATACCCTAGGAATATGAACCCTTAGATTAATAAACCCAAGGGATTAATATTATAAGCCCAAGGGATTAATTATAAAATCACAAGGTATTATAAACCCAAGGGAATAGTATTAAACCCAAGGGATTAATATTATAAACCCAATGTATATAAACCCTACGATAAATATTATAAACCTTAAAATAAAATGGTCGACCACCATCCATTTTCATATTGTGAAAACCGTTGTCGCAAACTGAAATTCCACCATGGCTGATTTTCATATTGACAAAATCTTTGTCACAATGTGACGTTGGACTATGGTTAACCATGGATGAGAATTATTATAAACACAAGGGATTTATATTGAACCAAAGGATTAATGTTATAAAGCCTATGAATAATTCAATACCATGAGAATATGAACCCTTAAATTAATAAACCCAGAGGATTGATATTATAAACCCAAGGAAATAATAAACTCAAGGGATTAATATTGAAAAAATAAGAGTTTATAAACCCAAAGGAATAATATTAAACCCAGGGGATTAATATTATAAACCTTAGGTATATAAACCTTTAGATAAATACTATAAACCCGAAAATAAACATGGATGACTATGGTTTAGTTGTATGGTTGTCAGAATTTGATGTTGGACTTAGAATGGACATGGTTGGCCATAGTTGTTTTTCATACTGATACAATATTTCTCACAAAGTGACATTAGACCATGGTTGACGATGGTTGACTATGGTTGATTTTCATATTGAGACAATATTTTTCATAATGTGACATCATACCATGGTCGATATTTATATTGAGACAATATTTGCCATAATGTGACATTGGATCATTGTTGACCATGGTTCACAATGGTTGGTTTTCATATTGAGATTTTTTTTGTCACAATGTGAGATTGGAACATGGTTGACCATGTTTGACAAAGATTATAAACACATGGGATTTATATTAAATCATGGAATTAATATTATAAAACCTACTATTAAACCCAAGATTATAATCCCTAGTATTTAACCCAATATATTAAACCCTAGTATTGAACCTAATACTAATAAACCCAAGGGATTATTAATATTATAAATTCAAAGGATTAATATAACCAATCCAAAGAATTAGAAAACTCAAGGGATTAATGTTATAAACCCAAGACATTATTAATATTATAAATATTATAAATACAAAAAATTAATAAACATAGAGATGTAGCTAAAGTAGGCATTGTAAAAGAATAACAAGTCATAGTTCAAGAACAATACTTAGAACTCCTTTACACATAGTCTGATACTCTGTATAAAAAAATTCCTGATTTAGCACGCCCATGTCAACTTACTGCAACTCCTTCTGGTTCTCATTATACTGATGCTTTAATTGGTATAGTTAATACTACAAAGAGTAAGAAGAAATCATCAAAATCTACTTCTCCAATCATAACTCTACCAGATTCACCTAAAGGAGACTCTTCCCTAGAAAAATTTGTTGATATTCACATCATAGATTCATCTACAATCAAAGCTAAATCATCAGGCAATAAGAATAAAGGGATATGTAAAAATAAACAAAACACTTCTCCCAAAGAGAAATCTTAAAAAACCAAGCTATTAGACAAAAAATGGAAACCTCATTATCCTTGTCTTATCTGTTATGAGGATCACTACACCAAAGAGTGTCCACATCGGGCCAAGGTATACAAATGTTTCAAAGGTTCACCAACACCTACTGTCATGAAATATCCTTTTCTATATGAACATACCATAATGATCGTACCTACTTCCAATTTATCGACAGATATCCTCATAATGTCCTAGGTCATGGTTGTGACACGATCTGAACACTATGGATCTAAGAGTCCTATAACTAGTAAATAAACTGAATCATCAAGTCAAACACCAGCGTCAACTCCTTCGGTTTCTGAACCATTGAGAATCAAGAAAACTAACCTTGATTTAGCGATTAAACCACCTTCCAAAGGTGTACTTCATAAATCAGCTTTCATTCCACATGTGAGAGCCACTCAAACTTACAATATTGTTGAATATTTGGCCTTATCCCCTTCAGCAATGTCAGCCCTCGAAGTGCTACAATATTATCTTGCTCAAAGTAAATTCCTATTATTAGCTATAGGAGTGATTGATCCTCAATACTCAAATCTGATTGTCTTTGATCTCAAAAAATTTGTACCTAGACTCACACATCAAATCGATTTCCAAATTCCAGTATTAGTCAAATCGAGCTGAGTTTTTAGAACTATAATTTATGCGAGAGTGTCTATGTGTATTATTTCATTATATTTTTGGAAAAATATTTGTTCTCTAACAAATAACGAGTCATCGACCATCCTTAAATCCTTTGATGGAAGAGGTTTTCGCCCATTCAGAATACTCGAGGATCTGCCTATAGAAGTAAAGGAAAAACAGTAATGCTAGAGGTGGAAGTTGTAGATGCCCCTCTTCATTACAACCTTCTTATGGGTCGAAGTTGGTATTTTGTTATGACTGTTGTTGTTTCACCAGTCTTTCGGATGATAATGTTTCCTCATAAATGGAAAATTGTTAAAATAGATCAGTTGTCTTACTTCTCTTAAGAACCTACTTCTACAGATAATATACATCATGTCGGAAAATTAGTTATCCCTTACGAAGATGTTGGGGTAGGAATAATTAAGGATTCCACTCCCATGGGAGCTTTCTCTATACCTTATCCCAATTTATTGCGAACTATTGCTAAAAGAAATATGATTACACCAAGCACAATGCCATTTGATTACACATAGAATGTTCCTTTAGAATGAGAATTGGACTCCTATGGTGGTTATATTCCTCTAAGTCCTTTTGAATCGACATATGTAGTAGTATAATCATGTTCTGACACTCCATCAACTTATACTAATCAAATGAATGTGGTGAGTGAAGAACCATATTCTTTATCAAGCTCAACCTTGACATCATTTTCGGACCCTTTTCAATAAGTATTTACAACTGATTGAAATATATACAAGAAATATTGTGATGAGAAGAATTTCCATGGGACAATCGCCATTATCGATATTATTTTTTACCTGCCTTGATAAACTTGAGAATGATTTTTTGTCCATATTTACAATTGATTATGTCAAGGAACCTCAAAATCCTACATCCATTGTTCATTCGAATTCTGAGAAAAAATTGGGAAATATTTCTACCACAATTCCTATTGACATATCAATTAAAACCAAAATTATTAAGAACATTCATATAGGTTCTTCTTTCTCGATTGAAAAGATAAAAAATTACAAAGCCCTATTTCAGGAATTTTGAGAAAGTTTTTCCTGGTCTTATGAAGAAATGCTAGGTATTGATCCTAAGTTTGTTATTCATGAAATTAAGACATACCCAGATGCTAAGCCTATTAGACATAGATTACATCTAATACATTCGTAGGAAGCTGTTGCAATCAAAGCTGAAGTTGAAACATTACTATGAGCATGATTTATTTATTCTATTCCTTTAACGAATTGTGTATCTAATACTTTTCCCATAAGGAAGAAACAAGGGACTATCAAAGTATGGGTTGATTATCAGGATATTAATAAAGCTTGTCCTAAAGAAAATTATCCTACCCCTTATATCGACCAAATTATTGATGATTGTGTTGGAAATGAAATATTCTCGTATATGGATGGTTTTCTGGCTACAATCAAATCAACATACTCCCTAGTGATCAGCCTAAACCAACATATATATGTCCATGGGGCATGTTTGAATATTTCAAATTACCCTTTGGAATAAAAAAATTTGGCACTAATTTCCAAGGAGCTATGTCTTATGCATTTCATGATATCAAACATATTGTACAACCCTATTTGGATCACTTACCATACATTAAAAAACATTACCATCTACCTTGAACTCCAACATTATAATTCTTATTACACCATGAAGTAGTCACTATATCCCTAAAGTTTACATACATGTTATAATTGATACATCAATTAATCAACTATGCTTTCTAATATAAGGGTTGACAAACATTTGGTTCGACTAGTGCCTCGTCAGCAACTGGCCGAGCTTTACTTCTGACATGAATGTGATTAGATATGGTATTATCATTTGTCCTTTGTATATATCTAATGTAGATCCTTTCACACAAAATATTTAATTAACCACTCAAACCTCTGTACTGTTATAGATCTAAATCATTAATACAATCACAAAAAATAGCACAACAATTGTCCATCAATAGTCGTGGCTCCATTTTGGGCCACCTATGTTGGATCTTTGGAATTGACGGCAGTGCTTTAAGGGATGGGATGGTTAAGGTCACTACCCACCCCACCCTTCATACTCTTCTTTCATTATTTCTATCGCCAAGGCAACCTTCGGCTCTGCAACCTTCTTCTGTAAACTGGGTCAGTGCTCACAGTATGCCACTCTGGTTCATCATGTCATCAGTGTAGTTTTTCCCATGGTTTATTCCGACACCGAGGTGAGATTCCTTTAGATGTTTGATCCATATTTGTGCAGGAACACAACATATAGAAATAACCATAAACATAGAGATGCAGTGGAAATAATGCTTCATTTCATTAATATCAAATAACAGAAATATGCTTATAGACATAATGGAAATAAAATAGCTAGGGTGTTGGTAGCGAATCTCTAAGAAGAGATGTGGTGGCTACAGACCTTTGAACTATGTTACAATGAGGCTCAAGGGCCTCTTTATTGTTTAGAAAACAATGGAGAACTCTAAACGTCCAAAAACCTAACCCTAGGAGATGAAGAGCCAAAACTATGGGCCCCGTTTGGGTAAATTGGTGTTTCAAATTCCTGGGGTCGTAACTTTGCCATACTATCTACATTTGATGCACATGATACATTGTTAGAAAGATATATCCAAGGAATAAAACTGCTGCTACAAATATAGGTTCCATATTGAAATCATATTTTCCAGAGGTGCGATGCCAAAAAACGTCGTTTAGGGCCTCAAAATGGCTCCGGAAGTTTAGGACCCAAAAAAGTGCTAAAAATAGTAAGTTGTACTGCAACTTAAAAACTGAAAGAACTAATGGTGGGGTTCAAATGGAATAGGTGGTTTGCCACCAATATCCACCTGGATCATTAAGGCCCAAAAACGGCTCCGGGAGTGCAAGACCCGAAAAGCTACTAGAAATAGTAAGTTGTGCTGAATGTGAAAAGCTGCAAGAATCGAAGGTGCGGGTCCAAATGGAGTAGGTGGGTGGCCACCGATATCCAACTAGATCATTCCTCCCTCCTTAGGAAGCAATGGTTCCCATTGTGTTGAGATCCTCTAGGAGATGAGGAAAATTCTGTTGAATTGGTTATTATATTTGTCGAAGATGTCATGGACCCATGGGCGGACATGCTGGATGCGTTTAGTAAATTTGGTTTCTTTATCAACCTTAGATAGTACATATGTGGATTCTATTTGTGTAGTCGCCTGAGGTATGAAAACATCAGGCAACAGTGTGTCAGGGGTCAAATCAATGGAGTGCTTCTCTTGATGGTGTAGAGGAACCTCTGTGGGTGAGGAGAAGATTTCCTCGTATTCCTCCCTGATTTTTTCCATTTGCTATAGCTGTGCAGGGGAGCCATGTTTCAAGGTTGTTTCCAGAATATTATTTTTTCCCTGTGAGTGCGTTGCAAGGAAAATAAATTTCCTAGTTTGGTAAATAGTCTTACTGCGTTTTTTTGCAACAGTCAAAGAGATGACAGGAGGCAGTACTACCTTCGGTATCCTGTACAAGTTATTTCCCAAAGTAATAGAAACAACACAAGGATTAGAATCATACACAACATGTCACCTCCACAAGTATGGTTGGCCCAATAATACATTAGCTACATCAAGAGGAGCAACATCACACAATACCTCATCCGTGAATAACTTTATATTGTACAGAAGGCGGCACTACTAACAGATGCGGAGATCTCTCCCTGGGTGGAGCCACCTAATGCTATAGAGCTGTGGGTATTCTATGGTCTGTAGGCCGAGCTGCTTCATGGCCTTTGCTGAAATGAGGTTCTTTTGGCTTCTGCTATTGACAAGAAATTTCAGCAGAGAACCCTTCACCCACATCTGCAAATGGAAGAGGCACTCCCAATCCTCTAGATCCTCTGGATCCTCCCTCTGGATCTTGGTGGTGGAAACAATGGCACTAGGATTTGCATCAATGATCTGCTTCCCTTTATCATTTCCTTTTTCTAGTTCTGACTCATGATCAGAAAATGCATTTGATTTGGGTGCCTTTAGTTCGACCACCAATAAATCTTTAGCCCAACACTCGTTTGTGTTGTGAGTGGGGCTATTATGAAATTAACTCCACTTCCTTGTGTCCTTCTTTGGATTTGTGGTGTTTTTCTGAGTTGCATTTCTTTGACCTTGCCCCTTTTTCTTCAATTTGGGGGCACCTTTTGGATTCACATATCCAAAGCCTCACTTCTTCTCCTTAAATTTTTGCTCAATATTAGTGGCATAGTGGTATTCCGTGCCAAGTGATTTAATGTTGAGGAATTCCATTTCCTCCTGAATGTGTTTTTGCAGAGAGCCGTGGTACTTGAGCACCAAATGTATCTTTGAATATTTAATACCCAACTTTGTGCACAGGGTATGGAACAGATTCATCAGTTCGTGCACATCTTGATCCCTTTGTTGCCGCAATGTGGTCCATTAGATGTATTTGTCCTCATAGCTCCCCACAGTGTAATATTTTTCCTTGATGTCATCTTAGAATGAATTCCAAGTGGGTGTGGCTGACAATGGAGAGGGTTCCCCTTCATCCTCTTGCTCACAGTAGCTTTGCTAGTAGTCTTTGACATGAGGGGCAGCTTTGAGGAGTGCAAAAATAATCTTTTCTTGGTCAGAGAAATGGACCAAGAGATACCCTTCAAGAAAATTCAACCATCTATCTATGGTGCTTGCATATATTTTTCCTTCAAATATAGGAATTTTAAAGTTTACATGTACCTTGAAGGGAGTGGCACCTCCAGAGTGGCTGTTAGATGCAGATACACCATAGGTGGGAAGTCGTTGAAGGATCTGAGAAAAGTTATCCATCATCGTGTTCCTTTGTTTCTCAAGGGCCTCCTCGAGCAATATTTTGATAGGATATCCTAATCCCTTGTCTTTCTTCTCTTCTGCCATGGTAGGTTGTCAGGGTTTGCAAGGTTGATATTGCAAGGGTTCAACCAAATAGAGCCCTAACTCCTTATACCTTGACCGCATTGGGGACATGCAAAGAAAAACAAAGAAAGAGCATACTGCTCTCATACCACTGATCCGGATTTATGCAGGAACGAAAAAAATACACAAATAACCATAAACAAATAGATTCATTGGAAATAATGCTTCATTTCATTAATATCAAATAACAGAAATATGCTTAAAGATATAATGGAAATAAAATAGCTAGGGTGCTAGTAGTGAATCTATGAGAAGAGATGTGGTGGCTAAAAACCTCTAAAATGTGTTATAATGAGGCTCGAGGGCCTATTTATTATTGAGAAAATAATGGAGGACTCTAAACATCCGAAAACCTAACCTAGGAGATGGAAAGCCAAAAATATGGGCCCTGTTTGCGTAAATTGGTGTTTCAACTTCCTGGGGTCGTAACTTTGGCATATTATCTTTGTTTGATGCACATGATACATCGTTATAAATATCTATAAAAGGACTAAAACTACTACCATGAATATTTATTTTGGAATGGAATCGTATTTTCCAGACTAGTGATGCCCAAAAAACATCGTTTAGGGCCTCAAAATGGCTTTGGAAGTTCAGGACCCGAAAAACTGCTAAAAATAGTAAGTTGTGCTGCAACTTAAAAACTGAAAGAACTGATGGTGGGGGTTCAAATGGAATAGGTGGGTGGCCAGAAATATCCACTTGGATCATTAAGGCCCAAAAACGGCTCCAGGAGTGCAGGACTTGAAAACCTGCTAAAAATAGTAAGTTTTGCTGCATATGAAAAGCTGCAAGAATTGATGGTGTGGGTCCAAATGGAATAGGTGGGTGGCCACCGATATCCACCTGGATCATTCCTCCCTCCTTAGGAAGAAATGGTCCCCATTGCGTTGAGATCCTCCAGGAGATGAGGCAAATTCTATTGAACTAGTTATTAGATTTTTTGAAGATTTCATGGACCTGCAGGCAGACATGCTGGATGCGTTTAGTGAATTTTGTTTCTTTATCAAACTTAGATATTACATGAGTGGATTATGTTTTTTTAGTTGCATCAGGTATGGAAACATCAGCTAGCGATGTGTCGGGGGTCAGATCAATTGAGTGCTTGTCCTGACAGTGTAGAGGAACCTCTATGGGTGAGGAGAAGATTTCCTCATATTCCTCCATAAATTTGTCCATCTGCTGAAGCTCTGCAGGGGAGCCTTGTTTTTATTTTGTGGCCACAATATTATTCTTCCCCTGTGATCAAGTTGTAAGGAAAATAAATTTCCTGGATTTTTTTGCAGTAGTCAAAGAGATGACATGGGGCAGTACTACCTCCGGTATCCTGTACAAGTTATTTCCCAAAGTAACAACAACAACATGATGCCTAGACTCATACACAACATGTCACCTCCACAAGTATGGTTGGCCCAATAATACATTAGCTACATCAAGAGGAGAAACATCACACAATACCTCATCCATGAATGGCTTAATATTGTACGGAAGGCGGCACTGCTGGCAGATGCGAAGATCTCTCCATGGGTGGAGCCACTCGATGATATATGGCTATGAGTCTTCTATGGTCGATAGGATGAGCTGCTTCACGACCTTCGCTAAAATGAGGTTCTTTAGGCTTCTTCTATCAACAAGAAATTGCAGCATAGAACCCTTCACCCACATCTGCGAATGGAAAAGGCACTCCCCCTCCTCTGGATCCTCTCGATCCTCCCTCTAGATCTTGGTGGTGGAAAAAATAGCACTGGGATCTGCATCAATCATTTTCTTCCCTTTTTCATTGCCTTTGTTTGGTTCTGACTCAGGTGAATAAAATGCATCTGATTTAGGTGCCTTTAGTTCAGCCACCAATGACTGTTTGGCCCAACACTCGTTTGTGCTATGAGTGGGGTTGTTATGAAATTCACACCACTTCTGTGTGTCCTTCTTTGGATATGTGGTGTTGTTCTGAGTTGCACTACTTTGGCCTTGCCCCTTGTTCTTCGGTTTGGGGGCACCTTTCGGATTTGTAGATCCAAAGTCTCTCTTCTTCTACATAAATTTCTGCTCGATCTTTGCAGCATAACGGTATGTCGTGCCAAGCGATGTAATGTCGGGGAAATCCATTTCCTCCTGAATGTGTTTGTGTAGAAATCCATGGTGCTTGAGCACCAAATGTCTCTATGAATCTTTAATACCCAACTTTTTGCATAGGGTATGGAACATATTCATCTTTTCGTGCACATATTGATCCCTTTGTTGCTCCAGTGGTCCATTGGATCTATTTGTCCTCATAGCTCCCCATGGGATAATATTGTTCCAACTTCCCAGGGTCATCACATTGGCATACTGTCTCTGTTTGATGCACATGATACATCGTTAGAAATATCTATCCAAGGACTACAGCTGCAGCCGCAATGCCCAAAAAACGTTGTTTAGGGCCTCAAAATGGCTCCGGAAGTTCAGGACCCGAAAAATTGCTAAAAATAGTAAGTTTTCCTACAACTTAAAAATTGAAAGAACTGATGGTGTGGGTTCAAATGGAATAGGTGGGTGGCCACCAATATCCACTTGGATCATTAAGGCCCAAAACGGCTCCAAGAGTGCAGGACCTGAAAACTTGCTAAAAATAGTAAGTTGTGCTGAATGTGAAAAGCTACAAGAATTGATGGTGTGGGTCCAAATGGAATAGGTGGGTGGCCACCGATATCCACCTAGATCATTCCTCCCTCCTTAGCAAGCAATGGTCCCCATTGCGTTGAGATCCATCATGAGATGAGGCAAATTCTATTGAACTGGTTATTAGATTTGTTGAAGATGTCATGAACCTATGGGTGAACATGTTGGATGCGTTTAGTAAATTTTGTTTCTTTATCAGAATTAGACAAGAAATGTGTGGATTTTGTCTGTGTAGTCACATGAGGTATGGCAACATCAGGCAGCAATGCGTCGGGGGTCAGATCAATGGAGTGCTTGTCTTGATAGTGTAGAGGAACCTCTGTGGGTGAGGATAATATTTCCTGGTATTCCTCCCTGAATTTTTCCATTTGTTGTAGCTGTGCAGGGGAGCCCTATTTTGAGGTTGTGGCCAGAATATTATTCCTTCCCTGTGAGTGAGTTGTAAGAAAAATAAACTTTCCTGGTTTGGGAAACAATCTTACTGCGTTGTTTTGTAGTAGTCAAAGAGATGAAAGGATGCGGTACTACCTCTGGTATCCTGTACAATTTGTTTCCCAAAGTAATAATAACAACATGAGGCCTAGACTCATACAAAACATGTCATCTCCACTAGTATGGTTGGCCCAATAATACATCAGCTACATCAAGAGGAGCAACATCACACAATACCTCATTTGTGAATGGCTTGATATTGTACGGAAGGTGACACTGTTGGTGGAGCCACCCGATGGTATACAGTTGTGGGTGTTCTATGGATGACAGGCCAATCCGCTTCACGACCTCTGCCAAAATGAAGTTCTTTTGGCTTCCGCTATCGACAAGAAATTGTAGCGGAGAACCCTTCACCCAGATCTGCAAATGGAAGAGGCACTCCCCCTCCTCTGGATCCTCCCTCTAGATCTTGGTGGTGGAAACAATGGCACTAGGATCTGCATCAATGATCTGGTTCCATTTATCATTGCCTTTTTCTGGTTCTGACTTAGGATCAGAAAATGCATCTAATTTGGGTGCCTTTATTTCGGCCACTAATGATTGTTTTTCCCAACACTTGTTTGTGTTTTGAGTGGGATTGTTTTGAAATTCGCACCACTTCCCTATGTCCTTATTTGGATTTTTGGTGTTGTTCTGATTCGCACTTCTTTGGCCTTACCCCTTATTCTTTGGTTCGGGGGAAAATTTCGGATTCATAGAACCAAAGTCTTGCTTCTTCTAATTAAATTTCTTCTCGATATTGGCATCATAGTGGTATGCCGTGCCAAGCGATGTAATGTCGAGGAAATTCATTTCATCCTAAATGTGTTTGTGAAGAAAACCACGGTACTTGAGCACCAAATGTATCTCTGAATCTTTAACACCCAACTTTGTGCGCAAGGTACGGAAAGATTTGTCAGTTCATGCACATCTTGATCCCTTTGTTGCCGCAGCATGGTCCATTGGATTTATTTTTCCTCATAGCTCCCCACAAGGTAATATTGTTCCTTAATGCCATCTCGGAACGAATTCCAAGTGGGTGTGGCCAAGAATGGAGAGGGTTCCCCTTCATCCTCTTTCTCACAGTAGGTTTCCCACCAGTCTTTGACATGAGGGGGAGCTTTGAGGAGTGCAAAAATAATATTTTCTTGGTCAGAGAAATCATGGACAGAGAAATACCCTTCAAGAAAATTCTACCATCTATCTATGGCGTTTGCATCTATTTGGACTTCAAATACAGGAATGTAAAATTTTACCTGTACCTTGAAGGGAGTGGCACCTCCAGAGTGGTTGTTGGATGCAGATATGCTGTAGGTGGGTAGTCCTTGAAGGATCTGAGAAAATTTATCCATCATCGCATTCATTTGTTTCTCAAGGGCCTCCTCGAGAAATATTTTGATAGGATCTCCTGCTCCCTTGTCTTTCTTTTCTTCTGCCATGGGAGGTCCTCGGGGTTTGCAAGGATGATCTTGCAAGGGTTCAACTAGATCGAGCCCTAACTCCTTATACCCTGACCACGTTGGGGACATGTAAAGAAAAACAAAGAAATAGAAGACCTCTCTGATACCACTGATCTAGATTTATATAGGAAGGCAACAAAATACAGAAATAACCATAAACATAGAGATGCAGCAAAAATAATGCTTCATTTCATTAATATCAAATAACAGAGATATGCTTACAGACATAATGGAAATAAAATAGCTAGGGTGATGGTAGTGAATCTATAAGAAGAGATGCGGTGGCTACACACCACTGAACTGTGTTAAAATGAGGCTAGAGGGCCTATTTATTATTGAGAAAACAATGGAGAACTCTAAACATAAAAAAACCTAACCCTAGGAGATGAAGAGCCAAAATGATGGGCCCCGTTTGAGTACATTGGTGTTTCAATTTCCCGGGGTCATAACTTTGGCATACTATCTCTGTTTGATGCACATCATACATCGTTAGAAATATCTATCCAAGGTCTACAATTCCTGTCGCGATGCCCAAAAAACGTCGTTTAGCGCCTCAAAATGGCTCTGGAAGTTCAGTACCCAAAAAACTGCTAAAAATAGTAAGTTTTGCTGCAACTTAAAAACTGAAAGAACTGATGGTGGGCATTAAAATGAAATAGGTGGGTGGGCACCAATATCCACCTAGATCATTAAGGCCCCAAAATGGCTCCGGGAGTGTAGGACCCAAAAACCTGCTAAAAATAATAAGTTGTGTTGAATGTGAAAAGCTTCAAGAATTGATGGTGTGGGTCCAAATGTAATAGGTGGCTGGCCACCGATATCCACCTGGATCACTGTTCCTCGACTTCCATGGAATTTATTTTATTTCTTTCTATTCACCGATTCAAACTGTTGTGTATTTATTTTTTAGTTTCAACAAAAAAATTTCATTTTCCCTTATGAATTGGGTTGAGGTTCAGCTTATACCAAAAATATTCCCCTGAAATGCTACAGGTGTCAACTACAGGCACGAAGTACTGCTCCGTTCGAGAACACCTGGTCTTCAAAATTTCTTCTAACCTCACTCCAGATAAAACCTCGGTCTCTGTAATATGCATATTTTTCTTATTGTGCTTGTTTAGACTAAATACCTACATCATAGCTGGCAGTTTCTGTTTTTCTGCGGTAGCATTGTTGACAAGATGGTGACCCTGCCTTAGCCGGTAGCCAGAGCTCCTTCGAATCCACCTCTCACAATTTTCCATTCTCTGTATGTACTGTTACTTCTAGGCAAGGGGTTTAAGCTTAGCTCTTATGCATCTCTTGAATTCAGACTGCTCTCCATTTTCTGCAGGTTAACGCTTCGAACGAGGGTTTACTCTCCTCTATACTGTAATTCTTATTTTCTTTATGGATACGATTGAGAGCATGAGCGTAGCTCACCCTCCAACCTTATGTTCCATCTAGAACCAATCTTGAGAATTAATTCAGAGAGGGTTAGAGTAGTATTATTTGTAGTTGGTCTGTGCCTTGGTCATTTATGTACTAAAATGTTGAGTTTTTGGCATTATTTATTGGATTTTTAATCATTGGTTCTGCAAATACCATATGAATTAATTTTTCCTCTTCTACTGTTTAGATCTCTGGCTAATTATAGTTTTTCTGTCGGTTTAGCCGAGTTATCACAATAATGTATTCAGTTCCTTTATCTCATAACATATTCAATTCCTTGTTTTCATATTTGGACTATTTAATTAATTTATATTTACTATATATGTTACACAGATATGTATTACGCTTTTACATTCTTAGAAAAATCATTATATCCTATGGAATTTCTCCAGTTTTACGTACATTCACGTGTATTTTGACTCTTTATTTTTTTTTGGTATTTTCTCCTTTGGGACACGAACCCTATTCCTTTTACACTGGGGTCTAGGTTCTAAACCCTCGCCAAAGCCCTATATGACAATTTGTACCACCGTGGGTGGTTTTATGTGAATTTTTCTATCTTCAAACTCTGCCTTATCACATTCCTGCAAGGGTTTTGTAATTGCTAAAATCTAAACACTTTATGAAATATTTCCATTTTTTGGCTTTATGGAGTTTTTCCATGCATCTTCTTACTATGTTTTCTAAATGAAAGTTATTTTGGTATCATACAGTTTTCTACAATTCTTCTATAGTTCCTTTCTATTAAAGTATGAGCATACTAGTGTTTTTCTTCAGAAATATACATAAATCATATTTAAAAATATTCACATAGTTCGACCCAGTTAATTCATCTAATACAAATCTTTAAATTCAGAACTACTTATGTTGTAATAAATAACAGTAATTTTAGAATTATTTCCAACTTTAAGAAAAGAAACATAAATCAGAACTCAAATATACGAAAGTACCTAATTCCAGAAAATTTCCCTCCGAATTTTGATGGTCCTCCCAACTATGAGAGAGGCGATTACATCCTCTGCTACCACCTTGCTCCTCACTAGGGTTGATATGTTTCGATGAGACAAGAAGTGTAGACCTCAGTAATTCAATCCAGTATTTTCTACTTATGGGTGTTAACCGAGCTCCACTGGTGTCACCACCAGTGCTGGATTACTCATATAAATATCTCGTTGCTTCACCCTTCCTTCTACACAAAACCCCATTCCTTCCTAGGATTTTTCCCTAAATCATTTCTTTGCAATTTTAACTGTCAGAACTCTCTCCACCTTTTTAGGCAGGTATCTTGGACACATTTACCAATCAGTTACTTCTTTCTTTTACTTAAGATAAATTATTCATTAACTCTTTTTATAAAATATCACAGATAATTTATTGAAATGTTGTTAACGAATACTCCATTCGTTATCTTTTCAAAATGTATCATGACAAGTTTTTAAGTTCATAGTTAACACTGAAAAAGGTGTTACATCTCGCCCCGCTGAAGCAAACAATTTCCTTAGTGTTATTTAGAACAACTCTGGATGATCTTGTTGGATAATATGTTCATCCTCCCAAGTGGCCTCCTTCGGGCCAAAGTGCTTCCACTGCACTTTAACTTTGCGGGTGACTTGCTTGCGGAGCATTATTTCTCTCCACTCTATAATATGTTACAGTTATACTAGGAACTCGTCATCTTGTTCTACCTACAGATCACAATAATTACCATTAGTTTAAATCAGAAATCCTTACTTTTGTCACAATTGTAATTCTTTGTTAACTTACATGTATACCCTGGCACTGTATCACATGTTTGGGGTCATGTACATAATGTTTTAGTAATGATACATGAAACATGTTATGTACCAATATATGGCTTGGTAGAGCCAGTTTTTAGGCCACTGGTCCTTTTCTTTCCAAAACTTCAAATGGCCCACAATATCTAGGGTCCAACTTGGCACACGTGTTCCACCAAAGTGTGCTTTTCTTCGATTTTATTCTCACATACACATGATCCCCAACCAAAAATTTCCAGAATTTTTTTTTCTTGTTGGCATACACTTTTTGATGGTCCTGAGTAGCCTTCAAGTTCCGCCTTATTTTATTCACCTCACACTCCATCTTCTCTAACATATCTGGTACAAGCATCATTTTATTTTTTGGACTAATCCAATTCATAGGAGTCTAACATTGTCTTCCATACAATGCGTCAAAGGGGCTCATCTTAATGGATTCCTGATATAGATTGTTGTAAGAAAAATCAACCAGATGTAGATACTCTTCCTGCTATTACATTACATACATGGGTAGCATATCCTCCAGAATCTGATTCACCCTTTCTGTTTGCCCATCCTTTTGTGGATGATAAGCAATAATAAATTGTATTTGTGTCCCCGGTCCGCTAAATAGCATCTTCCAGAATGCTAAAGTGAATTTCACATCATGAATTGAAATCACCAACATGGAATACCATGCAATCTGGAAATTTCTCTCATAAATATATCTGCAATTTGTACCATCTTATAAGTAGATTGGAAGGGAATAAAGTGCCACTTTGTTGAGTCCATCAACTACCAAAATCAAATTGGTGTGCCTTCTATTCTTTGGTAGTCCAGTGATGAAGTCAAGGGAGATGACCTCCCACTTCCATTTTGGTACTAGAATAGGCTGAAGAAATCCTGCAGGATGTTGATGTTCAACCTTGATCTGCTAACATTCTAGACACTTGGTCAAATATTCTGCAATGTCCTTCCACATTCGAGGCCAGGTATAATGCTTTCTAATTGCAGTTAAAATTTTCTCATATCCTGTATGTCCAGTATAGGAAATCCAATGATATTAATCAAGAATAATTAATTTCATATTGTTTTGATTTGAAATATATATTCTCTTTCGAAAAAACAAAAACTACTTATATTTGAGTTCAAAATTAGACTACTTCCCTGGCTCTTTATCTACTTTTTCCAGCTGCCATAGAAGCTCGTATTCACGATCCTTGCTAGTTCCTTCCAATATCTGGTCTTGGAAATTGAATTCAATTTGGTTAAAGTAGAGTCCGTAGATGCCATGCAGTTTCATATTTAGTGAATCCGCCACTCGGTTCTCTTTACCCTTCACATGATGAATGTAAAAATCAAACTCACTTAGGAAATAATTCCATCTAGATTGGTGCGCATTCAGGTCAGCTTGTTTAAAATCGCTAGTTAGACTGTTTTGGTCAGTTCTCAGCACAAACCTTTTTCCCAACAGGTAATGTCTCCATATTTGTAATGCATGTATCACTGCAGTTAGTTCCAAATCATAGGTTGAATACCTCTGCTCATGCTCCTTCAACTTTCTGGATTCATAAGCTATGACTCTCCCTTCTTGAGTCAAAAATACTCCTAACCCTTCCATAGAAGCATTGGTATAGAACTCAAATTCTTTACTCAAGTCTATTACCCCCAGAACAGGATCAGTAGTTAACACATCCTTCAATAACTCAAAGTTGTTATGACATTACTGAGTCCACTTAAAGAGTCATTCCTTTCACTGCAAGCAGATGACGGTAAAAGATAATTTGGAAAATCCATTGATAAATTGTCGATAATAGCCAACCAAACCCATCAATGAACGTATGTATGCCACGTTCTTTGGTACCATCCATTCCATGATGGTATTTATCTTTTTCGAGTCCACTGCAATCCCCTCAGTGGAAATCACATGCCCCAAATATTGAATCTGTTCTTTAAAGAAATCACAATTACTAAAATTAACATAGAGTTGATGTTCCCTTAACATCTTCAACACAATGCAAAGATGCTCCATGTGTTCTTCCATACTGTTGGAGTAGATTAATATGTCATCGATAAAAATTAAAACGAATTTATCCAAGTATGGATGAAAGATTCTATGCATTAAGCTCATAAAGGTGGTTGGTGCGTTGGTTAACACAAAGGTAACACCACAAATTAATAATGTCCATACTTGGTACGGAAGGCTATTTTTCTTCTATCCTCATCTCTTATTCGGATCTGGTAGTACCTTGACCTTAAGTCAATCTTGGAAAACACTGTAGCTCCTTTGACTTGGTCCAACAAGTCATCTATGCGTGGTAAGGGATATTTATTTTTCGTAGTCAACTTATTGAGCTATCGGTAATCCATGCACATGCACATGGTGCCATATTTCTTTCTCATGAGCAACATTTGTGCTCCCCATGGGGACACACTTGGCCAAATGTAGCCTTTATCCATCAATTCCTATAGCTGCATTTTTAACTCTATTAGTTCTAGCACACTCATTCTATAAGGAGTTCGGGACACAAGTGCTACCCTGGGTATTAGTTCTATGGTAAAGTCTATGTCCCTTTTTGGTGGAATCCCCGGGATTTCCTTAGGAAAACATCCTGGAGTTATTACAAAATAGGGATGTTTTCTAGCATAACAGTCTTATCCTGAGAATTGGTGAATCCCACTTGTATGGAATAGAGTTGGAATCCTTTCATTATGCATTTGCTTAACTCAAATGCTGTAATAGGCCGTAACTGAAATTTTTTCTTAATGCCTTGCAGTTCATGTCTTGTTCCATCCTTTGATTTAAAATAAATAACTTTGTCCTTATAGTCCACCAGTGACTAGTGCCTCTCCAACCAATCCATCCCCAATAATATATCGTAAGATCCCAGGGGTAGAATGTTGACTTCCATAGAAATGTATTGATTCCCAACACTCAACTCACAATCTGGTACTTTGGCATTTACCCACCTTCTTGCCTCTGTAGCCAACTGAACTAACTAGGGATTCTTGAATTTATGGTTCTGTAATTTACATATTTCAACTATACGAGGGTGTATATAGCTCGAGTTGGCTCTGGGATCAGATAAAATAGAAATAGGTTGGGTTTGTATCTTACCTTCTAACTCTTTCATGGTTGGCTGGAAATTTTCTTACCGATCTTCTAGAGTTGCATTGATTCTAGGTATGTTTCTCGCTACATCCCCCACATTCGATGCCTCTTGTAGGTTTTTTGTCACCTCATTTCTTCCTCGATGAGGACATTTATTAAAGTAATGCGCTGCCCCACAACCCTAGCATTGCAACATGGGTTTTTGGGACTACCCAATGCTGGGTATACTAGAGGCTTCTGTATGCCACTCCTCACTAACCCACTTGGTCTTTGATTGAATTTTTCCATTTTGTTTACTCAAAGGGTTCCTTGTAGAGCTCCAGTAGTTTCCAGATCTATTATTTTTGTTATTTCTGAAATGTTTCTTCCCTTTTCGAGGTGTCCAAATTTTCCCAGCTTCTACCTTAACTTTGGACTCCTGATAGCACATACGTACTTTCCTTATTGCTTCATCCATGGCCCTTGGGTTCATGAACTCAATCTTTTATTTCATATGTAATGGAAAATTTCTTAGGAATCGATGCACTTTCACCTTCTCATTGTGAAAATACGGTACATATCATAATAATGAAGTAAATTTTGTAACAAAGTCATCCATGGAGATTTTTCCTAGTTTTAGATCATGGAACTCTTATAACTTTTCATCGTAGAAATATTTCATCTGGTACTTATCCTTGAAATATTGTTGGAACTCATCCCAAGTTACATTTTGGTCTTCTATTCCACACACATTCTTTAATATCCCGTTTTGGGGATATCTCTAAAACACGACAAACTCCAACCAGAGATAGACTATGAGGGAATTTACCAGATATTCCGCCTCTGAAAGAGGACGAGATCCGGAGGGTACCTGGCCCTTTCCAGACTCTATCTAGGAGTGAAAGATAAACACACCAAGTGGTATAGAACTAGAGTGCTAAAAAACAATAATAGAAATAGAAGGAGAATACAACAACTACGACAACAACGACAACTCAACCAGAAACATAGAGAGAAAATTCTGAGCCATTTTATTAATCTGAGAAATGTAATGAAGTACAAGAGGCGATCTTTCCCAAAGCAAGTAGGAAAACACTCTCAGAAAAGACAAGAAATGGCTGCTCTATGAACTACGTCCCAGTTGCTGGAAAAATACCGTGTAGCTGCTACTGCTTGAATGGATTGAAGATTAGGGGTTGATCCCCTTGCCGGAATGAGCTGAAAATTAGCAAATATCCTCTCCTCAACAACCCAGGCAAGGTCCAGAAACCATTCCAAGAATGGCCAACCCCAGATATCACCAGAAACTGCCTCCCCAGTGAATTACACTGGCCTCCAAGGTAAAACGCAGTGGATGGATAGAAATAACTGAAATACTACCACACACTCTGCCAAAAACCTCTGAGGAGCAAAGTCTGACCCTCTGCTCAAAATCCCAGTGAAATCACCTGCAAAAACCCCAATCCGAAGCTCCTCCATAGTGGACTGCATCCTCTCCTCCAATGACTGTGCAGTATATATAAGCGTTGGCTCCACAACAAACCCAAACAATGAAACGACTCACAAAATACTAGAAAATAAACCTTGCCTGAGTAGGCACTTGAAGTCCCCCGGGGCTAAGGGTGAGATCTTTGACCAGAGACACTCAATGCACTAAACATTGCTGCAGACAGGCTAAACAGTCAGCGTGCTCAAGAAGAAAAAAGTCTCACTCCAAAATCATCAACTCAAGAATGATCCAAATGAGGAGGCTCCTCCATCTTTTATAGCATTGGTTTCCCTCCAAAACCCAACGTGGCCTCTCTCTCCTCCACATACTCATCCTTATCTATGCAGAAGCTTCTAGAGTGTACATAGGTCCCCTCCTCTATGTGGTGTTTGGCCCCCTTAACTCCCCTTGAGTCACAACATTGTGCTACTAGGTGGATGTCTTATTCTACTTTAGTGAGTTAGACCCTCTTTACTCACTTTTTATTTATTTACAAACCATAGACGACAAAAATATAAAAAATCGAATATTCCAATTAGCTGTCACTAATTAGGAATATTACAGTCACCCCTGGCAAAATTTTGCTTGTGCTCAAGCAACTAAAGTGATGGATGTTGAAAAATGTTCTCGTTCTCCCAAGTGGCATCCTCATCCAGCAAATTCTTCCACCTGACCAAGAATTCTCGGACTGTCCTGCTCCATAACCACCTCTCCCTGCTATCAATAATGGCCTCCGGCTGCAACACCAAGTGCCCCTCATCATCTGTAGGCGATATCTCCTCTGTCATTGTCACCTGCTATCCAAGCGCCTTCTTCAGGCATGATACATGGAAAATGTTCTGGATCTTGCTGCCTTGGGGTAGCTCCAACTCATATGCAACCTGCCCAATCCTGCGTATCACCCTGTATGGCCCGTAGAAATGAGGCTTGAGCTTCTCAGCTCCCTTCTGCTTCAGCAATGACTATCGGTATGGCTGTAAGCATAGGTAGACCAAGTCCCCTACCTCAAACTATCGCTCCACCCGACCTCTGTCGGCATACAACTTCTGCTGGTTCTGTGTTGTAGCCATATTGTCCTTGAGAGCTCGAAGGATATCCTGATTCTCTTGGATCCACATCCTGGCTCTAGGATCCTTACTCACACCGAACATCACATCAGCAAATGATAAAGGATGGTACCCATACAAAATGTAAAATGGTGACATACCAATAGACATGTCATGTGTCAAGTTGTAGCAGTACTCCCCCAAATGAAACCATCTCAACCATGCTCGCTGCTACCCACTGACATAGTTATGCAAGTAGCCCTCCAGCCACTTGTTAACTATCTTTGTCTATCCATCCGTCTGTGGGTGGTAGCTGGTACTCGGTGTCAACTCCATCCCCACTAGCCGGAAAAGCTCATGCCAAAATCTGCCCATGAAGCGGATGTCCATGTCACTGATGATGGTCTTAGGAAGACCATGCAACCTGAAAATCTCTCAGAAGAATAGCTTGGCCACCTGTGCTGTTGTGTAATGCGCGGATATGGCGAAAAAGTGTGCATAATTTTTCAGTCGATCAACGATGACAAAGATACAGTCCTTGCCCTGCACCATGGGAAACCCTGTGATGAAATCCATCGATATGCTCTCCCATTTCCCCTTCGGAATGGGAAGAGGCTACAAAAAAATTGCGAGATGTCTCATCTCCCCCTTATTCCTCTGACAAACATCGCACTTCGTGATGTGTTAGATTACATCCTCCTTGAGGCCCTTCAATGATAACCTCTCCCTATTGGCCCTGTAGGTTTTGGTAAACCCCTGATGGCTTGACAATGGAGAAGCATGTGATGCCTGGAGTATCCTATTCTTAAGCTAAGATCCCTCAGTCAAGAAGATCCTATCCCTATAATAGATGATCTCGTCGACCACCCTGTATCTGTCATCTACTACCCGTCCATCCAGCACCTCACATGAAAACCTCTGCTTGGAGTACTTGACTAAAAGTCGAGCCCTCCAATTTGTATCCAAGCTCATAAGAGATAACGTGGCTGGTCTACGTGAAAGGGCATCTGCTACCACGTTATTCTTACCTTTGACATACTCAATGTCAAATTCATATGCTTGGATCTTACTGATCCACTTCTGCTGCCTCTCGTGTAGTTGTTTCTGCTCCAAAAAGAACCTGAGGCTATTGTGGTCAGTTCTCACCCTGAATCTGTTCCCTACTAGATACTTCCAGAATTTGGACAAGGCATGCATGATGGCCAACATCTCCTTGTCGTATATGGAATACAAACTCTCATGCGGAAGGAGCTTCCCGCTCTCAAAAGCTATAGGGTGTCCCCCCTGCATCAATATTGAGTAGATCCCCTCTCCCGACCCATCACACTCCAAGACAAATGGTTGCGTAAAATATGGCAACACAAGCACTGGGCAGCTACTCATCACCTCCTTGAGCCTATCAAAGGCTCAGTGCACTGTATCTGTCAAATTGAATGCCCCTTTCTTTGTCAAATCTATAAGGGGTGCAACAAGCTGTGAGAACACTCTAACGAACTTCCGGTAATAGGTACATATCCCAATGAACCCTCGAATTTCTGTCATATTCTTCAGCTACAGCCAATCTCTGATGGCTCTAATCTTCTCCTCGTGGACCCTCACTCCATCCACTCCTATGATGTGACCCAAATACAACATCTCTGTCATCCCAAACTCACACTTGGAGAGCTTAGCATAGAACTGTTGCTCTTCCAAGATGTGTAGTACTACCTCTATATGCTGGAGATGCTCCTCCCAAGTCCTGCTATATATGAGTATGTCATCAAAGAAAACCAATAAAAACTTCCTCAGATGACTATGGAAGATATGGTTCATGCAAGACTGAAAGGTGGTTGGTGCATTGGTCAGCCCAAAAGTCACAACCAAAAACTCAAAGTGCCCATAATTACACCCAAAGGAAGTCTTGGGAATGTCCTATTCCCTCATGTGAATCTGATGGTACCCTGATCTCAAATCAATCTTTGAGAAGAACTTAGCTCCTCTCAGCTCATCCATCAGCTCATCGATCTTGGGTATAGGGTACCTGTTCTTAAGAGTTTTCTTGTTCAGGGCCCTATAGTCAATACACATCCTCATGGTGCCGTCCTTCTTCTTCACTAGCACTACAGAAGAAGCAAATGGACTCATGCTCGGTCTAATGTGTCCAAGAATCAAAAAATCCTGGATGGTTCGCTCAATCTCATCCCGATAGGCTTTGGGATGCATATAGGGTGTAGTGATCACCGCCTGGATACCCTGCTCAAGCTCACTGGTATGCTCAAACCCTCTATCCAGTGGCTGACCTGGTGGTATATCCCCAAACACTACCTCATGCCTTTCAAGGATGGCTTGTATCTCTAGATGAACTCCCCGACCGGTGGTCTCTGCCTTTGATGCCCGCAACTCAACCGCCCACTCTATGTCTCCTTTTCGGAATTCTGCCTCCATCCAGTGTGTTGAGACTATCTGGGGTGGGTAAGTATGCATCCCATGGATATTCTCATGCTTCCCAGTCTTCTTGTCATCTCACTCCATCTCTAAGGCCTCCCAATCTATGGTGACCTTCCCCAGAGTAATCAGCCACTGAACACCCAATACCAAATTGGTATCTGGTATGTTGACCACAAAAAAGTGATCAGTCACGGTGTAAGTACCCATCGTCACTGCTAAATATGGAACATACCGGGCACACTACATCGTTTGGGCTCCTAGGACCAAGACTGAAAACCCATCAAAACTCTCAGTCGATATACCCCTCCGCTCGACCATTTGTGCATGAATGAAGTTGTGGGTTGCCCCACTATCAACCAAGACTGATACTCATTGGCCACGTACTGTCCAATGTATGCGCAACGTCAAATACTTAGGAGCTCCTTAAAAAGCAGCAAGGTCCCCTCCTGTGGGTGCAAAAGTTTCACCTCCTATCCCTAGAGGTGGAGGCGACAACTGATCCTGGGCCATCTGACTATCTCGTGCCTCCTCATCTTCCTCCTCATCCTCTTCCCTGCTATCATTGGAGAAGACCTCAATGAAGTGTGCTTTACTAGCATCACACCTATGCCCTGGTGCCCATGGCTCCTAACAAGTGAAGCACAACCGCTTCTTCCTCAACTCCCTCTTGGCCTCATCATCTAACTGTGCCCGTCCTGGATTCCCGTTGGGAGGAGGAACCCTAACATCCTTCCCCTTGGGCTGGAAACCCTGTCTCTGGGGGTAAGGTGTCTGCGTCCTAAGCAATGCATCCTGCAAATCCATGGTCCTACTGATAGCATCCTGGAGTGTAGCTATTCTAGTGGATTTGACTAGACCTCTAAGTGGCTCTGCCAATCCCTCCACAAACATATAGATCATCCATGTCACGGATAGATCTGGCACCATCACCGAAACCCTCAAGAAATCTGTAATGTATGTCTTTGGGCTCCCTGTCTGCTTGAGCTTCGTCAGCTCAAAAAAATGATGTTCCGGATCCCTCCAGTCAAAACCCTCTATCAATCTCTTGGTAAATTCTGCATATGTCATCACTGTGGAATGCCCAAGTGTTAGAATCCAATGGAACCACCAGTCTTGGGCCTCACCATCCAAATGTAATGTCGCCACCTTGATGGCCTCCGTCTCTGACATATGTTTAAGCTGGAAATATATATCCAGCTTCTCCACCCAAGACTTTACCGAACTGTTTGATGATCCATCAAACATAGGCAAATTAAATCTACTAGAGGCATGGTGGGAATCTCCATCATGGTAATGCCGATGCCCTCTATGATGGTTGCGGGGTGTACTGTCCCGCTGGAGCTGCACAAAATCTCTGAATGTGAGAGCATCTGTGAACTCCTTCCCGTAGGACTGATACTCTGCAAAATACTCATCTAAGTGTCCAAGCTCTGCCTCCTGCTGGGCTCCTTCCCCTATATCTTCTCCCAAGAAAGTGGGCATGGTAGAGCGGGTAGGTGCACATGAAGCCGTCAGCTGAGGAGTATCATGCTGAGCAACACCCTACTCTGGAAAATGATGGGATGTACCTGATCCTTCTCCGATCTGGAAAACCAGTGGAGTCTCATGCTGTCTAGCCTCCACAGCTATGAACCTCTATCCCATCACCTCAATCTGTCCAGCTAAATCCTGCATAGACTTGAGGAGTGCCTCTCCAAATTGTTTGGCCTCTGTGTCATCTACCATTGGTTCTTTCTCTCTTAAATCTACTACAAGCTCCACCTGATCTTTGTCTATCATAGGCTCTCTCTTCCGATCTGCGTTCTCTACCTACGCACAGTCTTCTTCTTCATAGGTGGCCTCCAACCTACGCTCATGGTCTCTATACTTCCTGCCTCTGTACGGTCTCTTTCCTGATGTCATAGACCACAGGCTGAGCCAGAACTATGCTCTCATACCACAAAGGCCCAACCACTACACCAAAAGCTTGAACTATTAGTGAGGGCGGCATCCTAGGGTGTTAAGGGTGGGGTCTTAAGGCCTATTGGAGCATCTCGGGATGGGGACCCTCATGCAGTCCCCCAATTACGTAGACCCTGGAAACATGGTAGGGCCCACCAAACCCTCAACAGGGAGGCTGCCCTAAACATGGATATTACAGCCCACCACGCTCCACTAGTCTTGACCTCAAGACCTCGGCTCTGATACCACTGTAATATCCCGTTTCGGGGATATCTCTAAAACATGGCAAACTCCAACTAGAGATTGACTGGGAGGGAATTTACCGGATATTCCGCCTCTGAAAGAGGACGAGATCCGGAGGCTACCTGGCCCTTTCCAGACTCTGTCTAGGAGTGAAAGATAAACACACCAAGTGGTATAGAACTAGAGCACTCAAAAACAATAATAAAAATAGAAAGAGAATACAACAACTACGGCAACAATAGCAACTCAAACAGAAACATAGAGAGAAAATTCTGAGCCATTTTATTAATCTAAGAAATGTAATGAAGTACAAGAGGTGATCTTGCCCAAAGCAAGTAAGAAAACACTCTCAGAAAAGACAAGAAATGGTTTCTCTATGAACTGCGTCCCAGTTGCTGGAAAAACGCCGTGTAGCTGCTACTGCTAGAATGGAATGAAGATGAGGGGTTGATCCCCTTGTCAGAATGAGTTGAAAATCTACAAATCTCCTCTCCTCAACAACCCAAACAAGATCCAAAAACCATTCCAAGAATGGCCAACCCCATAAATCACCAGAAACTGCCTCCCCAGTGAATTATGCTGGCCTGCAAGGTACAACGCAATGGCTGGATAGAAACAGCTGAAATATTGCCATAAACTCGGTCAAAAACCTTTGACGGGCAAAGGCTAACCCTCTGCTCAAAATCTCGGCGAAATCACCTGCAGAAACCCCAATCCGAAGCTCCTCCATAGTGGACTGCGTCCTCTCCTCCAATGACTGTGCAGTCTCTATAAGTGTCGGCTCCGCAACAAACCCAAACAATGAAACAACTCACAAAATACTGGAAAATAAACCTTGCCCAAGTAGGCACTCGAAGTCCCCTGGGGCTAAGGGCGAGATCTTCGAACGAAGACACTCAATGCACTAAATAGTGCTGCAGACAGGCTAAACACCCAGCGTGCTCAAGAAGATAAAAGTCTCACTCCAAAATCATCAACTCAAGAATGATCCAAATGAGGAGGCTCCTCCATCTTTTATAGCATTGGTTTCCCTCCAAAACCAAATGTAGCCTCTCTCTCCTCCACATACTTATCCTTATCTGCGCAGAAGCTTCTAGAGTGTACGTAAGCCCCCCTCCTCTACATGGTGTTTGGCCCCCTTGACTCCCCTTGTGTCACAACGTTGTGCTACTAGGCGGATGTCTTATTCTACTTAAGTGAGTTAGATCCTCTTTACTCACTTTTTATTTATTTACAAACCATAGATGAAAAAACTATACAAAATTGAATATTCCAATTAGCTGTCACTAATTAGGAATATTACACATTCTTAACCTCCTCCCACCAAAATGTTGCGTTCTCCCCCAGTTGATAAATGGCTAAAGGAGCTTTTAGTTTACTGTTATACTCATACACTTGAAAGTACTTGTTCATGTTTATGATCCAAGTTTCTTCCATTTCATTAGCCTCTCCATGAATAGTGGGGTGCTTAATCTTCCTGAATTCACCATGTAATTCCACTTTTTGTTTCTTCAACTCTTGTTGTTCCAATAAATTTCCAGATTCAACCTCATGGCAATTTCGACTCTTATTACTTTGTGGCATTCTGCTTCATTCTGGATTATCATGCAAGGCTTGCTGTTGTTCTCCTTATTCCTGAGTGTTCCTCTCAGGGCTCGATTTTTAATTGGGATGATTATGCCAGTCTGATAGACTTTTAAATATCTTTTCCTGTTCTATCATTAATATTTCATTGTCACCCCGAAATTTGAGCATCTCTCTTTAGAGTTGCTGCATAGTTTCAAGAAATCTGTTTGTCTATTGTTGTTGGTCTGCCAACATTCTGCTGGTTTGCTGGTGCTAGTCTATGCTTAATTTCACCCACATTTTGAGGATTGACCTCAGGGTTGGTCATAGGACGTGATTCTTCCGTGATTCTGGGTGTCTGGTGACTAGATCCCCTCCTCATTGTAGTTTGGCACAAATATGTTCCTGTACTTTGCACAAATTCAACATTTAAACTTTATGAAAGTGAGACAATATAAAAATAAGGAACTATCATGTTATTTTGTTTGGCCCGTCTGTCATGAGCATGTAAACATGATCTGATACCACTTATAACAACTATTCACATCTAAGAAAAATATACATTAAAAAATTTCCATCTACCTTGAACTCCAACATTAGCATTCTTATTACACCATGAAGTAGTCACTATATCCCTAAATTTTACATACATGTTATAATTGATACATCGATTAATCAAGGGGTTGACAGAAATTTGGTTCGACTCGTCCTCATCACCAACTGGCTGAGCTTTACTTCTGACATGACTATGATTAGATATGGTATTATCATTTTTCCTTTGTGTATATTGAATGTAGATCCCTCCACAAAAAATATTTAACTAACCACTCAAACCTCTATACTGTTATAGATCTAAATCATTAATACAATCACAAAAAATTTGACAACACATGTCCATCAATAGTCGTGGTTCCATCTGGGCCATCTATTCTAGATCTTTGGGATCAGTGATGGTGCTTTGAGGGATGGGATGGTTAGGGTAACCACCCACCCAGTCCTTCAAACTCATGTTTCATTGTTTTCGTTGCCTCAGTCCTCCTTGGGCTCTCTAACCTTCTTCCTTAAACTACATCAGCGCTCACATTATGTCACTCTGGTTCATCATGTTCTCAATGGCATTTTGCCCATGGTTTCTTCTAACACTGAGGTGAGCTTCCTTTAGCTGCTCCTTGGTTTCCATGGCATCTATTTTTTTTATTTCGATTCAATAGTTCACAATGTTGTGTATTCAGTTTTTGAGTTTCAGCACATAGTTTTCATTTTCCCTTACGAATTGGGTTGGGGTTCAACTTACATTGAAAATATGCCTCTGAAATGCTACAAGTGTCACCTATAGGCGTGCGGTAGTGCTCCATCCGAGAACGCCCTGTCTTCAACATTTCTACTAACCCCACTCCAGGTAAAACCCTAGTCTCTCTAATATGCGTACTTTGTTTACCTTGCTTGTTAAGAATAAATACCTACATCATAGCTAATGGTTCTGTTTCTCTATGGTGGAATTGTTGACATGATGGTGGCTTGGCCTTAGCTGATAGCCGCAACTCCTTGGAATACACCTTTCACGCCTCAAAATTCTTGGTATGTACCATTATTTCTGTGCATAGGGTTTACGCTTAGCTCTCACATTGCTCTCGAATTCAGACTACTCTACATTTTTTGCATGTTAATGCTTAGGGTGAGGGTCTACTCTCTGCTATACCGTAATTCTTATTTCTTTATGGCTATGGTTGAGTTCATGAGCGTAGCTCACCTTCCAACCTTATGTTCCATCTAGAACCAATTTTGAAAATTAATTCAGAGAGTGTTAGAATTGTCTCGTTTGCATTTGGTCTATGCCTTGGTCATTTATGTACTAAAAAGTTGAATTTTTGGCACTGTTTATTGGATTGTTAATCATTGGTTCTAAAAATACCTTATGTAATCAATTTTTTCTCTACTTCCATTTGGCTTTATGGAAAATAACAGGTTCTCTGTCAGTTTATCCACATTATCACAATAACATATTCAGTTCCTTTTTCTCATAATGTATTCAGTTCCTTCTTTTCATCTCTAGATTGTTTAATTAATTTCTATTTACTGTACATGTTACACAGATATGTATTACTCTTTTACATTCTTGGAAAAATCATTGTATCGTGTAGAAGTTCTACAGTTTTACCAACATGCACAGGTAATCCAACTCTATTTATTTCTTGTTTGGGATTTTCTCCTTTAGGATAGGAACCCTATCTCTTTATACTTGGGTCCAGGTTCTAAACCATCGGGAAAAGCCCTGTATGACAGTTTGTACCACAGTGGGTGGTGTTATATGAATGATCCTATCTTCGAACTCTACCTTAGCGCATTCCTACAAGGGTTTTGTAATTATTGAGATATGAACAATTTATGAAATATTTCCATTTTGTGGCTTTATAGAGTTTTTTCATGCACCTTCTCATTATGTTTTCTAAATTAAGTTCTTTCGGTATCACACTTTTTGCTGTAATTGTTCTATAGTTCCTTTCTGTTAAAGTATGAGCATACTGGTGTTTTTCTTTATAAATATACATAAATAAGATTTAACAATACTCACATAGTTTGACCCAGTTAATTGATCTAGTACATATCTTTAAATTCAAAACTACTTATGCTGTAATAAATAAAGGTAACTCTAGAATTATTTCCTACTTTAAGAAAAGAAACATAAACCAGAACTCAAAGATAGGATAATACCTAATTTCGAATTTTTTTTGTCTAAATTTTAATCGTACTCTCAACCATGAGCGAGGAAATTACGTCCTATGCTCCCCCCTTTCTCCTTGCCAGGGTCTAGGTGTTTCGATGAGACAAGAAGTGTAGACCTTGGGAATTCAATCCAGTCTTTTCTTCTTCTAGGTGTTAACTGAGCTCCACTGGTATGACCACCAGCTTTGGATTACTCATAGCAATCTCTCATTGCTTCACCCTTCCTTCCATTTGCACATAACCCCATTCCTTCCTAGGATTTTTCCCTAAATCCTTTCTTTTGAATGTCAACTGTGAGAGCTCTCTCCACCTTTTTACCCAGGTATCTTGGATGCATTTACCAATCAATTACTTCTTTCTTTTACTTAAGATAAATTATTCATTACCTCTTTTTTGAAAATATCACAGATAATTTGTTGAAATGCTCTTAAAGAATACTCCATTTGTTATCTTTTCAAAATGTATCATAAAATGTTTTAAGTTCATTAGGATTAAACAAGGTGTTACACATTACCTTCTACACTACCCAGGAAAAAGAACAATGAATTTGACAGCTTATGCATAGATGGAAAGATCTAATTATCAAAATATCCAATTGAGTTCAAGAATGAATTTACAACTTTCATTGTGTCAAACCATGTGAATCGAAAGAGTTTGTAAAATTTTGAATGAAATGGATTTTCTTCCCCAACACACTTATAATTTGAATTGGAGATATTTAGTTGCTCTGTTCTACAAATAACTCAACACTTTCGAGTGCAGTGATGTGGATCTCTCTATTTTTAGAGCAAAAAAATTTCAAATAATAATAACCTATGCAAGAAAACACAATGTTAAAGGAATAATTCATATCATATGGAACATGTTAGAAGAAAAGTTTACAATTTTAATTACTATATTTATCATATGGAACATAAGTCATGGAAGATAAGTTATTAAGTAAATTCTTGATGTAATAAAGTTTAACAAAATAATTATCTTGAGAATAAAAGGTGGAAAAATATGGAAAATTAGAGAACTAAAATTTAATAAAAATATGGTATATTAGAGAACTAGAAATTTAATAAGAATTATAACCCTTAACCAGAAAAAAGGGAAGATAATATTTTTTTTATTAACAAAATTTTTAATTATTAATTATTAAAAATGGGGAGTTTTATCTAAATGAATCAACCAAGTTTTATTGGAAAATTAAGTAAATTATAAGTTTAAAATACATATATTGATGGAAGAACACAATTAAAGACACAATTTAATGTAAATTACATGTGGTAATGAAGCTAAACCAAAAACCCCTTCAAAATTGGGAATGGTGAGAAACAAAGACAAAATTGTTGTGGTAACTAAACTAAACCAAACCAAAAATCCCAAGAGCATCAATTCAATAATGAGAATGACAAGAAACAAAAACAAAAATGATATGTTTCAAAAAATAAAAAAAACCATATCAAAAAAGGTATAATATCCCTAAAACATGCATAACACTCAAAAATCTAAAAAAAATAAAAAATACAAATAGAGTCTTATTCCTAAAGAGTAAGTTTCTTTCAAAGGAGGAGAATGAGAGTACCAGTAATTTCATTTTAAAAATAAAACAAATTAAAAACAAACTTGCTAACCTAGGTAGAAAAATATCTACCATTAATTCAAATTATAGATAAATATTAAATGTTTATCAACGGTTGACATAAATAGAAAAATATTTAGCATTGATTCAAATTCTAGATAAATACTAAATATTTGTCACATGTATTGCAAGCAGGGAAAATGCTACTACTTTGACTGACTTGATAAGTATTTGTATAATATTCTTATACAAAAGAAGAAAAACTGAAGAACCTAAATAAAAGGTAAGTTGATAAGTATTCTTATACAAAAGAAGAAAAACTGAAGAACCTGAATAAAAGGTCTCAATGATGTGGTGGAAAAACTGAAGAACCTGAATAATAGGTCTCGATGATGTGGTGTTGGCAGCCAAAGGAAAATAGTGCGAGACAACAAAAGGAAAAAAAATGGCCACATCATAAACTATTTCAACGACCTTTATCGCTTTACACTATATTTATCCCTTTAGTTGCGGCTTCCACGGGGAAAATATTTCCAATGATAGTAACAATGGCGTACGTATTGCGGAAACGTTTATCCCTTCCACTATTTAATAAATCTGGGACAGAAGAGGTTTCTATGCTCAGAAAAACCTGAAGATATGGAATTCCTAATTCTCTTTCTGCTTATCACTGGAAATTCATTGGGGCACGCACTTGGTCCAATATTTGGTAAAATATTCACACGAATATACATATTCATGCATTGGTGTGTTTTGGGGAGCGGTTATTTGTTATTGCTTGATTGCAGAACCGAAGAATAATTCAGTGTTTATTTTGCTGATCAATGTTTCTAATTTATAATGAATGAATTTTTTTGATGAATGCGGTTTTAGATTCGAAAAATTGAACAATAAATATACATTCAAAATTAGATTGTGCAATCAAACAACAGCGAGACGTCAAAAAAACAAAACTAGGAATTAAAAAGGCCCTAGTTAAAATAAATTTATGTTAGTTTTATATTTGCTATTACTAAACGTATACAATAAAAGTTATCTAGCTTGTTGAACTGCCATTAATGCCCAGAAGTTGTATATACAATAAAAGTTATCTAGCTTGTTGAACTGCCATTAATGCCCAGAAGTTGTATATACTTATTTTTAGATAATCTATTTGCTTCAATCCAAAGATAACATATGTACAACCTTTGTACATGCCGAACTGACTAAATAAATCTTGTCATTGAATATTTTACTTATTTTTTACTTCAATCTAAGGATAAACATATACAACTATGATATATTAAGGAGATATATTAAGGAGTTTAGCCGGGGTGGAACCAGACGACGAGAGAAGAGAAGGCCTTACCGCCAGAGAGAGACAGGTTCACCAGAAGAGATTTACTTCACGATACCCGAGATAAGATTGAGTCCAACATCACACCAGAGGAGAGTTAGCGAAGTTGCCAACAGACAAGATAGAACAGGTAGATACGGATACCATTATTTAGGGGTACTACCAAGCTATGTACCAGGTTTAGTGAGATTATTTGGAGTTTAGATGAAATCTTGATCTATATTATTTAAATTAGTTTTTTTTATGATAGATATGGTTTCAGCGTCTTTAAAAACAGCTAAAACACTTTGATTATGTAAAATTACACATCAAACTTTTGTTAATCAAATTACACATCAAACTTTTGTTTTCAATGACTTTTGAGAAATTTTAAAAATACCCACCAAAAAGCCTTTCAAAAATCCACTAAAAACAACTCTATACCTTAATTACTGGATAAATGTTGCCCATCTTGGTCAATCATACTGACGCTTTGGATTGGTAATTATGTCTCACAGGTGTGACATCGTCCATTGCTGAAACTCAAGCCGCTGCTGCTCCTGCTCCTGCTCCTCCTTCTGGAAAGCATTCATGCCAACTGAATGACGTGATAACAGTTTTCACGGAGATTAAGGGCAACGGCTGCATCAGCGGGAACAGCAGCACCTCCGATAATGTACATCACTATCTAATAATCGTGGAAAACCGATGTCGATATTGCAATGCTAAGAACGTAAGCATTTTGCTTTATGGCTACGACCTCGGAGATGTGACTCTTGATTTGACAAATCGTGTCTTTAATCCAGATGGTGACAATTCTGTTATACTCTATAATAACACCATAGAGGTCGGTGGAGTCCGCCCTGCCCGTGCTACTTTTGTTCAATGCAGGACAAATTGATCACTGCTACCTCTCCTTACTGTTAGGGCTACTATGTGCCCAAGCAGAAAGAGGGACTATATATATGATTTCTGCGGAAGACATAGTTCGATATTGTGTTATTTAATTGTTGGGTACTGAGAGTTGCTATTTTATGAATTTATGTAAACATTTTAATTATATCAAAATAAGATGATCCCTGTTACTTTTTTCTACTATTTGTTTAAGGAGAAAGGAGGGCTATATGGCTACTATGTGCTTAAGGAGAAAGAAGGATGACTATATACAATTTTTCTGGGGAAGACATAGTTTAATGTTGTATTATTTAATTGTTGTTTGAGAGGTGTTTTCTAGCCCAGTATGTAAGAAATGTTATCTTATGAATTTATGCGAAAAAAATTTAATTATATCAAAATAAGTATCATAAAATAAAAATCTTATATTATTAGTTTTTTAATCAATTTTTGTTAGATAATTAGGGTAAATTTAAAAAAAAAAAAAATCATCTTTTTAAAATAATTTTTTAATGATTTTTATTATTTTTAATTAATTTTTGTTGAGTAGTTAAAGTACCTATGACTTGGTCAAATTACTGAGAATTTTGAGCTCTAAAATTATCAAACTCTATCATATTTCCTATAATATTTATATAGAATATAGCCTATTTAAAAAAAAAAATTAAACTAGTTAAAATCCAAATCTAAAAATGCTAAAAATCAAATCTTAATGAAAAATATGTGATTCATCTAGATAAATCCTTTTAAAATAAATCTAAACAAGTTCTATCTTGGTCTAATTCGCATCTCTCAATTTCAGTGAAGTTCGCAGTTAAAGATTTATCTGGTTTATGTAAATGTAGGGTGAGATTATTGAAATAATAAAAAGTGGCAAGCTCTGTCTTCATGTTCAGCGATTGTGCTTTGGGTTCAAAGTTCTGAATTTACTTGACATGTTTTGTTAATGCAGTTTACGTTTCAACCAATATCCATTTAATTGGAACAATTGGCCTGCCTTTAAAATTTCATTTACTTCCACAAATATAGCGTTCGAGTATAGTTATTATAGTTTTTGTTAGCGTCTCTAAAGTTTGGATTGGTTTTGCTTTCCAATTTAGGCGTTGAATTTTGGAGTTTTTAGATAGAATTTGAAAACTTAATTCACCTTATTTTTATTTGAAAATATTATATATATATATATATATATATATATATATATATATTTGAAAAAACAGCTTTATACTGGTAGAGAATTTGTAATTCAAATTTATTATTCTATCAAATTTTTATTAAATTCTGAAAGCATTATAATAAGAAAATATTCAACAGAATCTCCCAAAACCTATAAAATAATGCTTTAATTTTATGTTTCTCCCGATACACAGGTTTAGATCACATAAGCCATGAAACTTTTCATCCGAGAGATCCATGGTTTGTTGTAGTAGATATAATTTTCAGATTCCGCAGAGTTAAATGAAATTCTCAGAGTTGCGGTGTTTAGTCCCCAACTAGTTTAGATTTTCGGAAATCGAATTGGTTAAGGTTTTGATAGGAGGTATTAATGGACACAAAAACCAATAACATCACTTTAAATGGACGGTATCCCTTTAAAACCTTATCCCAGTTCCATTGAAATTAATGGAAATCTGTTCCATTGATTTCTTTTTGAAATTGTGTGGTCACTTCAATCCGATTGAATTTCTCGAACGTTGCCACGGAATTTTTGATACTAATATGTCATTGGATCAAGTAAAAATCTATTATTGACATATAGCTTTATAGCTTTGTTTATGGAGGCCTTAGGGATTTTATTCTTAAAAAAATCTGATCATAAGATTGTTGGAAAGGACAGCGATAACATAAATTGTTTCTGTGGTATTTTGGCAAAAAGTCATTCCAGACTACTTTGTGGCCTCCATAAACTACTCTATTGAATTATGAAAAAGAAGTTCAAAATCTGCATTCAAACTTTGAATGTTCTCCACTGAATTTTTGTACTACTTTATCATAGGTTAGGTTGGAAAGTCAGAATTTAGCATATATTATAAGAGAAAGCTTGAAAGTCTATCTCAAACTTTGTTTTTATATTAAAAATATGCCTAATTTATTTAAATTTTGGAAGTTAAAGTGGTTCAATTTGCAAAGCCTCTTAACACACTATACAAAGATTTCTAGTTAAATAGTCTTTGTTAAAATTTTAATTTTTGTTATTTAAAATAGATTTTTAATTATATATATCTATTCAACATTCTGAAAAACACATGAAACACTATTATAAAAAGTTACCATATAATTTCACAAATCTATTCCGCAATATGGTAAAAGAATTGTGTATATAACTTTGTTCGCTTGAATTTAAATTAATAACTTTTAAGAGAAAATGCATATACATAATTCTGCACATACAGGTAGGATGATAACGGTGAGTTCTGTGGTTTGGATGCAATGGTAACTGCCATTTATCACAGGGTCTGTTAGCATATGTTCATGATTTAAATTTATACTACTTGAAAGATGTTGCTGTAGTTGAGAGATCTAGTTATATAAGACAATTTTTGATGGATGCACAAATGTTAGGAGTGTTACACGTTTGGAAAACTGAATGGCAGGATTATATAAAAGCACTGCTCTTTGCTCAACTGGCATATCTATTATAGATGACATTCAAGACAAACTAATTTGGTTGGGTAACACTGCTGCAGAAATCTGGAGGCAAAGGCCTCTTATCAAGTTTTGATAGAAGAAAAGAGTAAATCATGGGCATGGTGGTTGACCAGTTTTATGTGGAAAAGTAAAGGCTTTTTCAACATTCGAATGTTTTTGTGGCTTTCTCCTTGAAAACAAGATATTAATTTGGGAAACTCTCTCCAAAAGAGGTTTGAATGGTTCAAGGATATGCTATCTATGCAAGAATGCTGAGGAAAATAACCACTTCTGTTCATCCTTTGTGAAGTGTCTGGGAAAATATGGAAACAGGTAAAAAACTTATTGAAGGGTTGGGTTTCTTGGGTTAGATATATAGTGGAGGAGTGCATGTGGTTCAAGTTAAGATTTTTTTTTATAGAGGTTATTTATTTAGTTACCCGCCTTTCTTTATGAAGTTGGGAATTTGGATTTCTATGAATAAATATTTTTTTGAAAATACAAAATTCAATATTCTTCAAATTGTTATAAAAATTTCTGGTGTTTTTAGGGAGCACATATTACTTCAATTCTGGAGCTAGTAATTGAAGAGAGTACTTCTTGGGGTTTCTTTGGTGTTGTTTGTGAGAAAAATAGATGCGGAGCTGGTATTATTATCAAGGTTACTCAGTCTCATTGTTTTAAAAATTAGACTAGGAGAAAGAGCGAATCAAAGAGTAAAATTAATGGTTTTTTGGGGTTGCTAAAATTTTCAAATAGATGTATGAATTTTTTTTAGTGATTCATTTTCAATCATAAAATCGAAAAAAAGAAGATAACAAATTTGATGTATTACTCTCCAGGCATGGCAGCTTTAGATCAGAGCTCTTGAAAAGGAAGACAACAACTTTGATGTATTGCTCTCAAGACATGGCAGCTTTAGATCAGAGCTCTTTGAAAGGAAGACAACAACTTTGATGTATTGCTTTAGAGTCATGGGGCTTTAGATCAGAGTTTTTCAAAAGGAATTATCTGATTTGCAAATGGTTCATATTTTAAATGAAGTAAATGTAATGATGGATGGGTTATCAAAACAGTCTATTTGTTAAGTAATGGATTTTGCTTAGCGTAAGAATGGAGGGATACATTTGTTTATCCAGCTTATTTTTTTGGTTTTATTAGGTATATTTTTATAGTATAATGTAGCAGTTTTTGGAGTTTTTCTCACAACTATAATTAAAGTTTGTAATCTCTAGATTGTAGATGAAATTGTTTTCAAGTGTTAAGATAAATTCATTGTACTTTTGGAATATTTTTTATAATGGCAAAAAAAAATTCATTGTACTTTTGGAATATTTTTTATAATGGCAAAAAATAGTATTTTGTGGACTATGTTTTTGATAATATAAAAAGTACATTTTTCTTGGAAAAAAGGGTGATGATCACATAAATTTGAAAGGCTCAAATATGATTTTATTTTCACATGTTCTAAATGCAACTCCCCATTTTGCAAGGCCTTTATATGTAATTCACGAAATTACCTTTATATGGATTTCTTGAGGATGGAATAAACTTAACTATTGAATTGACTCTCTTCCAAGCTCATTGATATCTAAATCTTTTTTTTTTGTGTGTGTCAAGTTATATGTGATCTTCCTTCTAGGCTTGAACTATAGCCTAAGAAGTTGCGACCCAGGGGCATCTAAGTCGTCAAAGTCAACTAGGGATTGCACCTAGGCGGCACCCGCCCTTATACTGAATGGATTTTATGCATGTCTCCTCCCCCTTAGCATAGGGCATAACCACCCCCAGTGAGGTTTGATCCTTGGTTGCCTTGCCGATGAGGCCCATGCTCAACACGTTGTGATAACTAGACTTGAGGATATCTAAATCTTTAATAAACATAATCTTGAAGATTTTACATAAATTTAACTCAAAGCATAGTAATCAAATTTATATAAAAAATGTAATAAATTTATAATTATAGTGTTATTAGAAAATGTCTTTCCTCTTTTCATTTTAATTTATTAAATAAATAATATATAATTCTAATAAATATAAAATAATTTAATAATATTATTAAAATATAGTCTACAAGTCACAGTTATTGAGTTCTATGTTGAGGTTTTTTGGTGAATTATGTTAAGGCTCTTTGATGTGAATTCACCAATTCAATTTACCGCCCAATAGTGGTGATTTATTGGACATAATGAAGATGTAGTCCTATCAAGTTTACAAAAAAAAACATTATTAAAATATATTTTTTAATATTATTAATTTTGAAAATATATGAAAAATGTGAATACTTGTTTAACAAAAAAAATGTTCCTTTTTTATAAAATCTAAAATTTTCCATTATTTTATGAAATCCAAACTCAAACTTAATTAGAGTTCATGTTTAAACTTGACTTGATAAATATACGTAAAAGTCACCAAAAATTAATTACATTTCCATTATTTTATCAAATCCAAACTCAACCTTAATTAGAGTTCATGTTTAAACTTGATGAATATACGTAAAAGTAACCAAAAATTAATTACATACAATTTTCTAAAACACAAACCCTTGACTTCAAATATGATTGTTGTGAAACTTTCAAAATACAAATTATAACTTTATACTCATTTATTGTGTTGCATGCCTTAATTAAAAGATGAAAATACAAAACTTAAACGCTTTCTAAACTGTCTTCCACACTCATTCAATAAGAGAATTGAGTACGATAATATAAAGAACATGGATGAGGTAATTAGAAAAGCTCCAATATGTTATCAACATGTCAAGCACACAAATGAAAGTCAAAAATCTTGGTGTGGAAAGAAAAAAGATAGAATGATTCAAGGATCAAAGAGTGGGAAATTGTGGCTATTTAAACACTTTTGAAAGAGTAATAAGAGTTAGAATTGGAACAAAAATAACAACCAAACATCACAACACAAAATCATCCCCAATCTAGAGCTAAACAGGAAGAAGCCAAAACATGGTGTAACGATAAGGATGGAGAACCCCATAAAGTGTTGCGGTTGCGAAGAACCCCATTTATTGAAAAATTATCCTAGAAATAATAGAATTTTGTAAAATTCATAGCACCTGCAAGTGGCTTCTACATTAAATGATGTGGCTAGGAATATACCATGGATCATCACAACATTGGAATGATGTCAAGCAAAGCACTAGTCCACAATGGTGGTCTACAGTAAATGATGTGGCTAGGAATATACCATGGATCATCACAACATTGGAATGATGTCAAGCAAAGCACTAGTCCACAATGGTGTAAATTGAAGGTACCCTTCTTAACCAGTCTATTTTAGTCTCCAAGTAGTAGAAAAGTGAAAATTAAAGTCTTAAAAATACATGAATTTGTGACTATTTCAGCTAGTCACGAGAAGAAAAAGGACGGTGAAAAATTGGGTGAAGACATGGCCAATGTCTTTGAATGGAATTCAGACCACCATAAATTTAAATATACTAAATTTTGGCTTTTATGATATCTTGGTAAGGATGGATTGGTTAGAAGTAAACCGATCAATTGTGGATTGTTCAAAAAAATTTGTTAGCTATACCATAAAAACTAGAGAAGTGCAAGTTATCAAGCGCATACCTAGTCCTATCTCTATGTGAAAAATATCAACATTGAGCTAAAAAGAGTTGCAAGGAATGGGTCCCAATTTTTTTCCATCCAAGCTAAAATCATGCAGGAAATAAACAAAACAAATTTGTGGGTGAGTTAGAAGTCATTCGAGATCACCTAGATGTGATTCTTGATGACATTCTAGGTTTTCCGCCAAAAAAAGGATGCATATTTCTCCATAGAGCTAGCATTGGAAGAAACTCATGTATCGAATGCTCCTTCCTTATCAGATGAGTGTGCAAGAACTAATGGAATTGAAAATGTAGTTGTAGGAAATACTTAATAAAATATATATCCAACCTTGTGTATCACCGTTGGGTGCACCAATACTTTTTGTTAAAAAGAAGGAAGAGAGATTTATATTATACTTTGATTACCACCAATTGAACAAGTTTATCATTAAATAGGTATCCCATTTCGAGGGTTGACGACTTGTTTGATCAAGTCAAAGGAGCAACGTTTCTTTCAAAAATAGACCTTAGATCTCGTTATCACCAGCTAAGGATTAAGGAGGAAGATATACCTAATACAACTTTTCAAACAAGATATGGGCATTATGAATGTAAAGTACTACCCTTTGGACTAACAAATGCACTCGCTACTTTTATGTGTGTTATGAACAATGTGCTCAATAAGTTTGTTTATAAGTTTGTGTTGATGTTTATAGATGATATAGTACTATACACTAATATATTGAAAGAAAATAAGAAGCATTTAGAAATAGTGCTACATATTCTACATGAATAATGGGCCTTCAAAATAGATACAAATTAAGGCCATCTAACATTTCTTAGGTACATAAAGGCTATATTAAATCTATCTTTCTGCACTAAATAATATTTTTTTAGCTTTAATATGTTCATTAGAAAGGTTTAGAGATAAATTTATATTATGTGCCAAAAAGTATTTATTTTTGTAGAACATTGCGAGAATATTGGGTGGATTATGAGTATTTGGAAGATCAGATAATATAGGTACTTATTCCATACTACATGATGGACCAAGATTAGATAATAAATGAACATGATATTATGAAATTATTGAACAGATTATCAAGATCCAGTGATTGTGAAAATATAAGAATATGTTCCTCATCATTGAATGAAGATTCTTACTATTGGGAACTATATCCATTTTTTGAGATATTTTCCAGGGGAAATATGTCTCCTTTAAAAGAGGGCATTTCGTCATCAATTTTTATAAGCAAAAACTATAATTAGCATCTAGGGGCATGTATTTCTTAGTCTTCATGAGAAAAATAACTTATTTTTTAACATCTCTACTTTCATTTGCAATAGAGATTAACTTGGATTGACTCTAATAAAGGAATTTGGTGTCATTTTTAGCTTCTAAAGTTTGCTTTCCTTCATAGGACTATGAGTATCCTTACGCTTGGCCATCCTAGGAGCCTCAGAACCCTACTTCACAATTTATTTACCTTTTTTTTCACTTCTTATTCACTTGCCTCTCTAATTCTTGGTTTTCCTATTTCTCCATTTAGTATTCATGCTTAATTTTCTATAGGTTAGATTGGTGAAATTATGGAAATAATTTTTTTTGCATGTTAGTTATATAGATACAAGTATGATTCATCCTTAGAACACCTTTGAAAAATCATATTCATCATTAAGATACTTGGATTGGTTTACTAGTTCACAATTTTGGAGTTTCTGGAAGTATCCTACAGAAAAATAGTAATAAATTTCTATTTAATTGTATCATGTGTTAATGAGATTGTTTCTAGTTGATTCTACTTGGATTTAAGCCTAAAAATATCCAAATTAGTAACCCAATTGACCCCATATCGTTTTCACTTGATTAGGTTAGGCATTTGGCAGGTTAACTAGCTCAATGATTCTTGAATTTTTGGTTTTTAGAGTAGTAATTTTTGGCTAATTTTTAGGATGTTAACAAGGGTGTTTTTGAGTGATTCCACTTGTATTGAAGTCTCAGGACATCATAATTAATAAAAAAAACTACCTCATCCCATTTTCATTCGATTTTATTTTTCATTCGGTGAGATAACTCAAAGGACGAACTAGCTTGAAGAATAGGTATTTTAGTATTTTCAAGTGTAAAAATCATAATATTTCTTATGTGTAGGTGAAACTATGGGTTTGTAGTGCTAAGAATTTCCATTTTCATTTTTCATCCTATCATCAAAACCTTCCATCCTTCCTCAATAACCTCTTCAAGCAAGTAATCTACATAGAGCTCTTTTCATATTCGCTAGAGGTCATTGCAATCACTAGAAATGGAAAAGGATTTATAAACCCTTATCACCTTCTATGGGCATAGATTTATCTCAGAAACGATCCTATAGAAAAACATGAGAATCTTGTAGCACTCTATCCCGATTTTCTAACACTGCATAGAGGCCCTCCAAACTCAACCATAATTTCCCTCTAAGATTTATTTTTTCATATTAACCCTATAAAATTACCAATAGGCTTTGAAACCAAGTTTTGAGAAGACTAGAGATCACTTAGGATTCGTCATTTCACCACTGCAGTACATATATGCAATTAGGGTTAGTAAAGAGGTTCATGAATTGAATGGCATAGGGATGGTTTACATGATTATTTCTTGAAATCCTTAGTGAATGTTGTTGCTCGCATATGGTATCTTTAAATTAATTTAATTAAAGTTGGTTCATGCTCTTTACTTTATGTAATTGAAATAGGTTTCCTTTTCTTGTTTTTTTGTTTCCTACAATAGGTTAAGGTTTCTATTTCAAGCATTTCCATCTCTGTAATTAATTTATGCTTAATTTCATGATATTCACTTCATGACATCATATCAACAAAATAAGAACACATTGCATGATGAAAATATAGTGTCAAAACCTCTTAAGTTTGTATGAACCTCAGGTTGATAATTAAAGTTGGTAGTCTTGGGAGTTGGAACATTCTTGTTACACTACTAGGTCTCATCAGTGACCACCATTTATATGCAAAAGTTAGCAATTGAAAATTTTAAGAGGAAAAAATACAATATCTTAGTCATGTGATATCCAAAGAGCGTATAGTTGTGGACCCTCACAAAGTGAGAGCTATACTTTATTATCAAGTCCCCAAGGATGTGGAAGAAATAAGGTCATTTAGGGGAATTAAAAGGTATTAATGCAGATTTGTTGAAATATTTTAAAAAATAGAATACCCCATGACTTCCTTACAGAGGAAGGGAGTTCATTTTGAATAGACCCAAATATTCTAGGTGAGTTTAAAAAACTTAAAAGATTTATTAACAATGACACCCATATTAGAAATAAAAAATTCGAATAAAGACTTTTTTATGTATAGATTATTGTTTAGAGGGCCTTGGAGTTGTATTAATGTAAGAAGGACACATGGTAGCTTATGAGTCTTGAAAATTAAAGAAACATGAGAAAAATTATGCATTATATAGCTTGGAATTGGTAGCAACTATTCATGACCTTAATATGTGGAGACATTACATAATGGGTAATACATTTACATTAATAAAAAATCATAGAAGTTTGAAATATATTTTCATCCTAGATGACATAAATGTCAGATAGATTAGGTGTATGTAATTTTATGTGAGTATGATTTTGACATAAAACACATAAAATGAAAGAAAAATAAAGTGGTCGATGCATTGAGTCGGAGTTTAAAACAATAGTGTGAGATAATTGTAAGTAAAATGGGAACATATTTTTGTGAACATATAAAAAGGGTAGGAGTGAATGATCATACTTATATATTATTTGTGAAAATTTGAGAAGTGAAAATGCTCCAGAAAAACATTTAGCATATGGAATTATTGAAGATGGAATATTGGTATATACAAATAGACTTTATATTCCAAATTAAGATGAAATCAAATATTTAATCCTCATTGAATATCACAAAAAGCCTTATGCAACCCATCCAAGATATCATAAAATTATTTCTGTACATAAAAAGGATTTTTTATAGCTAGGAATAAAGTAGGATTTTACATAATACTTGGCAAGGTGCCAATAATATTATTTTGTGAAGGTGGATCATCAACATCTAGCAGGATTGTTGAACCCCCTACATGTGCCAAAATGGAAGTGGGAGGTGATATCACCATATTTTATAATTTGATTTCCCAAAACCGGAATGCAAGACGAATCCATTATGGTAGTTGTGGACAAGTTAACTAAAGTTTCTCATTTTATCCATATACAAGCTAATTACAAGTTTATACAATCAGAAGAAGTTTTCATGAGGGAAATATTTTGACTTCGTGCAATAGCTAAGGTAGTGATAACTGATAGAGACCTAAATTTCACTTCTAACTTTTGGAAACCTTATCTATTGGAATGCGGGAACATTTACCCTTCAAAATTGCATACCATACACAGGAAAATGGGAAAATTGAGAGTCAATTAGATGTTCGAGTATATGTTACCTATCTATGTTATAAAACTAATGGATTTCACTTACAACAATGGATATATGCCTCACTAAATACGATTCCCATTGAAGCATTGTATGGTAGAAAATGACATGTTCCTTTAGATTGGTTCCAACTAGAGGACAAACTTATGTTAGGACCAAATTAGTTGCACAAAATGAAAGAAATGGTAAAAATGATTAGGTTGAACTTGAAGGTAGCACAAGATAAGAAGAAAATTCATGTTGATTTAAAAATGGAACATAAGGAATCCTAGGTGTTGGTGTCTAGATGTGAACAATTATTCAGACCCTTTTTCCAAATAAATTATCAACTCGGGGCTTTAGTTATTTCAAGACTAACGCACACAGTATATGCAAGAGCAATCACATAACCTGCTATTGAATCACAGGCTCTAATTGATGAACAAGCAAGCTACTGTAACAACAATTAAAATGGATTGCAGAATTAAAAATGAATTCACACCAATTGCAGAATTATACTAGAACAGTAGTAATGATAACAAATCATAATATAAAATCAACAAAAGAAGGATAATGTAGCACCTGATCATAAGAGTGGGCCCAACTCTCTGAACAGGGTTGCGACAAATTTACAACTTACAGGTGGAAAAACAAAATATTGTGCATTCAATTAATTAGAAAATGCTTCTGTTACAAAATCTGTGTCTTCTTGCTTAACCCCGATTCACAGCCCGAAGACCCTCTTTATACAAATGTTCAGGAAACTGTAGATTTCCTCTAACAACTAAATATCTACAATTATACATTTGTTACAACAGCAACCTAGTTGCCAAAAGGAAATCATGAAAAGCCTGAAATATCACTCGGGTAAAAAGGAGTCTGTTGCGCTGTAGCAGCAGGTAAAGATAGCATTATATATTAGGAGCTGCTTCGTGGCTCACAGTTTTAATCCCTTTGATTTTACGAGATCTGTAAAAATATCAGAGTTAATGCTTGAAAAGGTAAAACCTCCATGACTATTACTTCATTAATCAAATATTCCATGTAAGATAGTGGAAAGGGGTTTACCTCATGTATTTTATAATAATTAATGATGCAAAGAGATAGAAAGGTGGGAAAAAATGGGAGAAAAAAGTATACAAATTCGGTACACAACATCTCCCACCAACTAGTCTATTTTCATGTCCTCATGCAGCTCGTGATCTCCTTAGATCTGGGTTGGGCTAACTGTGACTGGCATGACTCTGTGTGAGATCATATTCTTCAAACATTTCTGTCCCAGGGGGTTTATAACCTTCCATTAGAACAAAATCCTTCCACCAGTCTGGGTCAATGTTGTATGCAGGAGTATATTATTTGGCTGGAAACCAAATAAAGGGAAAATGAAACCTTAGCCCCATCCACTTGACCCCACAAGTCTGAATGCATGCCAAAAAACGTGGAAACCTTTCTAGTGTCCATGCAAAGTTAGATGCTACAAATGGTTCTCGACCTCTGATGGCTAAAGATGACAACATCCACCTCCTCTGACAACTGTCGAGCGCTTCCTTACGAAAATTTTTTTTCTGCCTGAGATAGAGGTCAACACACCATTTATGGGTTGTCAACATGTGTCCTCTATTCCCCTCAATTTGTAAAAAGGTAAAATTCTTGTTATGAATATTTTCTGATTGGCCATGCTCCTTCCTCATCATTAGTGGCCTTGTGACATGGTTTTCTTCAAACGTATCATAGGATTTTCTCCATTTAATAGGATTGATGGCGTAGGATGTGAAAGATCTTAAATGAATATCCCCCATGAATGGAATGAGGTTGAAGGCCTGATCATGCCTTAAGACGTAACCATGCATGTAGAGCTCGCACATTAAGTGTTTTCCTATGATATCATGAATTTTCAAGATATAGAGAAACTGGATGGGATCCTCAATCTCATGACAAATTTCTTTATATATACTCTCAAGACAGAAGAAAATAAATTGTTCATGAAGGAATAATTCATAGCTATGTGCAGGAGATCTACAGGCTATTACCTGTTGCACCAGTGATAACATCTTCTCCTTATCTGATTGGAGCAGCTGCACTTGTTCTTCCAACTCTTCTATCTTAGCCTTTTGTTTTGCTTGCCTCTACAGTGCCTTATCCAACTGGTCTATGTATCCTGTAATGATCTCAATAGCCTGTTCTTGACCCACATTGTCTCCTTCTTATGTCCATTCACAGCAGACTGCCATCTCTAGATTTCAACAGCTAGGAAGAATTCCCAGCCTTCAAACAACTGTTCATTTGGACCAGTCTATGTAGCTATGGAGGAGACTTCAATTTTTGGCTTTACTGCCTTCCACTTGTAGAATTTTACCTTCTTCTTCAACTAGGAAATCTAGTGTGCACTAGATTCCTTTTCCATTGTAATGTTGTTGGCAATTCAATTGTTTGTGCTAGAAGGAAATATAGTATGTGTCATATTTCCTTCACCACAATGATGTTATTGGCAGTGTGCTTACTAGAAATCTAGCATGTGTTATATTTATTTTGCCCTAGAATTTTGTTGGTAATATGTTTTTGTTCATGCTATAACAAAATCTGGCATGTGCCAGATTCTTAACCCCTACAATGTTGTGTGTTTCTGTTTGTGCTAGAAGGAAATCTACCACACACCAGATTTCTTTTGTCTTGCATAAGGTGTTTTTGACAATATGCTTTTTTGTGCTAGAATAAAATCTAATATGCGGTATGTTTCTTTCACCCTACAATATTGTTATGTTCTTGCGTTTGCGAGAGAAGGAAATCTAGCATGCGTTAGATTTCATTCACCTTGCAATGTTGTTATTGGTGACATGTATGTGTTTGAGATATAGGTACAAATAACATGTTATATCTAATCCACCTTGTAATATTATGATTATAAATATTCTTATATTTGTGATAGAATAAAATCTAGCACGATATAGATTTATTTTACCCTACAATATTGATGTTGCCAATATGTTTGTGTATGGTGGGAGGAATTCTAGCATGCACTAAATTTATTTTGCAATGCAATATTGGTGTTAGCAACATTCTTGTGTTTGTACTAGAATAAAATCTAGTATGCAATAGATTTTTTTCACAATGCAATATCTTTGTTGGCAACATTCTTGTATTTGTGCTAGAATGAAATATAACCTGCATTGGATAATATGATTGTTGGCAATGTGCTAGAAGTAAATCAAGCATAGGCTAGATATCTTCCACCCTGCAATGTTGTTTCTGGCAATGTGTTTGTGTTTGTGCTATAAGAAACTCTAGAATATGTAAGATTTATTTTACTTTGCAATGTTTTTTTTTAGTAACATGATTCTATTACGCTAGGAGATTTAGCATGTTGTGGATTTCGTTCGCCTTAGACTATTATTGTTGCCAATGTGATTGTGTTTGTGCTAGAAGGAAATCTAGCATGTCCTGGATTTATTTGACCATGTAATGTTGCTTCTAGAAATATGCTTATATTTGTAGTAGAAAGAATGATATTGATTGTTAGCTTTCATTTGAGGTGCATTGTTGTTGTTCGAAATGGGCTTCTACTTGTGATAGAAAGAAAGCTAGCACACATTATATTTCCTTCCTAATGTAATGTTGTTATTAGAAATATGTTTGTTGTAATGCTATAAGGAAGGTTATAATGTGTTAAATTTCCTTCATCTTGCAATGTTATTGTTTAAAATGTGTTTGTATTTGTAATAGAAGTAAATCTTGCATTTGTTAGTTTTTTTTTCGCAATGCAACATTATAGTTGGAAATGTGCTTGTATTTGTGTTAGAAGGAATTATAGAATGCACTAGATTTATTTGTTCTTGTTCCAAAAGGAAAACTATCAAGATTTCACCCTCACCAAGGTTAGTAGTTTGATATTGTTCTTGGCGGTGCATTTGTGATTATGCAAGAAGGACACCTAGTGATTACTAGTTTTCTTCTAGACACCATTACACTTATGCAACCAATGCTCTAGGGGTGACATTGTCTCAATAATCACAATGGTTAGAGTTATAGCTTTTGATGTGCCCTTTTATTGAATTTGGAACAATTTATGGAGATCAATTATAGTGCAAACGAATTGTATATAGATATATGCTATTGTTGGCACTACATTTGTGCTTGAGTTGGAAGGAAAGATAATGGTATAGCTTTCCTTTTGGCACAAACACAATAATCTAGTCATAATTATTTGATCCATGGATAATAATCTGATATTTGTATAATTTTAAAGTTTATTAATAAATTTATTATTGAGGTATACTATATTTTGCTTCCAATGCACATGTATGCAACTTTAAAGTAACAAGCACAATTTTTTAGCAGGTATTGTTTTTCTCTCTATTTTGTTGTATAGTTATGAACTTCCAAAAACAATTTCACTAATGCTTGGATGCATAAGGTAAGTCTCTTCCTCATCAACATAAGAATGTAGGAAAACTCAAATCTACACTTTTTGAGGACCTAAAATTAACATCCCTTTGTATCCATCCTAAATAGTATGTCCTTAGATGTGTATAGGTAGGGAGTGCTAACATTGGAACCAAAGATTTGTAAAATGCAATTTCTTTTCTTTTGAACTAAAGAAAACTCTAGTTTGACTTCTGATTATCAAGTTCAAACATCAAACATCCTCACTAACTGAAAATATAATTTCTCCTTTTCATGGGGCTTTTAGACATCTTATGTAGTGTCAATCTTGGAATTTCTTAGATTTTCCAAAGGATCATGTTTTGGTTCTTCAACTTCTACAAATTTATTATGATCATTATTCATACAAATGCATTAATACTACAAGTGTCATTTCTGAAGTTAAATAGGAACTTGGTGGTTTGATGAGCTGATATTTTTCATTCAAAATTTTTATTCGGAGGAAAACCTCTAGTATGGCTTTTGATTATCAAGTTCAAACATCAAACATCCTCACTAAGTGAAAATATAATTTCTCCTTTTCACGGGGCTTTTAGACATCTTATGTAGCATCAATCTTGGAATTTCTTAGATTTTCCAAAGGACCATATTTTGGTTCTTCAACTTCTACAAATTTGTTATGATCATTATTCATACACATGCATTATGACTACAAGTGTCATTTCTGAAATTAAATAGGAACTTGGTTGTTTGATGAGCTGATATTTGTTATTCAGAAATTTTATTTGGAGGAAAAACTCTAGTTTGGATTTTGATTATCAAGTTCACACATCAAACATCCTCACTAAGTGAAAATATAATTTCTCCTTTTCACGGGGCTTTTAGACATCTTATGTAGCATCAATCTTGGAATTTCTTAGATTTTCCAAAGGACCATATTTTGGTTCTTCAACTTCTACAAATTTGTTATGATCATTATTCATACACATGCATTACGACTACAAGTGTCATTTCTGAAATTAAATAGGAACTTGGTTGTTTGATGAGCTGATATTTGTTATTCAAAAATTTTATTTGGAGGAAAAACTCTAGTTTGGATTTTGATTATCAAGTTTACACATCAAACTTCCTCACTAAGTGAAAATATAATTTCTCCTTTTCATGGGGCTTTTAGACATCTTATGTAGCATCAATCTTGGAATTTCTTATGGAATTTCTTAGATTTTCCAATGGACCATGTTTTGGTTCTTCAACTTATACAAATTTCTTATGATCATTATTCATACACATCATTAAGGCTACAATTGTCATTTCTGAATTTAAATAAGAACTTTGTGGTTTTATGTGAGCTACCATTTGTCATTCTATGATACTATCTACATCTCTAATTGCATGGTCTTCATATATGTTTTGTGTAATTTGCATGTAAAGTACTTTTTGGTAGTTGGCACTAGATGGTGGGGAACAATATTTCATTACATACAATATGATTACCATACTATTTAAATGATTGCATCTATATTACTTTTTTGAAAGTTGTGTGTTTTTGCGAAAATATAAAATCACACTTTAAATGGTTCAACCTTTTAATTACAATGTATGATTTAATTGTTGTTACAGAATTGGTACAACCTAGAATGAAAAATATAATTTTGTCAGAAGGGGACTATATTTATCTCCTTATTAATGATCAAGTCATTGGGCTAGGAAGGGTCGAAACTATAGAGTTTGGAACTTATTATGCCAGAGAAAGGGTTAATGCATGTTATGTTGCAATTTTTATAATTGATGTCTCTCAACCACATTTGATTGAGGATGTTTATGAAGGGGACATACATCCATGGAAGATCATGGATTTGAGGCACAACATAGGTAAATCAAAATATTGAAGCATGTGTTCAAATATTATTGATAGTATAATACTTTTTTTTGAGTAAATACTAACCTTATTTATATTCATTTATAGGTGAAAATGTTTCTTCTACTTTTTCTATTGGAGACAAGGTAGATCTTCTACAACATGGAGTGAAGGTGGGTGAGGGCTCCATATTCAATACAGAGCTTGGAAATAAAGTTCATGGAAAGATGTTAAAGAAAGGATGCATAGTGGTTAAAATTGAGAAGGTGTTAAAACATGATGTTGCTCTACCACATCCAATAGGATTTGAGCATACACTAGGGGGTGCATTGGAATATTATCAGATTTGGCTAGAATTAGATTTGAAACCTCACTATCATGATCATGCCATAAATATTCCCCAAGATAGGGTTATATTAATATCTACATCAAACATTCTCACTAAGTGAAAATATAGTTTCTCCTTTTCATGGGGCTTTTAGACATCTTATGTAGCATCAATCTTGGAGTTTATTAGATTTTCCAATGGACCATGTTTTGGTTCTTCAACTTCTAAAAATTTCTTGTGATCATTATTCATACACATGCATTAAGACTACAAGTGTCATTTTTGAAGTTAAAAAGGAACTTGGTGGTTTGATATGAGTTGATATTTGTCCTTCTATGATACTATCTACATATCTAATTGCATGGTCTTCATATATGCTTTTTGTGTAAATTTCATGTAAAGTAATTTTTGGTAGTAGGCACTAGAGGGTGGGGAAAAATGACTACCATACTATTTAAATTATTGCATCTATATTAGGTTTTTGAAAGTTGTGTGCTTTTGCGAAAATATAAAATCACACTTTACATGGTTCAACCTTTTAATTACAATTTATGATTTAATTGTTGTTATAGAATTGGTACAAGCTAGAATGGAAAATATAATTTTGGGAAAAGGGTAATTTTTTGATCTCCTTATTAATGATCAAGTTGTTGGGCTAGGAAGGGTCAAATCTATAGAGTCTAGAACTTATTATGCTAGAGAAAGTGTTAATGCATGTTATGCTACAATTTTGATAATTGATGTCACTCAACCACATTTGATTGAGGATGTTGATGAAGGGGACATACATCTATGTAAGATCATGGATTTGAGGCACAACATAGGTAAATCAAAATATTGAAGCATGTGTTCAAATATTATTGATAGTATAATGCTCATTTTTTGAGTAAATGCTAATATTATTTACATTCATTTATAGGTGCAAATGTTTCTTCTACATTTTCTATTGGAGACAAGGTAGATCTTATACAATATGGAGTGAAGGTGGGAGAGGGCTCCATATTCAATATAGATCTTGGGCATAAAGTGCATGGAAATATGGTAAATAAAGGATGCATAGTGGTTAAAATTGAGAAGGTGTTAAAACATGATGCTGCTCTACCACATCCAACATGATTTGAGCATCCACTAGGGGGTGCATTGGAATCTTATGAGATTTGGCCAGAATCATATTTGCAACCTCATTGTCATGATGATGCCATAAATATTCCCCAATATAGGGTTATATTCATATTTTCAAAGGTTTCTCTTACACATGAATGCATGGGAACAAGCATGTGCATTGCCAAATGCTAGTTAATTTCTGCGAGGATGACATTGTTGAAATTTAAGCACTAGGTGAAATGGAATTTGGTGTTTTTTTTGAAGAGATAGATGGAAATTGTGAAATATGTAGAATTGGGGATAAGTCTATACATTTTTTGGTTAGATGGCCAATAAATAAGTTGGTGGACAACAAAGGTGTGATATTAAGGGTTAAGAAAATGTTCAAGGAGCCACCCAAGGACATGGTGATATGGGATGTTATGGAGGACCAAAATCTCTTAAACAAATGGGACGGGTCTTGTTGTAATGAAAAATATAGAAACTCAATTGATATGCATGTAACAAGGCCATATAAAAGGATTAAACAGTATCTTTGTAATGAAAAAGATAGAAAATCAATTGATATGCATGTAACAAGGCCATATAAAAGGATTAAATGAGTTATAGCTATAACAAAAATTACAAAATGTCAAACAAAAATAGATGAAAAGAAAGAAATTTGACTTTTGGCAGCATATGTATGTTGTAGAAAAGGTTATCTTCAACATGTGGATAGGAAGGCCATTGCAGGTGCTAGAAGGGGTATGAGACAAATAAATAAAAATGGTATTAGGGAATTTGTCTTAAATTCATTCATGTCAAACATAGTCATGTCAAGGAGCCATGGCCATGGCCTACCACCTATTGCTAGAAATGTAAAGGACATGATATTTAATGGGAATATTATTTGTAAGAAAGCATGGTATAAGATACATAATATTCCTCAAAGCACATTCTATAACTACCAAAATTATTTCCAACATGGACAGTTCAAAGCTATTCATGGTAACACCAACACATGCAAAGAAAAAGCACACACCGTGGAAGCCATATAAATATTGCACAAAATTATAATGGATAATTCATATTTTTCACCAAATCAAACACATCAAGTTGAAGAAGATGGAACATCTGCTCCTTTCAGATTGCTTCCTTCTACTTACACAAAATTATTTGTTAAAAGAGATTACCCATCAATATCACAGTAAACAATAAGCAAGATCTGGAATACTAATTTTTGAGATGTGGCATTTTCAAATAACACCAACTTCAATAAATGTAGTGAATGTATTGTGTTGAAAGCACAGATGAAGTCAACGACTACAAAAGAGTTGAAAGAAAAGGCACGAGGTAGGTTAGACAAACATAACAAGATTGTTATGTGTGGAAGATATTGCTACTATTCCCATAGAATTATGTCAGAGCGGTTTCCAAAGGAGTATTTGAGCATTATCCTTGATAAAATGGATAAAACAAAGACTTCAATCCCAAGGCTACGTGTCAAATCAAAATCTATCGTAGGAAAAAATTTAGGTTTGTCATTGACAGGTATGCTAACTCATGGGCATAATATAGGAGGTTTTGGTCATTTCTCCCTACCATTTGTAAATATGGGATCACAATTTACTATTACATCCCTTGAAAAGTGCTTAAGGGACGTTGAAGGCCCACAAATTGATATGTATGGTGATTTACTTTATGAGAGTGGAAGTTCAAGAAACCCACTCACAAATGCATTACTTGACACCTCTATTTACTCAAAATGTCAAGTGTACAAGGATGATTTTATATCTCATGGAAGATCAAAGAGTCAAAACCTTTATTTTAAACCTCTTCCTTCACATTTGTTGTTACAGGTGGACAATGCAGGAAGTGATAATAAAAATCATATATTTTCATGTTTCTATCACTTTTAACTACACTTGGTGTCTTAATCACTATTGAGGTTGGATTCTTGCTTGTGGGGCACACCCAAGAAGACATAGATGGAACCTACAGAAGAATGTCTTCCAACCCAAAAGTAAATATATATATTCTTTACCTGAAATGATGGATACATATTGCATAATTGAAGAAAATTGAGTTTTTCCACCTACACTTATTGACAAGGTCTATGATTTCAAAATTTTCCTTAATGGATACATCAAGGAGGGAAAAATGCGCTAGTTGGACATCTTAATGTTCAATACTTCCAATTTTTTGTACTCAATGATATTCCAGTACTAAGGTACAAAGAATCCAATAGAGATATTGAGTGGTCAGAAATAGTTGAGTTATGGAATATAGATGAGGAAGGTCGACCTATCATTCCCATAGAGAACCCATATTTATTAGCTTCCAAAAATAATGATGCATATTTAACACAACTAAAGGAAGAGATAACATCATACATAAAAATGTGGAAAGAAACTATCAGGAATGAGGACTTACCAATTGTTACAAAGGAATGGAAAAATAAAGTAGTGTAATGGGAAAGAGTTCTTCATACATTATATGGAATCTATAATGACCATAGAATAATAGATGGAAATGATTCATCTTCTGAGGATTTCTGGCCCAAGACAAGGCACATTGTTGATGTTGATCATAATGCACTCCATGTAATCTCAAGTATTATGGATGGAGATTTTGATAATGCAATAGATGAACCAATATATGTTGGACCCAAATGAAACAAGCCAAATACAACATTCAATCCAATGATTGATGTTGAGAAAGGAAAGATGTTTCTAGTTAGATTAGGAAATGAGGATGCATGAGAGATGATTTGGATGGAAAAATACCTCTCAGATATCTTTAGGGACAATGAAAGTGATAATCTTCATGTAAAGGTTTATTGGTGGAAGCCTATTTGAGGGAAATACAATGGAAATTTTTTAGAGAAATAATGGACACCAAATCCTGATGACACGGAACTTGGATCTATTCCAATTAATACCATAGTGTGGACATGGATGCCAAAGAAAGAACATTGCAAGAAGACCAAGATAAATAAATATGGCGTAGAAGTTGTTCTTGACCTATTTGAGCGAATATCTTAAGATTAGGTTTATATGATTCATGAATGTAATTTTTTTTTTGAAGGATCTATTAATATACATTTTGACACACTTTTCAATATTTGTTGTATATCAAATATTCTCTTCATATTATTTTTGGAGAAGTTTTATATTATTTAGTATTTCAATGTAATGATGTGGTGATACAAATGACATGACAGTGCCATAAAATATTTAAGTTTTCAAAACTTTGTTTGACCAACATGACTTCTCACCATATCAAAAATGCATAATCAAATTCAATAATGCACTTAAAAGCAACATCTTCTAAAATTGGTCTTTTAAAACAATACAGGAATAGCTCATTAGTATTCTATTTAATATAAACCATTTAAACACTTAATGAAAAAAATTTAGACACTTGTAATAATGTTTGAAGTGATTTTTCCTTAATATTCCTTATTATAATTGGTATAAATCAAATTTGTTGTTTTGCTGCACTCTAATTTATAAAAAAATGATTTTGATCATTGAACAACACAACTAGACTTATAAAATATTTCCTCTTATAGATTTTAAAGTGGTGCCAACATTGTACTAGTATAATAAATTTGTACTCAACATAGGAAAAGTAGTTAGTGTCAATTTAAAATGGTCAATTGTAGTAACAAACAAAATATTAATATATTGTTAAATAAATTTATACTAGGTAAGATTTTTTTTACAAAATCTATCTAGTCGAATATAATACATAAATATAAATATTCATGATAATAGAAATAATGTAAGGAATCTAAGTTTTAGATGAATGTCAATATGTTCTTTCCAATAAAATTTGTAATAAATATTTTATTCAATTTTCTCTCTTTCCTGTTGTACTTGAAAATAATCAAATTGTATTACTTTGTTACTATTCTAATTCATGATTGATTTTGATAATTAAAATTATTAGTAATTGAGATTGGTAATTGAGATGAGAGGCTAGACTCATTCTACAACCTAGTATGAGGGGATATGTAAGTTTGGTAGTTCTGTGCCCTTTTAAATAAATAAAAAAAAATAATATCGGCTATAATTAAAGAAAAAAATAATATGTTGTAAAGTAATTAGAAGTGAAAAAAATCTATGTAATTATGATGGTGATAATGATGATTATCATCCACTAAGACCAAATATGGTATATAAGAGTCCATAAAGATATTACTCAAAATTCTTTGGATTTTTTTTTTTTTTTTTTCTGAATTGTTCTACTCAGCCTCAGAGAGGTATCAGCCTCCAAAGTTCTTGCCCAGTAAAGCGGCATTCTGTCAAATACAAAGCATATAACTAACCAGAAATTTCCAAAAACTGGACCTGTAACTCTGTTTAGAGACTGACAAGCATTGAGAAGCTGCCCGCACAGGGGAAACCAACTGTTAGACATAGGAACATAGATATAGGTGGTAAAAAAGAAAGGATTGAGGCCCAACAAAACAAGCCCAAACAGACAAACAAGAGTCAAAAACCTGTAGATGGAGGTGCCGTCAGGAATCCAGCTAGTCGGATGACTTTTCTTCGACGATGAGGCATCCAAAGTCTTGGGGATCTTCATACTTCTCCTAGAGATCAACATCGTCCATAGAGCCTCCACACTTGATATTGCTCGGGCCACCAGGGCTGCTTCTGCCAGGAGCCTTGCTGCTACAGATGTCCACCCGCTTCAAGCTATAGAAAGGAGGGGTGGAATGGATATCTTTACCGTCCGGCTCCTTTGGCTCACCCAAAGCCTGGCCATTATCATGCGCAACGTCATCATGAATATCAAAGGTGATATTGGTCGTCATTATGGAGTGACAACGAGCACAAGGAAAGCGGATTTGAGCACTGTGAGAATGAACAGGTAGGGAGGATCCCTGGGCAAAAGAGAAATGCTCAAACATCTGGCCGCAGCCACTCCTAGTGGTAGGATAACGACCTGAGAGGACTCAGAAGACTGGGAGGTCGAGCCAAAGTTGGAGGAGGAAGGCTGGCGGGAAATCTGCCCACGACTAGCGCCTCTTCTGGACCTCAGACGATGACAAATTCTGGGCATTTTGCAATTGGCAATCGAGGCATGATGCAAATCGACAAAACAAAGGCGGGAGGCACGGACCTTAGAAGAAGGCAGAGGATTAACAGCAGGAGGAGCCGAGTCACAAGAAAAATGTGAAATGGACAGAGGGCTATGAGTCAGGTGGAGATCTGGCATCAAATCGATGCAGCAGAAAAGAGCGCACCTCTTACCAATGCCAGACCAAGACCAAGGTTTAGCTGTTGCCTTGGAACAGCAAGCTCGTAGAGGAGGTGGTGAATTGAAACGAGAATGATGCACCATGATAGAAATGTGGTGAGGCTGTCTTGGGAGGACGCCCTGCATAAATACAGCATTGAATTTGAAAGTAGGGATATTAATGCAGTTATGCGATGTGAGCTGGGTGGTGGTGGCACAAGTCCACACACCATCCCACGGGATCTCACCACGTGCCAACGTACCGAGCGTCTTAAACACCTGAATCTGGGGGACAAAGGTCTTGTTGCACTAGAAGTGTGCATTCTTGTATGAGATGAGCATGATCAGAACCTTGTAAGGGGCCTGCAAAAAAAGGAATCTGCTGAATGACTCCATGATTGGCCAGACAATCAGCCACTTTGTTGGAAGAATGCCGAATGTGCTTGAAGTTAAAGGTGCGAGGAACTCTGAGCCATTCTTAAATTTGCTCTAACCTTCTAAGGAGGTGCCAACTCGAAGAAATCTTAGCTGTAGGGGTACCTGATTGAATTCGAATTGCAACTTCAATGAGGATTTGAGAATCCCCTTCAACTTCCAGAGGGAAGAGGTTCTCTTTTTCAGCTATGAAAATTCCATGCCATAATCCTTCAAGCTCTGCAGCATTATTAGAGTCTCTACCCAGAGAGCCATAATAGATTTTCATAACATAGCTTTCCTCATTTCGAAAAATGCTACTAAAGCCAGCAGGGCCGGGGTTACCCTTGGCTGTGCCATCAAAGTTCAGTTTGTATGAGAGAGGTGCAGGCGGAGTCCAAGAGAGGGGGGAGTCTCTACGGATTGAGTGGTTGGCCTGGATCAGAGTAGAGGGAGTGAGTTTAAGATTCTAGCTTTCCCAAAGAAGGCATTCCAAAGGGGAGGATGGCATGTCTGAATCTTGCCAGTGCTTGAGAGCCAAAGTTTCTTGGAGGCTCTGCTGGAGACTCAGCCAGAGGATATCAATAGGAGTGCTTTGGTTTTTAAAGATTCTCCTGTTACGTTCCTTCCAAACTATCCAATAGACAAAACCTGGAATGAGGACCTATAGAGAAATGAGCAGATGCCTTTTAAAAGGCTGCACAGGCTAGTTCTGAATGGTGTTGATAGTATCTCCCATACTTCTACTAGTTCTTCTGTTACAGATTTTAGTGCGCTCCCAGATATGAGAAGCCAGAGGGCAGGTATCTAGAAGATGCGTAATAGTTTCAGAGTTAAGGTTGCAATTTGGACATCTTGAAGGCCCAATGAAGCCCCGTTTTTGTAAATTGTCCCAAGTAAGGAGCCGCTGTTTGCTAAGGAGCCATAAAAAGTTTGAAATTTTAGGCCAGATACCAGGTTGCCAAAATTGATTCCATAGATTATCTTTCGGGTTTTGCCTAGGACAATAGAGAAGCTGGAAAGCTTCTTTGGTAGTGAAGTAGCCTTTAGGAGAGTAACCCCAGTGCAATTTATCCCTTTGATCTCAGAATTTTATTCTTCTGAGGTTAAGTTCTTGTTCGATATCCTCAAATGTTTCCCCTTGCCAATTAACCTACCAAGTAATGGCTGGTGTTCATTGTTGAAAGCCTTGAGAGGTCTGCTACTGCCAGACGTGATGAACTAGGGATTGTGCATTGTGCTGGAGAGATGCCTGCCAATTCGGTTTGTGAAAAAGAGTGGCCAATTTAGGGAGTTGCTGCCAAGAGTCTTCCCAGAATCTTGCTGTGGTGCCGGAGTGAACTTCCCAGAAACTATGCGCTTAGATGAAGGCACAGTGTTGCTTAGCTGCATTCCAAATTAGCGAACCAGGGATTGCGTGGTAATACGAATGAGGTCCTCCTGGGGCCTACTCGGGGCGTATTTTGAGCGCCAAAGACGGGCCCAGGGTGTATTTGGTTTGGAGAGCCAATTCCATCATATGCATGCTCCCATAGTGTTATTTCTTTGCGCGGGATCGCGCAGACCCAACCCACCATCAGATTTCAGAAGGCAGACTTCTGACCATTTAACAAGAGCCCATTTTCTGTTGAGACTCGAAGAGCCCCAAAGAAAATTCTTTTGAAGATTGTGAATTTTTTTGAGAACCCATTTAGGGGCTTCCAGAATAGAAAATAGATACAAAGGCATGGCTTGAAGAACAGATTTAATGAGGATGAGCCTGCTAGCAATGTTGAGCGAGCGATAGGTCCAAGAAGAGAGCCTTGCTTCTAATTTTTCAAGGAGAATTCTCCAAGAGGACTTTTTGATGGCTGAGTCAAAGAGGGGAGCTCCAAGGTACTTTGAGGGAAGCGTGGCAATCATAAAACCCAGGATCCTATCTATGTTGCGTTGGGTAGTGATGGGAGTATGGAAGAAGAAAAGATGAGATTTCGAGGCATTGACGGTGGTACCCGAGGCAACAGAAAAGAGGTCTAACAGAGACTTGAGGGCAGAGGCTTCTTGGACAGAGGGGTGACCGAAAATCATATTGTCATCCACAAACTGTTGGTGAGAAATGGGAGGGAAATCATGAAGAGAGATGCCTTTGACTGAATTGGAAGAAACATCATGATGAATAAGATGACTTAGACCCTCAGCCATAAGGACGAAAAGAAAAGGGGACAAAGGGTCCCCCTGACGAATACCTCGAGTGGAGCGGAAGGGAACCGAAGGAAAGCCATTGAGAAGGATGGAAAAGCTAGGTGAAGAAATGAGGTTCATGATCCAACGAGTCCAAGTTGTACTGAAACCGAAGGCCAAAAGCATTTGTTTGATGTAATTCCAGCTTAGTTTGTCAAATGCTTTAGAGAGGTCTAGCTTGAGAATCATACCTGGTTTCTTTAGGAGATTTAGTGAGTGTATCACTTCATGCGAGAGGATGATTCCATCCATGATCTGACGCCCTTCCGCATATCCTGTCTCCTCAGGCGAGATGAGAAGGGGGAGAAGAGGCTTTAACTTGTTTGCAATGATTTTTGAAATGAGTTTGTAAATAACATTGCAGAGCGCAATGGGCCGATATTTGTCCGGAGTGCTAGAGTCTTCTTCCTTGGGAATGAGAGCAATGAAGGTCATGTTTAGAGAGGGAAGAAGCTAGTGCATTTCTCGAGATTATTCTACAAGCTCCCATACCTCTGTTTTGATTAGCTCCCAGAAAGCATGAAAAAAATTGGCCGTAAACCCATCTGGGCCAGGCGCCTTCCCATCTTTGAGTTGTGCCATGGCTTCCTCCACTTCTTGGAGCATGAATGGCCTAAGCAACATGTTGTTGTGTTCTGTAGTGATAATTTTTGGAACGTGTTGCGTGACAGAGTGGATGGCTTGAGTCCTATCACCTGGGGGTTCACACAATATGTCCTGAAAATACTGTTTGAATTCTTGTTCAACCTCTTCATGTGATTTGAGTCTATCTTCATGATGATTGTTGCTAAAAGCAATATTATTATGCATTCATCATTGAATAGTTGACCTATGGAAAAATTTAGCATTTTTCTCACCATCCTTCAACCATCTAATCCTGGATTTTTGCCTCCACAAGGTCTCTTCTTGTTGTCTTCTTTCTTCGATTTTGAGGAGGATTTCTTGCTCCTGTTGGGTGTAGGCTTCCGATCTGCCTTCAGAGATGAGGTGTTGTTGCAAGTTTCTCATATTCTACTCAAGTTCCTTTTGATGGGCAAATATATTGCCGAACTGAGAACAATTCCAAGATTTGAGAGCGATCTTGAGATACTTGAGATTTTCTTGAAACTGATACATATTGGCACCAGCTGGGGGAGTAAAGGAATGCCATGCTTTGGTGACCACTCCCTTGAAGTTTTGATGAGTGAACCAGAACGATTTGAAACGGAATGGTCGATTGCATCTTGACCCAGGTCGAGTCCACTACAGCATTATGGGCCAATGATCAGATCCTGCTTGAGGTAAGATGGAGGATTGGAAGTCCCCGCCCAGATGGATTACATTATCCGACATTAAGAAGTGATCAAGCCGTGAGGCGATATGCTGAGTCCCTTTTCTTTTATTAGTCCAAGTATATATCCCGTTGGAGCTTTGAAGATCCATAAGCTGATTGCCACTGATGAAATCTTTAAAACCGGTGCTATCCTCTTCCAGCCTGGTCCGGCCTCCATATTTTTCCTCCAGAGCAGTGATCAGGTTGAAATCACCCCCACAAATCCATAAGGGGAATCTCCTGATAGAGTTGAGCTCTGATAGAGTACTAAGCAATTCCATTTTTTTTTGTGGATCTTGAGGAAAATAAACATTGGTGAGGTGGCCATGTGTGTTGGTCCCCACAAGATGGAAAGTAGTTTGAATAAAATAGTGAGAGGCATGAAAGTCATAGAGAGTAAGAACCTGAGGATTCCATATGATGGCAAGACCCCCTGAAGCTCCAGAGGCATCCACTGAGACTGAGCAAGATCCGGACCAAGATTTGTTCGAGATTTTTTCTAGAGAAGTGTTGTTGTATTTTGTTTCCTGCAAATAGACAATGGATGGTTTATCTTGCTGAATCATGTTTTTTAACATTCGATGTTTTGCAGGGCTGTTGAGCCCCCTCACATTCCATGAAATGAGCTTCATGAGGAACAATGGGGGAGATTTTTATAGAACTTGGTCATCTTAGGGAACCTCCCGGATTCCACAAGCAATTCTCCAATAATGATGGTCCGCTGCAGATCTATTTTGCGCCCCCGTTTCTTGGATTCTTTCATTATTTTTTTACCGTCCCAGAGACTCCCAGCTTGGATGCAAAGGGATTTGCTTTGCTACGCCCTAGATAGGACCACTTCCAGGCTGTCTATTTGTCGGGGAGGTATGGTACTAAAGTCTCGCTGATGATAAGCTGCTTCCAGAATGAGTATATCCAGATCACCCAGATCTATACTCTCTGGTTCTTCTTCCATGTGAGACGGCATGGTTAGATCTGCGTTGTCCTTACTGTGCTGAGAAATGAGAGCTATAGCATTGTCGAGTTCCATAAGGGTATTTTTGAGGGCAGAGTCTTTCTCAATGTGGTCTGAAGATGTAGGGGTGACAAAGTTGATACTGGAAGGGCCCGGGGCAGTGGAGTTTGGAAGTGGAGCTTTGGGAGCATGGGATGGATCTGAGGAGGGATATTGAGGAGGGAGATCCTCCGAATCTAGTCGATCGGCCAAAACTTCAAAGCTATTGCTTAGATCTGGTTTCTTGGGAGCCTCGGAGGAAGAGGGGGGTTTCTTGGAGTGCCTTCTTCGACTAGAGACCTTGGTGAAACCTTCAATGTCTTTGCTGTACTCAGGGGTAGGGCTTTTTTGCTGCTAATTCAAAGGGAAATCACAGTAGAGGTGACCGTGTTCGTGACATTTCCTACAGCGGAAGGGTACATGCTAGTAGTCGATGGTTTGAATCCACTCGAAATCATCATGAAACAGGCTGATTGAATCTGTAAGAGCCTTAACCAAATGCATATAAACGCAGATCCGGGCATAGGAGGTATATCGCCAGAGTTTGGCTTCTTCTGAAACTTTGATGAACTCTCCCAAACCGTTACCTATGTCCCTTAGTGTCTCTTCATCCCAGTATTCCTGTGGCAAGGAATACATACGGATCCAGATAGGTGCCCAGTTGAAGTCCTCTTTGTCCGGATCAAATCTTTCTTTCCAGTCACGGAGATAAAGGCCTGCAGAGTTGAAGAAATATGGGCCTCCATCAAAGATACGGGTTTTGTCCTCCAAACAGTTGAAAATCGCCATGAAGAAGCCTTTGGGGCCAAGATGTAGGGTAACCTATCCTTTTGGCTTCCACTTGGAGAGAATCCAACCATGCAAAGCTTTTTCGGTTGGTCATAAGCCGATAAAATTTCCAATAAGGGCGTGATCCTTCATAAATTGAATGTGCCCATTGAGTCGATGGCTGGGGAGATCTATCTTGATTCTTTCTGCTGTCTTTGGGATGCAAGTTGCAGAGGACACTTTTTTCTGTTGTGTCATAGGGGAAATATTCTTTGTTTCTTTGTCTTGAATGGCTGCAGAGCCTTGAACGTCATCTCCTGAGGTGTTGGTTGCAGCAGCATGGACGGAGTCTGCCTGCTGGTTCGGGCCAGAACTGTCGATTTTGTCTGTGGCGGCAGGGTTGTCAGTGGAATGGTTGGTGAAAGGAGGGGGAGCAGAGCCCACCCCTACGGAGGCCGGATTCATAGCGGGTGATTTAGCAGAGTGGCCTGAGGGCTACAGGCTTCGAAGCAGCGGTCGCAAAGGTGAGCGCGTCAGAGAATGCGCAGGCGAAGCAGGAACCCTAGCGGAGTCATTTTTTTCCCTTCTAATCCAAAATTCTTTGGAATTTTATTGTTATGCTCAAAAAGAATTAAAAGAAGTGTTTCAAGATCATCATAATTTTGTTTAGTTAAAAGATAAAAAATGTTGGTAGCTCCAAAAATATTTTGAAATTTAAATCCAATATGAGTATAAACTGGATGATTTTAGAGGGTTTTTCATCTTCAACCATATTACTAGTGTTGCAAAGATGATAGACTTTTAAATTGTGCCAACCTTGTCTTAGTAATAATAGTAACTTAACATAGACATGATATTTACTATTTCAAGTCATAATTAAATGGGTTAATAATAGTAACATACAAAATATTATTTTCATAAAGTTAATAGTTGTAAGTTAGTAACATACACAACATTATTTTCATAAGATAACCTTAACAAACTTAAATTTTAGTACAAACCATAAAAAATATCTAAAGAGATAATGTAAGGAATCCAAGATTAAGACGTGAAAGATTTTCTTTTGTAACTTTATATTAATTTGTTTTATATAGTTTACCATGATATTTTTCACCAAAAATGGTGAATATCTACATCAAAATTAGTAAACTAAGTGATTTTATAATTCCAAATTTAATGAAATATGTGTTCTTCTCTCTCCAAATACACTTATAATATGAATTGGAGATATTTAGTTGTTCTGTTTTACAAATAACTCAACGCTTCCCAGTGCAATGATGTGGATCTCTCTATTGTTAGAGAAAAATATTTGCAAATAACAAGAATGAATAAATAATAATAACCTAGGAAAGAAAACACAATTTTAGGGGAAGAATTCGTATCATATGGAACATGTTAGAAGAAAATTTTACAATTTTCATTACTATATTTATCATATGGAACATAAGCTATGGAAGATAAGTTATTAAGTAAATTCTTGAGGTAAGAAAGTTTAACAAAATAATTATCTTGTGGGTGGAAAAATATGGAATATTAAAGAACTAAAATTTTAATAAAAATATGGAATACTAGAGAACTAGAAATTTAATAAGAATTAAAACCCTTAACCAAAAAGAAGGGAAGATAATATTTTTTCATTAAGAGAATTTTTAATTGTTGGTTAATAAAAATGATTAATATATTAGTGGAATTTATCTAAATGAATCAACCAAGTTTTAGTGGAAAATTAAGTAAATTATAAGTTTAAAATACATACATTGATAGAAGAACATAATTAAAGACACAATTTAATGTAAATTGCATGTGGTGATGAAGCTAAACCAAAAACCCCTTCGAAATTGGGAGTGGTAATAAACAAAGAAAAAAATGTTGTGATAAAAAAAGGTAAATAAAAAATCCCAAGAGCATCAATTCAAAATTGAGAATAGTAAGAAACAAAATAAAAATACTATGTTTCAAAAAAAACCATATAAAAAAATATATGACATCCATAAAACATGCATAATACTCAAAAATATATGAAAAAAAAAAATACAAATAGAGTCATATTCCTAAAAAGTAAATTTCTTTCAAAGGAGAAGAAAGAGACTATCAGTAATTTCATTTTAAAAATAAAATAAATTAAAGACAAACTTGTTGACTTTATTAGAAAAATATCTAGCATTAATTCAAATAATAGATAAATATTAAATATTTATCAATGATTGACATAAATAGAAAAATATCTAGCATTGATTCAAATTCTAGATAAATTCTAAATATTTGTCACTTGTATTGCAAGCATGGAAAATGCTACTACTTTGACGGACTTGATAAGTATTTGTATAATATTCTTATACAAAAGAAGAAAAACTAAAGAACCTCAATAAAAGGTAAGTTGTCAAGTATTCTCATACAAAAGAAGAAAAACTGAAGAACCTGAATAAAAGGTCTCAATTATGTGGTGGAAAAACTGAAGAACCTGAATAAAAGGTCTCGATGACGCGGTGTTGGCAGCCAAAGGAAAATAGTTGGAGAAAATAATAGAAAAAAAAAAAAAAAACCACATCATAACCTATTTCAACGACCTTTATCCCTTTACACGATATTTATCCCTAAAGTTCCGGCTTCCAGGGGGAAAATATTTCCAATGAGAGTAACAATGGCGTACGTATTGCGGAAACGTTTATCCCTTCCACTATTTAATAAATCTGGGGCAGAAGAGGTTTCTCTGCTCAGAAAAACCTGAAGATATGGAATTCCTAATACTCTTTCTGCTTATCACTGGAACCTCATTGGGGCACGCACTTGCTCCAATATTTGGTAAAATATTCACACGAATATACATATTCATGCATTGGTGTGTTTTGGGGAGCGGTTATTTGTTATTGCTTGATTGCAGAACCGAAGAAAAATTTATAGTGTTTATTTTGCTGATCAATGTTTCGAATTTACAATGAATGAATTTTTTTTGATGAATGGTTGTTTTAGATTCGAAAAGTTGAACAACAATTATACACTCAAAATTATATTGTGCAATCAAACAACAACAAGACCTCAAAACAACAAAACTAGGAATTAAAAAGGCCATAGCTAAAATAAATTTATATGTTAGTTTTATATTGCTATTACTAAAATTATACAATAAAAGTTATCTAGTTTGTTGAACTGCCATTAATGCCCAGAATTTGTATATACTTATTTTTGAATAATCTATTTGCTTCAATCCAAAGATAACATATATACCACCTTTGTACATGCAGAACTGACTAAATAAATCTTGCCATTGAATATTTTACTTATTTCTTATTTCAATCTACATATATAACCATGATATCTTAAGGAGTTGTCTTAGTGCGATTATTTGGAGTTTAGGTGAAATCTTAATTTATATTATTTAAATTAGTTTTTTTATTATAGATATGTTTTAGCACCTTTAAAAATCGCTAAAACACTCTGACTTTGTAAAATTAAACATCAAACTTCCGTTTTCAATGACTTCTGGGAAATTTTAAAAATACCCACCAAAACAACTTTCAAAAATCCACAAAAAACAACTCTATACGTTAACTACTCGATAAATCTTGCCCATCTTGCCCACTCATACTGACACTCTGGATTGGTAATTATGTCTCCCAGGTGTGATATTGTCCATTACTGAAACTCAAGCAGTTGCTGCTCTTGCTCCTTCTAGGAAGCAATCATGCCAACTGAATGACGTGATAGTTAGACATAATTAATTCCTACTTGTCTATGGTTGTAATTCTCCATTTGAGGAGTTTGTTCCTACATAATAGGAAATAGCTAGAATATAGTTTCTCCTAGTTTAGTGTGTGGTTGAGAAAATCTCTCAACCACATTATTGTACATCCAATATAGAATTCCTATCTTGAGACTATTGCTTGTATAAATATGTGTGTAATTTCAGTGATTCATAATATATAGAATTTGATTTGAGTTTGTAGTATAATATTTTATCTTGGTATCAGAGCTTCAGAGCTCGTAAGGGCCTCTGGCACTTCTTGGGCATAGAAATAAATTACTGCGTTTGTATAGCTTTATTAATTTTATTTTTTTTTGTTCATCAGAGCGCAGTTCTAGTGCTGCGTAGGACTGAGCCTGGAGCGCTGTTGGTAAAAGCTCTAGAAGGTTGTCATAGAGATCGCGTGGCAGCATCTTGTGATAGCCAATTGGAAAAAAAAGTGGAGTCTGCATGTGTGCGGCGAGAGGCAGTGGCGTTGAATCGGTGGAGCAGCCTGTCGCAGAGAGGGCGGAGCCTGGAGACAGAAGAGCCCCGTGTAGATCGGATCGGTGGCAGCGGCTGTGAGGTCAGGCTGTGGAGGCAAATGAATGCTAACGTTCTGCCTGTGGTGGACGCAATTGGTTGAAGAAGGGTTTTTTGTTGCAGCGTGCTTAATTGGACGTAGCTGCAGCGTTAGTAGATTTGTGGAGGAGTAATCCACTGTGTAAGAGAGAACGGTGTGAAGGAGGATTAGGGGGCGATGCTGCTGTTGCATGGTTTGTGTGAAGGAGCGAAATCTTTCTCTAAATTAGCGAACAACAATTGATGTCTCTAGCAGAATCGGTAGATGAACGAAAATATCTGTTGATGAGCATTCAGAGGATCTCAGGGCTTCCATTACAGCGCGTTCTCTTCTCCGTTTGCCTGTCCAGAGACCGATAGGATAAGGAGTTTGCCAAATTGGAGACTGGGGATTTTTTCAGTCCGATCTCAATTTGGACATTGGGTATTGCTGATATTGGTTGGGCCCTTCAATCTGCACTAAGCGTATTGGAAATTTCATCTGAATTGGGTATTGTCGTCCTGATCTGGGTTCATAAATTGGTTTTCTAAGAGATTGGAAAATTGTGCTTAAACTTTGTTGCGGTCATAAAGGGTTCTCCGCTTTGGAAATTTGTCTTTGAATGACCTGATTTGGATGTTCTAAAATCATTCGAACTGTATACTGGTCGTTTCCTTATTCTTTTGCCATCCTATTCGCGGTAGACCAAAATTGGTTTTTCATTCAAATATCCTGCACCGCTTGATTTTTTTTTACCTTGGAACCACGTCACACATATCTACTTTGGAATTTGAGGTGGGAGTTGATTGGCCTGTCCGTATGGGTTCCCCTCAAGGACCTACTATGACAACGGTGGTTGCACCCAAGACGCTGATTGCTGGTCAGGAGCACTCGGCTCAAGAAAGTTTCGCAATATGCAATGTGATGCCTGTGTATGTCAAGGAGCTAATTGCAGTAGGGTTTGCAGGTGGATTTGCAAAGACAGCAGTTGCACCTTTGGAGCGCACCAAGATTCTTCTTCAGACAAGGCATGGAGATTTTCAGTCCCTGGGTGTGTGGAGATCCATGGGGAAGGTTCTTCACAGCTTGGTTGTGAAGCTTTATAGTAGATTATGGTGTCCCAGTTATGGTAATCACATGGACTGGCATTTCTCATGAAGCTCAAAAAACGTGGACAGTTCTTTAGGATATGGGAAAGAGATTAAATTTACATCATTTGCTGCGTTTGTTGAGGCCATGGTAGGATCATGGCTTGGAATGGAGAAGATTCTGTGGGTGGATATGCCATTGTTGGTGCAGCCAACGGCATTAGAGAGACGTCCTCTGAGAGCAGATGTGCGGAATGCAGATAATGTGCAAAAGGTGATATTATGTCGATGCATAATTTATTTGATGGACAGTGAGCTGCCATGACGTGATTATGTTGGGTAAAGATGAAACCAAAAGTTTCAACATATCTCCTTTGATGAAATAAATTGTCTTTGTAAGTTATTCTGCTTTCATGTTGAGAACTGGTCAACTTAACATGTAAATGCATTTATGTAAATCTGGTTAAAAGAATTAGATTGTTGTGACATTTAGCCTGGAAAACTAGTGTCACAAGTGTAAATCTATGTTGGAATTTGCCATTCGAACAATAGACAAATCTATTTGCAGGAATGATTTATTACCAGATATGAGAAGACATGATAGTTACGTCAAAGATTGGAGGATGATCAAGTTTGTGTGTGCCCGGTGTATAGATTGTGGAGACAGGTCTGCATGTTCAATTGCAAGGAGATTAGCTGGACAATGGATCTTAGTTGTTGCAGTACGTTAGCGAGTATGAGGCAGCATGCTTGGAAGCAGTTACCAAGCCTTGATACTATGAGCAGGGGAAGTGGCATTATGTTACCAGGGGAGTGGATAATGAAACGCGACGGAGGATTGGACCGTGGAGTCCTGGATTAATGTTCTTGAAGGGAAAATTGTGTTCTCTTCATGTGGCTGTGAGTGCCTATGTTCGGTTTCTTTATCAGTAGACCCCTCACAGGTATCGTTGGTGAAAAATGGCCGCTAGTATGTTTGGAAAATAATCATCTATGGGCAGAGATAGAGAAATTAATGTGAAGAGTTTATTTTGTATTTTCTTGGAATCATGTTTAAATATTATTGAGCCTTATTGAGCCTAGCTAACTCAATGTAGGTAGAGTTATTTTGTTAGAATTCATGACTCTAACAAATGACAGGATAAGCATGGAGTTTCAAGAATTTATTTGACAAATATGCCCAAGATGTGAACAATGAACAGATGAGGTAAAGGAGCAGCGACAACGTTTATGGTGGACAACAAAATAGATGTTTGTTTGAGTTAGTGTGGTTTGTGGAATAGACTCCCTAGCATGTTATAAGCAAGTCCAGTTGTTGTAATGGTCATTGTATGTACCCAGAAACTCCAAAATGTTGAAGTATGAAATGTAAGCCTTTTTAAAGGCATTTGAAAGTTTGTGGTGATCTTAAAACCACTTTGTAATGGTTTGCGGTGAGCCAGAAACCACCTATAGAGCCTTTGTGGCTGGTTGCCTTTGTGGCTAGAGGTTTCTTTGTGGCTGCATGTACACGAGTGGCCGCGTGTACATGAGAGTTGTGTGCTCATAGAGCTTTGTGCTCGATCGAGCAGGTGGACTGCAGTAACACCTGGCTCACAGTCTCAGATGATTCATTAATCTTTGAGAAGAAGGGGGTTGGCATGATTTCTTAGTTGACAGTCGTGCTGAGAAGCGCAATTAGCACAATTGCTCAGTACATACTCGTGCCAATGCGCCAAATCACGAGATTGGTGCGGAAGCGCACAATAAACCCGCGTCAAGACTTTACCTTGCAAAGTTTTTGTTCTCGGCGTGGATTTTTTATTTAGGAAGACGCCAACTCAACTTCATGGAGATCCGTGGGAAGCCTCATCTTCGCTGGACGATTTACGAGAGGTGCAGATCAGAGAAGTTACGGATCTATCTGGGAGAGGCAGATTGGAAGAACCGCGGGAAGCCTCATCTTCGCTGGACGATTTACGAGAGGTGCAGATCGGAGAAGTTGCAGATTTGTCTGGGAGAGGCAGATTGTGTTTTGGAGATTCTGCACATGCAATTCACCCGATGGTGGTGGATCTGTAGGTACATATATGTAGTGATAATGGTCGACATAATCATGTATGCGAAGGACATCCTACAGGACTAGCGGTTGTAGTGGTTGGTACCCATGCATTCTAGTGGATGGTTGCTCTTTTATATGGACGTCGACATATTCTTTTTTATGATTGACCACAACCAGACTTTGTGAATCACTATCATGACAAGTAGTCATTAAGGGGGGGAGTTAGAAATAATTAATTCCTACTTGTCTACGGTTGTAATTCTGTATTTGAGGAGTTTGTTCTTACATAATAGGAAATAGCTAGAATATAGTTTCTCCTAGTTTAGTGTGTGGTTGAGAGAATCTCTCAACCACATTACTGTACGTCCAAGATAGAATTCCTATCTGGAGACTATTGCTTGTATAAATATGTGTGTAATTTCAGTGATTCATAATATATAGAATTTGATTTGAGTTTGTAGTGTGATATTTTATCTGTGATAACAGTTTTCACGGAGATTAAGGGCAACGACTGCATCAACGGGAACAGTAGCACCTCCGATAATGTACATCACTATCTAATAATCGTGGAAAACCGATGTCGATATTGCAATGCTAAGAACGTAAGAATTTTGCTTCATGGCTACGACCTCGAAGATGTGACTCTTGATTTGACAAATCGTGTCTTTAATCCAGATGGTGACCAGTCTGTTATACTCTATAATAACACCATAGGGGTCGGTGGAGTCCGCCTTGCCCGTGCTACTTTTGTTCAATGCAGGACAAATTGATCACGGCTACCTCTCCTTACTGTTAGGGCCACTATGTGCCCAAGCAGAAAGAGGGATTATATATATGTTTTCTGCAGAAGACATAGTTCGATGTTGTGTTATTTCATTGCTGTGTGAGAGTTGTTTTCTAGTCTAGTATGTAAGAGATGTTATTTTATAAATTTATGTAAACATTTTAATTATATCAAAATAAGATGATCTCTGCTACTTTTTTCTATTGTTACTATGTGTTTAAGGAGAAAGGAAAACTATATAACTACTATGTACTTAAGGAAAAAGAAGGATGACTATATACATGTTTTCTACTGAAGATATAGTTTAATGTTGTGTTATTTAATCGTTGTGTGAGAGGTGTTTTCTAGCCAAGTATGTAAAAGACCTTATCTTATCAATTTATGCAAACATTTTAACTATATCAACATAAGTATGATAAAATTAAAATCCTATATTATTAGTTTTTTAATCAATTTTTGTTACATAATTAAGGTAAATTTTAAATAAATATTAAAATAATTATTTTTTTAAAAATAATTTTTTAATAAATTCTATTTTTTTAATTAATTTTTATTAGGTAATTAAAGTACATAAGATTTGGTCAAATTATTGAAAGTTTTAAGCTCTAAGATTATCAAACCCTATAATATTTCCTATAATATTCATATGGAACCTAACCTATTTAAAAAGAAGAATTAATCTAGCTCAAAGCCATATTATGAATCTAAAAAAGCTCAAAGTCAAATCTTAATGAAAAATGTGTGATCCATCTAGATAAATCCTTTTAAGATAAATCTAAACAAGTTCTATCTCGGTCTAATTCACATATCTCAATTTCAGTGAAGTTCGCAGTTAAAGATTTATCTGGTTTATGTAAATCTAAGGTGAGATTATTGAAATAATAAAAAGTGGCAAGCTCTGTCTTCATGTTCAGCGATTATGTTTTGGGTTCAAAGTTCTGAATTTCCTTGACATGTTGTGTTAATGCAGTGTACGTTTTAACCCGTATCCATTTATTTGGAACAATTGTCCTGCCTTTAAAATTTCATTTACTTCCACAAATATAGCGTTCAAGTATAGTTATTATAGTTTTTGTTAGCGTCTCTAAAGTTTGGATTGGTTCTGCTCTCCAATTTAGGCGTTGAATTTTGGAGTTTTTAGGTAGAATTTGAAAAATTAATTCACCTTATTTTTCTTTGAATATATATCTATTTTGAAAAAACAACTTTATACTGGTATGGAATTTGAATTTGTAATTCAAATTTATTATTCTATCAATTTTTTATTAAATTCTGAAAACATTATAATAAAAAAATATTCAAGAGAATCTCCCAAAACCTATAAAATAATGCTTTAATTTTATGTTTCTCCCGATAGTCAGGTTTAGATCACATAAGCCATGAAACTTTTCATCAGAGAGATCCATGGTTTGTTGTAGTAGATATCATTTTCAGATTCCACAGAGGTAAATGAAATTTTCAGAGTTGCGGTGTTTAGTCCCCAACTAGTGTAGATTTTAGGAAATCGAATGGGTTAAGGTGTTGATAGGAGGTATTAATGGACACAAAAACCAATAACATCACTTTAAATGGACGGTATCCCTTTAAAACCTTATCCGGTTCCATTGAAATTAATGGAAATGTGTTCCATTGATTTCTTTTGGAAATTGTGTGGTCACTTCAATCCGATTGAATTTCTCGAATGTTCTCACGGAATTTTTTATACTAATAAATATGTCATAGGATAAAGTCAAAATTTATTATTGACATATAGCTTTATAGCTTTGTTTATGGAGGCCTTATTTTTAGGGATTTTATTCTAAAAAAAATTCTGATCATAAGATTGTTTGAAAAGACTGCGATAACATAAATGGTTTCTGTGGTATTTTGGCAAAACGTCATTCCAGACTACTTTGTGGCCTCCATAAACTACTCTATTGAATTATGAAACAGAAGTTCAAAATCTGCATTCAAACTTTGAATGTTCTCCACTGAATTTTTGTACTACTTTATCATAGGTTAGCTTGGAAAGTCAGAATTTGCCATATATTATAAGAGAAAAGTTGAAAGTCTCTCTCAAACTTTTTTTTTATATTAAAAGTATCCATAGTTTAACTAAAGTTTAGAAGTTTAAGTAGTTCAATTTGCAAAGCTTCTTAAAACACTATAAATAGATTTCTAATTAAATAGTCCTCGTTAAAATTTTAATTTTTGTTATTTAAAATAGATTTTTAAATATATATATCTATTTAACACTCTGAAAAACACATGAAACAATATTATAAAAAATTAATATATAATTTCACAAATCTATTTAATAACTTTTAAGAGAAAATGCATATACATAATTCTGCACATACATGTAGGATGATAACGGTAAGTTCTGTGGTTAAGATGCAATGGTAACTGCCATTTATCACAGGGTCTGTTAGCATATCTTCATGATTTAAATTTATAATACTTGAAAGATGTTGCTGTAGTTGAGAGATCTAGTTATACAAGACAATTTTTGATGGATGCACAAATGTGAGGAGTGTTACACGTTTGGAAAACTGAATGGCAGGATTATATAAAAGCACTGCTCTTTTCTCAACTGGCGTATCTATCAAAGATGACATTCAAGACAAACTAATTTGGTCGGGTAACACTGCTGCAGAAATCTGGAGGCAAAGGCCTCTTATCAAGTTTTGATAGAAGAAAAGAGTCAATCATGGGCATGGTGGTTGACCAGTTTTATGTGGAAATGTAAAGTATTTTTCAACATTCGAATGTTTTTATGGCTTCTCCTTTAGAACAAGATATTAATTTGGGAAACTCTCTTCAAAAGAGGTTTGAATGGTTCAAGGATATGCTATCTATGCAAGAATGCTGAGGAAGATAACCACTTCTGTTTATCCTTTGTGAAGTGGCTGGGAAAGTATGGAAACAGGTAAAAAACTTATTGAAGGGTTGGGTTTCTTGGGTTAGATATATAGTGGTAGAGTGGAGGAGTGCATGTGGTTCTAGTTAAGATTTTTTTATAGAGGTTATTTATTTAGCTACCCGCTTTTCTTTATGAAGTTGGGAATTTGAATTTCTATGAATAATATCTTTTTGAAAATACAAAAATCAATATTCTTCAAATTGTTATAAAAGTTTCTGGTGTTTTTAGGGAGCACATATTACTTCAATTCTGGAGCTAGTAATTGAAGAGAGTAATTCTTGGGGTTTCTTTGATGTTGTTTGTGAGAAAAATAGATGCGGAGCTGGTATTATTATCAATGGTACTCAGTTTCATTGTTTTAAAATCAGTTTCATTGTTTTAAAAATCAGACTAGGAGAAAGAATAAATCAAAGAGTAAAATTAATGGGTTTTTGAGGCTTGCTAAAATTTTCAATTAGATGTATGAATTTTTTTAGTAATTCATTTTCAATCATAAATTCGAAAAAAAGAAGATAACAACTTTGATGTATTACTCTCGAGACATGGCAGCTTTAGATCAGAGCTCTTCAAAAGGAACACAACAACTTTGATGTATTGCTCTCGAGACATGGCAGCTTTAGATCAGAGCTCTTCGAAAGGAAGACAACAACTTTGATGTATTGCTCTAGAGGCATGGGGCTTTTAGATCAGAGTTTTTTCAAAAGGAATTATCTGATTTGCAAATGGTTCATATTTTAAATGAGGTAAATGTAATGATGGATGGGTTATCAAAACAGGCTGTTTGTTAAGTAATTGATTTTTCATAGCGTAAGAATGGAGGGATACATTTGTTTATCCAGCTTATTTTTTTGGTTTTATTAGGTATATTTTTATTCTAGTATAATATAGTAGTTTTTGGAGTTCTTCTCAAAATTATAATTAAAGTTTGTAATCTCTAGATTGGTAGATTAAATTGTTTTTCAAGTTTTAAGATAAATTCATAAGAATGGAGGGATACATTTGTTTATCCAGCTTATTTTCTTGGTTTTATTAGGTATATTTTTATTCTAGTATAATATAGTAGTTTTTGGAGTTCTTCTCAAAATTATAATTAAAGTTTGTAATCTCTAGATTGGTAGATTAAATTGTTTTTCAAGTTTTAAGATAAATTCATTGTACTTTTGGAATATTTCTTATAATAGCAAAAAATTGTATTGTGTGGATCATTTTTTATAATAGAAAAAGTACATTTTTTTGGAAAAAAGGGTGATGATGACATAAATTTGAAAGACTCAAAATTTGATTCTATTATCACATGTTTTAAATGCAAATGTAACTCCCTTTGCAAGGCCTTTAGATGTAATTCATGGAATTACCCTTATATGGATTTCTTGAGGATGGAATAAACTTAACTATTGACTTGATTCTCTTCCAAGCTCATTGATATCTAAATCTTCTTCTTCTTTTTTTTTTTTTGTGTCAAGTTATTTGTGATATTCTTTCTAGGCTTGAACTATAGTGTAACCAACCCTTATACTGAATGGAGTTTATGCATGTCTCCTCCCCATTAGCATAGGGCATAACCACTCCAGTGAGGTTTGATCCTTGGTCACCTTGCCTACAAGGCCCATGCTCAACCGGTTGTGATAGCTAGATTTGATGATATCTAAATCTTTAATAAACATAATCTTGAAGATTTTACATAAATTTAACTCAAAGCATAGTAATCAAATTTATATAAAAAACGTAATAAATTTATAATGATATGGTTACTAGAAAATGTATTTCCTCTTTTCATTTTAATTTTATTAAAAAAATAATATATAATTCTAATAACTATAAAATAATTTAATAATATTATTAAAATATAGTCCACAGGTCACAGTTATTGAGCTCTATGTTCAGGCTCTTTGATGTGAATTTGCCGGTTGAATTTACCGCCCAATTGTGGTGATTTATTGGACATGATGAAGATGTAGTCCTACCAAATTTACAAAAAAAAAACATTATTAAAATATATTTTTTAATATTATTAATTTTGAAAATATATGACAAATGTGAAAACTTGTTTAACAAAAATTGTTCAATTTTTTATAAAATCTAAAATTTTCCATTATTTTATCAATTCCAAACTCAAACTTAATTAGAGTTCATGTTTAATCTTAACTTGATGAATATACGTAAAAGTCACCAAAAATTAATTACATACAATTTTCTAAAACACAAACCCTTGACTTCAAAGATAATAGTTGTGAAATTTTCAAACTACAAATTATAACTTTATATCATTTATTGTGTTGCATGCCTTACTTAAAGATGAAAATATAAAACTAAAACACTTTCTAAACTGTCTTCCGCACTCATTCAAGGAGAGAATTGAGTACGATAATCTGAAGACCATAGATGAGGTAATTAGAAAATCTCCAATATGTTATCAACATTCCAAGCACAGAAATGAAATTCAACAATCTTGGTGTCGAAAGAAAAAGGACAAAATGACTCAAGGATCAAAGAGTGGGAAACTGTGGCTATTTAAACAGTCTGGAAAGAGTAATCATAGTTAGAATTGGAACAAAAATAACAACCAAACATCACAGCACAAAATCATCATCAATCTAGAGCTAAATAGGAAGAAGCCAAAACATGGTGCAACGATAAGGATGGGGAACCCCGTAAAGTGTTGTGGTTGCGAACAACCCCATTTATTGAGAAATTACCCTAGAAATAACCGAATTGTGTAAAATTTATAGCACCTGCAATTAGCTTCTCCAGTCAATGATGTGGCTAGGAATATACCATGGATCATCACAACAATGGAATGATGTGAAGCGAGGCACTAGCCCACAATGGTGGAAATTAAAGGTACCCTTCTTAACCAATCTGTTTTGGTATTGATAGATCCCACTGTTAGCTTGAGTTATGTTAGTCTCCAAGTAGTAGAAAAGTGAAAATTAAAGTCTTAAAAATACACGAATTTGTGACTATTTCAGCTAGTCACGAGAACAAAAAGGAAGGTGACAAATTGGGTGAAGACATGGCCAATGTCTTTGAGTGGAATTCAGACCACCATAAATTTAAATATACTAAATTTGGGCTTTTATGATATGCCGGTAAAGATGGATTGGTTAGAAGTAAACCGATCAATTGTGGATTGTTCAAATAAGATTTTTACCTATACCATAAAAACTAGAGAAGTGCAAGTTATCAAGTGCATACCTAGTCCTATCTCTATGTGACATATGTGACAAATATCAACATTGAGCTAAAAATAGTTGCAAGGAATGGGTCTCAATTTTTTTCCATCCAAGTTAAAAATCATGCAGGAAATAAACAAAAAAAAATTGTGGGTGAGTTAGAAGTCATTTGGGATCACCTAGACGTGATTCTTGATGACATTCTAGGTTTTCCGCTAAAAAAGGATACATATTTCTCCATAGAGCTAGTATTGGAAGAAACTCATGTATCGAAGGATCCTTCCTTATCATATGAGTGTGCAAGAACTAATGGAATTGAAAATGTAGTTGTAGGAAATACTTAATAAAATATATATCTGACCTAGTGTATCACCATTGGGTGCACCAATCCTTTTTGTTAAAAATAAGGAAGAGACATTTATATTATACTTTGATTACCATCAATTGAATAAGTTTACCATTAAAAATAGGTATCCCATTTCGAGGATTGATTACTTGTCTGATCAAGTCAAAGGAGCAACATTTCTTTCAAAAATAGACCTTAGATCTCATTATCACTCGCTAAGGATTAAGGAGAAAGACATACCTAATACAACTTTTCAAACAAGATATGTGGATTATGAATGTAAAGTACTACCCTTTGGACTAACAAATGCACCTGCTACTTTTATGTGTGTTATGAAAAATGTGTTCAATAAGTTTTTTTATAAGTTTGTGTTGATGTTTATAGATGATATAGTACTATACACTAATATATTGAAAGAAAATAAGAAGCACTTAGAAATATTGCTACATATTCTACATGAATAATGGGCCTTCAAAATAGATACAAATTAAGGCCATCTAACCTTTCTTAGGTACATAAAGGCTATATTAAGTCTATCCTTCTGCACTTAATACTATTTTTTTAGATTTAATATGTTCATTAGAAAGGTTTAGAGATAAATTTATATTATGTGCCAAAATAATATTTATTTTTGTAGAACATTGTGAGAGTATTAGGCAGATTATGAGTATTTGGAAGATCAGATAATATGGGTACTTATTCCATACTACACGATGGACCAATATTAGATAATAAATGAACATGATATTATGAAATTATTGAACAAACTATCGAGATCCAGTGATTGTGAAAATCTAAGAATATGTTCCTCGTCATTGAATTAAGATTCTTACTGTTGGGAACTAGATCCACTTTCTGAGAGAATTTCTAGGGGAAATATGTCTCCTTTAAAAGAGGACACTTCGTCATCAATTTTTATAAGTAAAAACTATAATTAGCGTCTAGGGGCATTTATTTCTTAGTATTCATGTATAAAAGAACTTATTATTTAACAAATCTACTTTCATTTGCAATAGGGATTATCTTGGATTGACTCTAATAAATAAATTTGGTGTCATTTTTAGCTTCTAAAGTTTTATTTCTTTCATAGGACTCTGAGTATCCTTAAGCTTGGCCATCCTAGGAGCCTTAGAACCCTACTTCACAATCTATTTACCTTTTTTTCACTTCTTATTCACTTGCATCTCTTATTCTTGGTTTTTCTATTTCTCCATTTAGTATTCATGCTTCATTTTCTATAGGTTAGATTGGTGAAATTATTGAAATAAGTTGTTTTGCATGTTATTTATATAGGTACAAGTATGATTTATCCTTAGAACAACTTTGAAAAATCATATTCATCGTTGAGCTACTTGGATTGGTTTACTAGTTCACAATTTTGGAATTTCTAGAAGTATCCTGCAACAAAATAGTAATAAATTTCTATTTAATTATAGCATGTGTTAATGAGATTGTTTCTAGTTGATTATACTTGTATTTAAGCCTAAAAATATCCAAATTAGTAACCCAATTGACCCCATATAATTTTCACTTGATTAGGTTAGGCATTTGGCAGGTTAACTAGCTCAATGATTCTTGAATTTTTTGTTTTTATAGTAATTTTTGGCTAATTTTTACAATTTTAACAAGGGTATTTTTGAGTGATTCCACATGTATTGAAGTCTCAGGACATCCTAATTAATAAAAACAACTACCCCATCTCATTTGTATTTGATTTTCTTTGTCATTCGGTGAGATAACTCAAAGGACGAACTAGCTTGAAGAATAGGTATTTTAGTCTTTTCAAGTGTAAAAATCATAATCGATCTTATGTGTAAGTGAAAATATGGATTTGTAGTGCTAAGAATTTCCATTTTCATTTTTCATCCTATCATCAAAACCTTCCATCCTTCCTCAACAACCTCTTCAAGAAAGAAATCTACATAGAGCTCTTTTCAGATTTGTTAGAGGTCATTGCAATCACTAGAAATGGAAAAGGATTTATAAACCCTTATAACCTTCTATGCCCACAGATTTATCTCAGACCTGATCCTATAGAAAAACATGAGAATATTATAGCACTCTATCACGATTTACTAACACTGCGTAGAGGCCCTCCAAACTCAACCATAACTTCCCTCTAAGCTTGATTTTTGCATATTAAACACTATTAACGATGAAATAGGTAACTGCACTGGTACCTAATTTTTGAGGTAGCAAGAAAAACACCCGATTTTGAAAAAGTGGTGATGCAGAATCACAAAAAAAAAAAAATTGGAGCATGTTTTTGGCACTTAAAGTTTTATTTATTTTATGTGATGTTTTTTATGTCGATTTTGAATAGTGGTGGTGTGTCATCACCAACGTTTTTTTATAGGATTGATTTTCACACTATAAATTTTCTAATGTCTTCCTCTTCTGTGAGATGTTTATTTTTAAGTGCATTTATGTACTTGTGTTTTAAAAATAAAAAATTATTTAAAAAAAAAAAAAAACTTGTAATGATATCTTCACTTTTTCACATAGATAAAAGATGGAAAAAGTTTCAATATTCTAAAGTTTATATTTTCTACATGTTTATGTATTGTTAAATAATTTTTCAATGCACATCAAATAATTGTCGATAAAAAACCAATATTTTGAACCATATGACAAAAAAATACAAATTTTCAATATAAATAGAATGCAAAAAATACACTTTTAGAGACTTTTGCTGAAAAAAACATGTTACATAAACTAAATTTTTCGGAGAATTTTAACAAAAAAACTTAAGAAAATAACATTTTTATTGAATTTTATGTCAAAACATAATAGCAATCACATTTTTTTGAAAAAATTAAGGGTTGTTCTTATAAAATATCAAAGTATGAACATTACAAGTAAAACTGATTAATAGATCTCAAAAATGAGCTTTTTTTGCAAGCATAACTTAAACATCATCAACAATATCAACTAATACATCTTCAACATCATCTAGAACGACATTGATGGCTTCTTCCACAACATTTTCTTCTTCATTTTGATCATTGTCGTCTTCTAATGTATCTTTCATGTCTGCAAATCTTCCAAAGTGTCCCTTTCCAATAATTCCATATAATGGTGGTTGAGGTTCCTTTGCTTTTTTGCCTCACGTGATTCATTAAAATCTCCTTTCCTCAAACCAACTTCTTGCTTCGCATCTAGAAGGAATTCAAGAGCTTTAATTATTTGTTGAATAAATTTGCATTGAACTGGGTCTTTCTCAATGGCAATGCAATTTCTTCCTTTTAGTGGGAAACATGCTAGTGTTGTACCTAATCATCAAGCACAGAAGAAATAAGTAATAAAATTAGTATGAAGACATAAAAAGTAAAAAATAAAATATTTAAATTTAAATTTGTATAATAAAACTTACCTGAACCTGAGAATAAATCCAAAACCCATTCTCCTTCATTTGAACATAGATCTATAAGATAGTTAATCAATGCTTGTGGTTTTTGATAAATGTTTACTATATCTCCTTTTGCATCTTTATCTTCATATGTTAGTTTTCTTACAACTGCATCATGAACCAATACTTGACTATGACTCTTCCCATCTACTCGATTCATAAGAATATGCTTATAGCTAACCTCTTTTGTCCAACATTCAACATGGATGAACTCACAATAATTTATAATAGGCTGATCTTTGGAAGAAACAATATTTGACTTATGCCTGTAACATAACATAGTAAAATTTCAATTAAATTTTACATGAATAAAAAAATTTAGGAGTAATCAAACATACAATTTCAAAGTCTTACCATGTAAGTTGCATCCTTGAGTTTGCTTTACCCTTGAAGCTTGTTAATAACATTGGAAACTATGTGTCTGAATGAAATGTCACAAATCACCAAAGTGGTGATGTTGTCACTTCTTGAAAACCCGTAACCATTTTACTAAAAGCTTGATAAGTATATGGTTCTCTATCATATTCAATGACTGGGAAATTGAAACCATGAGGAATATCTGCAATAACTAGGCCATATTCCCTTTTAGGTATTAGTGATGCAATGTCTTCACAGTCACCTTGTATTATTTGATATTGGATACTGTTGAGCCCATTCCAAATGTAATGATTAAGAGTAGGATCAAGTTCAACATTCATAAGACGCTTCTTTCTCATGTTTTCCACCTTAATTTTTTCAATAAAGCTTTTGAAAGTATCTGGTACTCCATTTGCATCCTTCTTCGACATCTTTAATGACACACACACACACACACACACACACACACACATATAGTTTAAATATGAACAAAATGAATGTATAAATCAACATACCTTATTGAATGCAATATAAAAATCTTTTAGTGTTGATGTAGAACTTGCTTCTAGGTAGTTGCGTACAACATCATCCCTATTGTCTTCATTCAACATTTTAACCATGTGTTCTTGTATTTTCATAAAAAAATTCTGACTGAATAAATCAAGTTAAAACCATTAATATAGTGACATGTATAACAAATTCTACCAACATCATTACGTTTTATTTAAAAGAAAATTATAATGAAAGAAAAATAAGAAATAATTCAAGAAACTTACTTTTGAAATTCTGCACACATTTCTTCCATTGATAATTCACCTGACTTCACACGGGCTAGTATTGATTTGACTAGTTTATCATCCTTCACACCTTGCATTGTTCTCTAAGGTGTGATAGTCATATCCTTTGGAAGTTGCTTCATTTCAGGACCTGTCTTACTGTTGGTACATATTATGGGTTTACTCTTTTTAACCTTCTGATTTTTTATGGAAATATTCTCCCACCGATCAAAAATCTCATCAATCAAATCCCATATCTCCCCAGTTCTAAATGCCAATTGAAAAATGTTATCCATGCCTTTGAATAAATTTGTATTCAATTTTCCATCTTTTACTTTTTTTCATCGATTTGATAACCTGTTTCCATTAAACATTCCTTCTAAAATGTTACACTAACTCGTGTCTTATCCCCATCACATTTTTCTATGAATTCATTATGAATAAATCTGACCCTTTGGATGAAAGTCATTTTCATTCTGTACTCATTATCTGCATTATGATCCCATGCCAATAACTTTGATTCTATTTCTGTTAAGCCAACATAAATGATGCATTTCACTGTTTGAAAAAGATAGTTATTGGGATATTCTGCAATCAATTGTCTCTTAGCCTCTATCGAATGGTTCCCTCCAATTACATAATATTTATAATCAAAACATTTTGTCTTATCAAATGCTTGTTTGTTGGGAACCTGACATGGATCGACAAGAACCACATAATCCACCACATGCACATATGGATTGAACCTGAACAATGTTTTCAGATTATGTACATGTAGGTGATGGGCCTTTCTAATTTTATATTGAGATTGTCCTTCATCTGGGCCATAAAATTGGTTAACATTAAGCTCAAATGTTTGGCCACCAAGAATTAATGTATTCTTCCTCAACTCTTGTCGAATAGCATTTTGTTTTGTTTTAATAATGCCATCCTCTAACTCAGCACCTGGTGTTATGATTACTTTGCTTCCGTGAGAGCTTTCAATTTGTTCTTCACTGCTGCTCATGACCTTTACAAGTTCACCAATATTTGATTTCCTAGTCTTATTGGATAACATATCAATTTTTTTATAAACAAGCTCTCCTTCATGAGGTAAAAGAGAGACATCTTTGGCGATTTTTCTTTTTGGTGTCTGATCCGTTTTCTCCTTTTGCACAATAGTTCTAATCTCCTCCTCACTAATTCTATCATAATTTTCTGTTTCATGTTCGACACCTTCAAAAGAAACATGTTTAAGTTTACTAGATTGACCCACCTTAGTGACTCTTGGTTGATCCTCTCTTTGTACTGTTGCAGTGTCACGAGCTATTTCTCTTTGCTTTAATCTCCTTTCCTCTGCTTTGTCTTTGTGGAAAGTGTTGATCACATCCATAACATTTGGCACCAACATATAAATACCTTCAAACATGTTTGAAAGACTCAGAACAAAATCCTATGAAACAAAATAAAACATGTCAATGATCAATAATTTATAAAAAAATGAATCATCCTTACAATAATGCATAGAGGAAATAAAAATAAGCATATTTACAATGTTATTTGTAATGTTGCTTGATATTTCTTCAGAAAATTTTGAAGATATTTCATCTGTGTCATACTTGACGATTGATAGATGATATCTAACCTTCTCACGTTTCTGAGCCTTCCTTGCAAGAACATAAATAGTGTTTGTATTCGGGACCATACATATGTCTCGTACTCTGCCCATCACATCATATGGCTCATTTAAGTCAATCATACCACAAAGCAGATAGATGTGTATATCAGCCTCCGTTTCACTGTCTTCAAGATACCATGAGAAATCAATTTTATCTATTTCCTCGGCGTTCTTCCAATCAGAAATAAGCTTTAATGAACCTGGTGCCCCACTTGCTTGACTTTTATTAGTGTGTGCAACAATGTCCTTATTGCATCCAACAGTGTCCATACTGCGTCCTGCTACAACTTTAGATTTGGAATTTGTCACTTTCAAAGTGTAAACATTCGTTTATAAATATTTTTTGATGCCGCTCTATAAAAAGAAATATATATATTAGTTAATGAGAAAATAATGCCGATAACATAAATTTAAAAAACAAAATTTATTTCTAAAACTAAATAAATTGAAATTAAAGTAGTAAAATTAACTATAGAAAATTTTCATTTAAAAACAAAATATTATAAATCATATGTATATATATCTATATAATATGTTTTGAATACATTTTATAAAAAATTTAAAAATGTGTTTAAATTGTATAAAACAATTTAAAAAAAATAAACTATTATTTTCAAACTTCAGTTTTTGTTTAATATTAAAAAAAAAAAACAAAAAAATTACTAACTATTTATAACAAATGTTAAAATTAAATTTTATTTTTTTTAAGGTAATGATTTTATTAAAAAAACAAAATAATGTTAATTTTTTGTTTTAATTTTAATTATTTTTTTTAATTAAATTTACACTTAATAAATAATATTTTAAAATTTTAAATATATTGAATAAAAATAAAACATATATGTTAAAATTAAAATTTTAATTAAAAACTTATAATCTTTTAATATATTTTAAAATTTAAAATTTTATTTTACATTACATAGCAATTAAATAAAAATAAACAAAACAAAATAAAAGAAAATTTTATTTTACTTTACATAGCAATTAAATAAAAATTTATAAACTTAAAATTATAAAAATTTAATATAGAAATTTATAAATTTATATAATATTTTAATATATTTTAAAATTACAAAATTTTATTTTACATTACATAGTAATTAAATAAAAATAAACAAAATTAAATAAAAGAAATTAAACAAAATTAAAATTAAAATTAAATTTTTATAACGTTGTTTTAATACTTAAATTTAAAAATAAAAGTAAAAATAAAATATTTAAATTTTAAAAACATATGTAATATATTCAATTAAAAAAAAAAAAAAAAAAAAACACTTTACATATTACATCAACAAAATAAAATAAATTAAAATAAAAAATATTTAAAATGTTGTTTTAATAATTAAGTTTAAAAATAAAAATAAAAAAATTACATTATAATTAAACAAAATTAAAATTAAAATTTGTTAAACATTTTTTATAATAATTAAATCAAAATAAATAAATAAAGTATGTTTTGGCCGCCCGCAGAGTGCTGGAGGTCGGCCGGGCGACGCCACAACGAGCTGCCCAGCCAGCCTCAGGCCCCCGGCTGGGCGGAGGCCAGTTTCCGGAATCGACCTCCGCCCAGCCGGGGGCCTGAGGTCGGCTAGGCAGCCCCCCGTGGCGCCGCCCGGCCGGCCTAAGGCGCTCTGCGAGCAACCAAAATAAATGTTTTTTTATTTTTTTATTTTTAATAAAAAACATACAATGCGCACTCATTTTGATTTTTGATTTTTTTTTAAATTAATTATTATAATATTTTAAAAAATTATTTAATAAAACAAAAAAAAAAATTGTTTAATTAAAAAAAAAAAACAATTGTTTTAATATACAGTACAATAAATATATTAAAAAAAAACAAAAAAACAAAAATTTAATATATAACAATTCAATAAATATAAAAATAAAAAATAAAAAATTATTTATATGACAATACAATTAAAAATTCAATTATTATTCAATTGTTTTAATATAACAATACAATAAATATATTTAAAAAAAACAATTTTTTATATAACAATACAATGTTTTTTTTTTAATTAAAACATTATTTGATTAAAAAAAACAATTGTTTTAATATAACATACAATAAATATAAACAAAAAAAAAACAAATGTTTATATAACAATACAATTGTTTATTTTTTTAAAAACATTATTTAATAAAAAAAAAATTTGTTTACATAACAATATAATAAATTTATAAAAAAAAAAAAAACTATATAACAATACATTAAAAAAAATTAAAAATATATAATATATAACAAAACAATAAAAAACAAAAACAAAAAAAATCAAGATTTAAAATTAAAAGAAATAAAAATAAGATTTAAAATTTAAAAAAATAAAAATAGAATATAAAATCAAAAGATTCTCAAATAAAATAAAATAAACAGTTTAAATAATGAAACCACAAATATATTTATGATAAAAAAAGCAAATAAAAATATAATAATATAACTATTTATTCTTATGTGCATGGTCGTTTTATGGATTTTTCTATCTACATGAACCTATAATCCCTGAAAAAGAAAAAAAATTCTAAATTTTTGTCCTTAAAACCCTAAAAAAATTAGTTTTTTTTGCATTTTCTTCACCAAAAAAATATTAAAAAATTATGGTTTTCGAACCTAAAAACCTTAAAAAATTAATTTTTGAACACACAAACTATAGAAAAACATATTTTCCCCAAAATCGTCTTTAAATGGATAGAATAGAAGGAAAACTAACCTTTGAAATGCAAAAAATTGTTGTCACCAATGCCAACACAAACACCTCCACAAAATTACCAATAGCAACACAATGCCTCCAATGCCAATGCAATGCCTCCACGAAGTTACCAATGCCAACGCAACACCTCCAGAAATTTGCTCTAACAAATACCAGAAAACTTGATGCGATGTGATGAATGGAAACAATCATTCTTATTATATAGCAAATATTGTCTGATTGGTTTATTGTTTAACGAATGTGGGATTAAAATTTAAAATTTAAAATTTAAAATATTTACATTTAGTTTATTATAGTTCATATTATAATTAAAATACTTAATATTTGCATGTAGTTATCATAGTTAATATTTTATTTAATATTTACATGTACTGAATGTTGAATAATTCAAATATAATCTCAGATAAAAATTTAAAATATAAAATACTTACATGTAGTTAATTATAGTTAATATTATAGATAAAATAGTTAATATTTGCATTTAGTTATCATAGTTAATATTTTAGTTAATATTTACATGTACTCAATGTTTAAAATCATGGGATTAAATTTTAAAATTTAAAATATTTACATGTAGTTAATTATAGTTAAAATAGTTAATATTTGCATGTTGTTATTTTTGTTAATATTTACATGTAGTCAATCTTAAATCATTCAAATAAGAAAATTATTTTAGTTTCGAAGGCATGCATGAAAGGAATATTTTGTGGATATTTTGAATAGAAAGTATGGTGAAATATTTGAAGAGCAACAGTTTATTAAGAAATTTTGAAATATATTTTAGATGAATATAATGTAGGTTTAAAATTTAAAATTTAAAATATTTACATGTACTCATTATAGTTAAAATAGTTAATATTTTCATGTAGGTATTATAGTAATATTATAGTTAATACTTACATCTAGTCAATGTTAAATCATTGAAATAAAAACATTATTTTAGTTTGGAAGGCATGCATGATAGAAATATTTTGTGGATATTTTGAATATAAATATCGGTAAAATATTTCAACACAAACAATTTATTAAAAAAATTTAAATACATTTTTTGACTAATATTTTGTACGAAATATTTGAAATGAAAATTTTGGAGGGAAAGTTTTTCGCAAAATTTTTTGGGGGGAAAATTTGGAGGGGAAGTTTTTTGCGAATTTTTTTGGGGCAAAATTTGGAGGGAAATTTTCAGTTTTAAAGCTATATGTTGTAAGTGGGAGAGGTATTTGTATCATTCAACCTATTCTTGTTGAAAGCCATGCTTTCTTCTGATAGTGAAGTTTTTCTTTGTACAACATCAACATCTTTGTTACACAACAACTCTATTCAAAGTGATGAATATAACAGGAGTTCGTTCACCATAAATAGAGAGTCAAAAAATCGACTTGGTCATAATCCTAAAGATGATAAGAAAAAAATTGATGACGCGCAAAAAAATGAAATTTCTGTAAATTGACAGACAGTTATACCACTTACTCTTAATCCTAAGGATTATGAAAGCAACTGTGATGAAGGGCATGATGAAGAATTTCCAGAGTCAAATGTTTCACTTCGTCCTAATCCCAAGGATTATGAGGACACCATTGATGAAGAGGGAGATGAACAATATCCACTTCAGCTTAATCCTAAGTATCATGCGAGAACAACAGATGAAGAGGGCAATGAAGAATTTGCAGAGTCAAAATATCCACTCTGTCCTAATCTTGAGGATTATGCCAATACCATTGATGAAGAGGGGGATGTAAAATTTCCAGATTCAAAATATCAAATTCATCCTGATTGTAAGGATTATGCGAGCACCACTGATGAAGAGGGGAATGAAAAATTTTCAGAGTCAAAACATACACTTCGTCCCAATCCTAAGGATTATGCCAACACCACTGATGAAGAGGGAAATAAAAAATTTACAGTGTCAAAACATCCACTCCGTCCTAATCCTAAGGATTATGCAATCACCACTGATGAAGAGGGGGATGAAAAAATTCCAGAGTCAAAATATCCACTTCATCTTAATCCTAAGGATTATGCGAGCACCACAAATGAGGAGGGGAATGAGGAATTTGCAGAGTCTAAATATGAAATTCATCCTAATCCTAAGGATTATGCCAGCACCACTCATGAAGAGGGGAATGAAGAATTTGTAGCATCAAAATATCCACTTTGTCCTAATCCTAAGGATTATGCTAGCACCACTTATGAAGAGGACGATGAATATCCAAAGCCAAAATTTTCACTTCATCCTAATCATAAAGCTTATAAATTCACCACTGATGAAGGGGGGGATGAAGAATTTCCAATAAATATAGATTCAAGGCATTTACTTATTCCTAATCCTAAGGATTATGAGAGAATCAGTGAGGAAGGGGAGGGGCAGGATGAAGAAATTCTAGTGAATACAAATTCAAAGCTTCCACTTATGCCTAATCCCAAGGATTATGAGAGGACCATTGAGGAAGAGGATGATGAAGAGTTTCTTGCAAATGATAATTTTATAGGCACATATCTGAATATTACATTTTCTCTAAGTGATCATTTCAAAGACACTCATGGTGATGAAGAATTGAATCCTCCCAGGGAATAATTTGAAAGCATGGGTCAAGATGGTGAAGAATTTCTTCTGAGTCGGGGTTACAAAAGCGCCGATGATTCTTGTGAAATGTTTTCTTCAAGTGATGATGGTAAGGAAAATTTTCAAGGAAATGATGTTGATGAATTTATTAAGTACGTTGAGGATGATGATAATGGGGATAATATTCCTCCTAATGGTGATGAAACTGCTTTTACAAATGATGATGGAATGATGAAGCCGTTGCAAGCAAATATTGCAACTATGAGTAGGAGTAGATCTTTTCATATCAATCCAAAACATTCCAGTTATACAAGGGTGAGGACAAAATATCTCACAAAAAAAAGTTTTGTCATTCATTTGATTTCAAGTGAATGTTGTCGAAGGGATTGCTTGAAACATATGGATTTCAACTTTGTTTTGGAGAAAATGAAAACATATATGATAATGAATAAAAGCATGAAAAATTCATATTTAGTGGGTTGCATGCAATATATACTAGTAGGTTATGATTATCATATTGGGAATGTATTTCTCTACAGAAAGACGTTCAAAATGTTGCATTCAATTGGTAATTGTCATTTTTCAAGAATCTAGGAAAGATTGGAAAAGGATCCCACATATTATTCAGAAGTACGTTATAAATGGGAGGTGGGGCCGTTTGCAAATACTGCTAAGACATGGATGAAAGACTTCTTTTCAAATCATGGAGAGTGTATGCCAAATAAAGACACAATACATATTCTAGATAATTTCTCGAGACGAGAAATATTCATGTTATGCAAAGATTATGCAGAATATGTTGAAGGAGTTGATAATTTTATCACATATTCTTATTTTATAAGGTTATGGAAATCTGAATTCAACAATGTTAATATTCCTAAGAAGACAAGGATGGGGGTTTGCAGCACATGTGCTTCTCTTAAATAAAAAAGGGATAAATGTAAAGGGGAAGAAAGAGGTATGCGTTCAAAATATTGTTTTTTAAAATTGGATACTTATCAACTATGAAAATATATTTAGTCATATGTTTCTTTTATTTTATGTACAGATTCTATTGTTAAAGAACTTCGAGACCATCGCAATCAGAAAAAAAGTGAAAGGAGAAAGTTGTATAAAAATCGAAAGAAGTGTTATGATCATCCAAATAAATATCTGGGATTGATAATTGATGGTATGGACCAAAAGAAAACACTTCTTCCACATTTTTTCTACACGCCAAAAAAAATACAGGAGGAAAATTTCATTCAGTTTCACTTGGTTGGTTGTATGGTATTTAATGAGAAGATGTTTCCAAGAATTTTCTTCAGAACTCCAAATATTCACAATGATGCAAGTCTGACCATAACTATAATCCATTATGTGGTTACTCATTGGTCTGGTATTCTTCCTGAAGTTTTGTATTTACAATTAGACAACACAAGTCGTGAAAACAAAAATCAAGTTCTTTTTGGGTATCTAAACATGCTCGTTGAATTGGGGATTTTTAAAAAGAAAAAGGTTGGTTTCCTTGTTTTTGGGCATACTCATGATCATATTGATCAAATATTCAGTCATTTTTTAGTAACATTGAGCAGGAAAGGTGCTGGGAGCCTGCCATCATTAATTGAATGTATTAATAAATCGTACATTCCAGAGCCTGTTTTTCATGTGTTGGAAGAAACTATTGACATGCGAAGGTTTATTTTTGGATCACATGGTGAGGAGAAATGCATTGAACAATTTAACGACATTAGCTTCCAGTATCAATTTCGTATCAAAAAAATTGATGGGATAACACTTATATGGGGAAAGAAGTATTCAACTGTTGAAGAATGGGGGCCATCATCAGGTTTATAATTTTTGAAGCTCATTCTAGAGCCTCCAATATTTTCATCAAAGGTATTGTTATTACAGTTAGTTGCTGAACTCCATAATGCACGAAGGCATAAGAGAGACATAAATTATTCTGAATGTCTAGAGGAAATTAAAATATTTACTAGAGATACATATGAGTACTTCGATGTTGTTGATTCAGTTTGGTGGGAGTCTTTTTTCAGTAATCAAAGTAATATGATTTCAAGATCAATAAATGTGGATATGCTTTTGAAGACTTCTTTTTTTTGGCCATAAAATATGCTAAATGAACATCAGGAAATACACATTGTTGAACAACAGTAGCCTTAAGCTATTATTCATTCACCACGGGTAGAGGAAAGAGAAATATATATTTGTTCTAGAAGATCACGTGCACAACGTGAAGCCATGGAAGACCTTTATAGGGGTTCTATGTAGGATGTTAAGGAGGGTTGCATGATAGAAATGTTAGCAGATGAAGATCCGCTTGGATATCCATTCTAGATTACCAAGGTTATAAAGGTAATTAATGAAAATGAAGATATTACAGCTGTTGATGTACATTGGTATGCCACTAGTACCCACCCTTTCAATGGTGTGTACAAGCCAGAGATGGTAGTTGAAAAACGAATTGGCAGAAAGAGAAAAAGAAAGTGCACAAATATAAATCATCACGACACATATGTCTTAAAATTGGAGGATGTTGACATACTTGTGTATGACTTCAATTTGACAAAGAGAGGAACTCTTCGGCTGCAGACCATAAATATTTTGAAGAAATTGCTACCAGAACAATTACTGTTGAGATGGGACTCTGCAGAATGTAGTCATAGATGTACAAGACTTTTGAACTCTGAAATGGTGGACATGCATGTTGACTCAGATGGAGCTGTAGTTGATGAAAGAGAATAATATAGATCATCTTCATCTGCATCGAGCCATTCATCTGAAGATGCAGGTTCTGATGGTGTGCCAAAACCTATGGTTGATTTTGAATAAGTGTCTAAGACATTTTTATGTAATTGATGTTTGCATGGTAACTTGAAATACAAATTTTGACATCCATCTCATTTTTCATGAAGTTATGAGGCATTTCTATGTTTGTTGGATTATATGTTTTAATTATGAAGAATTCATCTCTTTAGAATATCGGCAACGAAATAATGAATTACAAACATAATTTATGTTATATTCAATGTACCAATGTTGATATTTTGATTATAAGTAAAATAGGAACTAGAAACTAATGTTGAATTTTTAGATTATGCAGTGATATTACCATGATATTATGTATTGTTACCATTTGATATAAGATACTTTTAAAATTTTTAATAATTATATGCGTCATTGAAAGGGGACACTTCGGTTTGATTTTTAGGGTTTGGTTGAAATTAGATTTAAATTTGTCTTATGCTAAGATTTTAAAAAAGATAAGTTTTTATCCTTTAAAATTAAAATTACTCTTACTTGTTTTTGTTCAATGATAATTTTTTCATTTACTTGTTCATTTTTTAAAATTGTTTAAGTCTTATAATTTCTCCATAATTTCGTTGTTCAAGTATGTTGAAAACATAAGATCGAAAAACTTTAGATTTACAACTTGTCATTAAGGTTTTTATGCACTACCAAATTTTATCTTTAATGTTATGGTTGACAATAATTACAATTTTAGGGTTGTTAGAGTCAAGATATTTTATGTTTAACAACATGGATGAAAATTGTTCGAAATGATAAGTCCTTCAAACATGTTTTTGTTTATCTTTAACATCATCTATCAAAATTTTTAGAAATTTACAATTTTAAAAAATGTCTGAATATGTTGTCTTTAATTCCATTGTTACAAGTGTCAAAAGTATGACACAATTAATATTTTTGTTATTCGAGTATCAACTGGTTTTGTTTTGAGGGTGTTTTTTTATCCTTTTTTCAAGAAACAATTTTTTTTTTTAGCATAATTTTATAAAATGTTGAAATTTGACATTTAAAAAAAAACCAAGTGTGTTCTAGAATACACACTTTTTTTTTTGGGTGTTTTTTCATGTTTTTTGAGTCTTTTTTGGCTAGAGTTCCCATTTTGAGGTAATAGTTCCCTTTTCATCTGTAACTATGTTATTAACCCTATAAAATTACAAATAGGCTTTGTAACCAAGTTTTGAGAAGAATAAATACCACTTAGGATTTGTCGTTTCACCACTGCAGTATATATATGCAATTAGGGTTAGTAAAGAAGTTGATGAATTGAATGGCATAGGGATGGTTTACATGATTACTTTTTGAAATCCTTAGTGAACTTTGTTACTTGCATATGGTCTCTTTAAATTAATTTACTTAAAGTTGGTTCATGGTCTTTACTTTATGTAATTGGAATAAGTTTCCTTTTCTTGTCTTTTGTTTCCTACAATAGGTTAAGGTTTCCATTTCAAGAATTTCCATCTCTATCATTAACTTAGGCTTTATTTCATGATATTCACTTCACTGCATCATATCAACAAAATAAGAACACATTGCATGATGAACATATAGTGTCAAAACCTCTTAAGTTTGTATGAACCTCGAGTTGATAATTAAAGTTGGTAGTCTTCGGAGTTGGAACATTCTTGTTACACAGCTGGGTGTCATCAGTGACCACCAGTTATATGCTAAATTTAGCAATTGAAAATTTTACGAGGAAAAAATACAATATCTTGGTCATGTGATATCCAAAGAGGGTATAGTTGTGGACCCTCACAAAGTGAGAGCTATACTTTATTATCAAGTCCTCGAGGATGTGGAAGAAATAAGGTCATTCAGGGGAATTACAAGGTATTACTGCAAATTTGTTGAAAGATTTTAAAAAATAAAATACCCCATGACTTCCTTATAGAAGAAAAGAGTTTATTTTGAACAGACCCAAATATTCTAGGAGAGTTTAAAAAACTTAAAATATTTATTAACAATGGCACCCATATTAGAAATAACAAATTCGAATAAAGATTTTTTTTTATGTATAGATTATTGTTTAAAGGGCCTTTGAGGTGTATTAATGCAAGAAAGACGCATGGTAGCTTATGAGTCTCTAAAATTAAAGAAACATGAGAACAATTATGCATTATATAACTTGGAATTGGCATCAACTATTCATGACCTTAATATGTGGAGACATTACATAATGGGTAATACATTTACATTAATAAAAATTCATAAAAGTTTGAAATATATTTTCATCCTAGATGACATCAATGTTAGACAGACTAGGTTTGTAATTTTATGTGAGTATGATTTTGACATAAAACACATAAAATGAAAGAAAAATAAAGTGGTGGATGCATTGAGTCGGAATTTAAAACAATTGTGTGAGATAATTATAAGTAAAACGGGAACATATTTTTGTGAACATATAAAAAGGGTAGGAGTGAATGATCATAATCATATATTATTTGTGAAAATTTGAGAAGTGAAACTGCTCCAAAAAACATTTAGGATATGGAGTTATTGAATATGGACTATTGGTATATAAAAATAGACTTTATATTCCAAATGAAGATGAAATCAAATATTTAATCCTCATTGAATATCACAAAAAGCCTTATGCAACGCATACAAGATATCATAAAATTATTTCTGTACATAAAAAGGATTTTTTATAGCTAGGAATAAAGTAGGATTTTATATAATACTTGGAAAGGTGCCAATAATGTTAGTTTGTGAAGGTGGAGCATCAACATCTAGCAGGATTGTTGAACACCCTACGTGTGCCAAAATTGAAGTGGGAGGTGATATCACCATATTTTATAATTTGATTTCCCAAAACCAGAATGCAAGATGAATCCATTATGGTAGTTGTGGACAAGTTAACTAAAGTTTCTCATTTTAACCTTATACAGTCTACTTACAAGTTTATATTATCGGAAGAATTCTTCATGAGGGAAATGTTTTAACTTCGTGCAATACCTAAGATAGTGATAACTGATAGAGACCTAAATTTCACTTCTAACTTTTGGAAAACCTTATCTACTGGAATGTGCGATCATTTAAACTTGAACATTACATACCATACGTAGAAAATTGGGAAACTTGAGAGTCAATTAGATGTTGGAGTATATGTTACATATCTATGTTATGAACCTAATGAATTTCACTTACAACAATGGATATAGGCCTCCCTAAAGATGATCCCCATTGAAGTGTTGTATGGTAGAAAATGTCATGTTCCTTTAGATTGGTTCCAACCAGAGGACAAACTTATCTTAGGACCAAATTAGTTGCATAAAATTAAAGAAATGGTAAAAATGATTAGGTTGAACTTGAAGGTAACGCAAGATAAAACACTCTTACCGATGAAATAGGTAACCTGACCTCAAAACGAGAATTCTAGCCCAAAAAGACTCAAAAAATATGAAAAAACACCCCAAAAACAAAAAAAGTGTATTCCATGACGCACTTGGTTTTTTTTAAGGTCAAATTTCAACATTTTATAAAATTATGCTAAAAACAAAATTGTTTCTTGAAAAAAGGATTGAAAAAACACCCTCAAAACAAAACCAGTTGACGCTGGAATAACAAAAAAAAAAATGTGTCATATTCTTGACATTTTTAAAAATAGAAATAACATTTTTTAATTTTTAAAATTCAACCATTAAAAAAAACCTAAAATTTAAGAAAAAAATAAATTTAAAAAATAAAAACATTTTAAAGCTTAAAATTTAAAAATATATAGGAATAAAAAAATTAAAAAAAAAACAAAAAAAAAAATTTAATTCAAACATTAAAAAAAAACTAAAATTAAAAAAAATAAATAAAATTTAAAGATTAAAATTTCAAAATATATAGAAATAAAAAAACAAAAATAAAAACAAAATAAAAATATTAAATTTAAAAAAAAACAAGTTAAAAAAGAAAGAAATTATAAAAAATAAAATATAGAAATTTAATTTAAAAAAGAAAAAGAAAATGTTTATTAAATTAAAAAAATATATAAAATTAACTTTTAAAATAAAAAATTAAATTTAAAGAAATATATTAAATTTTAATAAATTTAAAACTTGAAAAAAAAAAAAAAAACATTATTGAAATTAAAAGTAAAAAAATGAAAACTTATTTAAAAATAAAAGATGAAAAATAAAATACAATAAAAATATTAAATGAAAAAAAATATATATTAAAAAAACAAACAGATTTTAAAAAATAAATTAAATTTAAATTATAAAAATTAATAAAATCTAATATATATATTTTTAATTTAAGTTTATATATATATATATATATATATATATATATAAACTTAAATTAAAAATATATATATATTAGATTTTATTAAATTTAAAAAAAAAATTAAATTTTAATAAATAAATGAATAAACAAATAAATTTTGAAATAAAAAATAAATTTTAAATATAAAGAAAAAAAAAACATTGTTAAAATAAAAGGTTAAAATACTTTAAAAATCAATTAAAATTGAAAAGTTGAAAAATATAAATTTAAAAAAATATATTAAATAAAAAATAAAACAAAAAACAAATTAATTTAAAAATATCAAGTTTAATTAAAAAAAAAATCTAATTTTAAATACACAATTTTAATTGAAATAAAAAAAATATAAAAATTTTATGTAATTAAAAAAAAATAAAAAAAAATAAAAATTAAAAAAAAAATATTAAATTCAAATAAATTAAAAAAAATACAAAATTTACTAAATTTTAAAAAATTAAATGAAAAAGCTAAACATAAAATTTAAAAATTTAAAAGAGAAATGAAAAAATTAAAAAAAATCAATTAAATAAAAAAAAATACAAAATTTAATAAAAATTTACCAAAAAAAAAAAAAATTAAAACAAAAAAAATGAGTAAAATTTAAAAAAAAAAACAAAAAAAATTGAGACAAATTAAATTTCAAATACAAAAATTAAATTAAAAAAAAATAATTTTAAGTTTTTTGAATTTAAAACAAAAATTAAAAAATTAAAAATTAAAAAATTAAAAAAATTAAAAAAAAAAATAAAAAAAAAATTTGATTGTTGTGGCGCCGCCAATCGGCCTCGCGCCCAGGTGGCGGCGAAGGCCGGCCGCTGGGTGGGAGGCCAATTCCGACAATCGACCTTCTACGGTGGGAGGCCGATTCGGGGAATCGCCCTCCCACGTTGCGGGAGGCCAATTCCGGGAATCGCCCTGAGGTCGATTCTAGGAATTGCCCTCCCGCGACGGGAGGGCGATTCCCGGAATCGACCTCCCACTGCGGAGGGCAATTCCTGTGGGAGGTCGATTCCTGGAATCGGCCTCTCGCCCAGGTCGTGGCGGAGGCCGGGCGCTGGGTGGGCGAGGAGGTTGCACCTAGGCGGGAGGCCGATTGGCGGCGCCACCACGATTAAAAAATTCTTTTTTTTTAATTTTTATATATATTTTTTAATTTTAATTTTATTTTTATTTTTTTTAAGTCAAAAATTTAAATTTTTTTTTTTTTTTTAATTCAAATTTTTTATTTTAAATTTTTTTTTTTTTTTTTTTTTTTTTTTTTTTTAAATTTAATAATTTAGATTAATTATTTTTAAAATTTAATAATTTATTTATTAAATTTATTAAATTTTAATTTAATTTAATTTTTCTTTTTAATCTTTTAGTTTATTTAGCTTTTCATTTTTAAAATTTATAAATTGTTTCATCTTAAAAAAAAACAGTAAATTTATGGATATTTGTTTTTTAATTATTTACATGTGGTTTTTTTCATTTTTTTGTTTTTTAATGATAGTTTTTTTTTTTTTTTAATTCTAATATTTTAATTTTCGTTTTCAATTTTAAATTTTGTATTTTTTTTCTTATTATTATTATTTTTTTAATTTGAATTTTAAAATTTATTTTTTTCTTTTTTGTATATATTTTTTTTTTATCTAAATTTTAATTTTGTAATTTAAATTATTTTTTAAATTTTAAATTTTTTCTTTTTTAATTATATGTTTTTTTTTAATAACTTAGAAAAAAAATGTTTTTGATGTTTTTTTTTTTTGGGTTAATTTTTGTTTTTTTCTTTAAATTATGTGTTTTTTTTTCAAATTTTGTCATTTCTTTTGATATAATTTTCGAATATTTTTGTTTTTTTAACATTTTTATTGGTTTTTTTTATTGTTTATATATATATATATATATATATATATATATATATATATATATATATATATATATATATATATATATATTATCTAAGTTTTGTGTTTTATTACCAACATGAAAATCACCACTCTAAAAAAAAAGGTTGATGTTGCATCAATACGTTTCAAAATTAGCATGAAAATCACCGCTCTAAAAAAAAAGTTGATGATGCATCAATACGTTTCAAAATTAGCATGAAAATCACTAACATTTTAAAACAAATATTCATACTTCCTAAATAAAAATATTAGAGTGTAAAAAATGTGCTAAAAAAAAAAAAGGTGATTCTGCATCACCACTTTTCAAAATCGGGTGCTTTTTATGCTACCAAAAAAAAGTAGGTAACAATGCGGTTACCTATTTCATCGGTAACTGTGTTATAACAAGAAAATTCATGTTGATTTAAAAATGGAACATAAGGAATCCTAGTTGTTGGTGTCTAGAGGTGAAAATTTATTCAAACCTTTTTTCCACATAAATTATTAACTCAGGGCTTTAGTTATTTCAAGACTAACGCACACACTATATGCAAGAGCAATCACATAACCTGCTATTGAATCACAGGCTCGAATTTATGAACAAGCAAGCTATTGTAACTGCAATTAAAATGGATTGAAGAATTAAAAATGAATTTACACCAATTACAGAATTATACTAGAACAGTGGTAACGATAAAAAATCAACAAAATAAAGATAACACATCACCTAATCAGAAGAGTAGGCCCAACTCTCTGAACAGGGCTGTGGAAAACTCACAACTTATAGGTGGGACAACAAAATACTGTGCATTCAATTAATTAGAAAATGCTTCTGTTACAAAATCTATGTCTTCTTGCTTAACCTCGATTCACACCCCGAAGGCCCTCTTTATACAAATGTTCAAGAAATTGTAGATTTCCTTTAGCAACTAAATATCTACAATTATACATCTGTTATAACAGCAACCCAGTTACCAGAAGGAAACCATGAAAAACCTGAAATATCGCTGGGGTAAAAAGGAGTCTGTTGCGTTGTAGCAGCAGGTAAAGATAGTGTTGGATATTAGGAGTTTCTTCGTGGCTCACAGCTGTAATCCCTTTGATTTTACCAAATCTATAAAAATATCGGAGTTAATGCTTGCGAAGGTAAAACCTCCATGACTATTACTTCATTAATCAAATATTTCATGTAAGATAGTGGAAAGGGGTTTACCTCATGTATTTTAGAACAATTAATGATGCAAAGAGATAGAAAGGTGGGAAAAAATGGGAGAGAAAAGTGTACAAATTCGGTACCCAACATCTCCCCCTAACTGGTCTATCTGCATGTCCTCATGCAACTCATTGTCTCCTTAGATCTGGGTTGGGTTGACTGTGACTAGGATGAAGCTGTGTGAGATCATATTCTTCAGACATTTCTATCCCTGGGGATTTATAACCTTTCGTCAGAACAACATCCTTCCACCAGTCTGGGTCAACGTTGTATGCAGGAGTATATTATTCGGCTGGCAACCAAATAAGGGGAAACTGAAACCTTAGCCCCATCCACCTGACCCCACAATTCTGAATGCATGCCACAAAATGTGGCATCCTTTCTAGTGCCCATGCAAATTTAGATGCTCCAAATTGTTCTCGACCTCTGACGACTGAAGATGACAACATCCACCTCCTCTGACAACTGTCTAGCACTTCCTTACGGAAAGTTGTTATCTGCCTAACATAGAGGTCAGCATACCATTTTTGGGTTGTCAACATGTGTCCTCTATTCCCTTCAATCTATAAAAAGGTAAAATGCTTGTTATAAATATTTGTTGACTGGCCACGCTCCTTCCTCATCATTAGCGTCCTTATGAATTGGTTTTCTTCAAACATATCATAGGGTTTTCTCAATTTAATAGGATTGATGCCGTAGGAGGAAAAATATCTTAAATGAATATCCCCCATGAATGAAACGAGGTTGAAGGCCTAATCATGCCTTAATAATTAACTATGCATGTAGAGCTCGCATATTAAGTGTTGTCCTATGATATCATGAATTTTCAAGATACAGAGAAACTGGATGGGATCCTCAATCTCGTGACAAATTTCTTTATATATACTCTCAAGACAGAAGAAAATAAATTGTTCATGAAGGAAAAAGGCATAGCTGTGTGCAGGAGGTCTACAGGCTATTACCTGCTGCACCAGGGATAACATCTTCTCCTTATCTAATTGCAGTAGTTGCACTTGTTCTTCCAACTCTTCTATCTTAGCCTTTTGTTTTTCTTGCCTCTGCAACGCCTTATCCAACTGGTCTATGTATCTTGTAACAATCCTGATAGCTTGTTCTCGAGCCGCATTGTCTCCTTCTTATGTCCATTCGCAAAAGAATGCCATCTCTGTATTTTAGCTGCCAGCAAGAATTCCTGGCCTTCAAACAACTGTTCATTCGTACTAGTCTGCGTAGCTATGGAGGAGACCTCAATTTTTGGCTTTACTGCCTTCCACTTGAAGACTTTTACCTTCTTCTTCAACCGGTAAACTGGCCTCTTCAACTGCCAAACTTCCTTCATCAATCTCATGGTTTCATTGAACTGTAGCTGATACCTTTTCTTAAGAGATAATATTCTTTTCTTACACTGTTCAATCCATTCATTTCTAACAATGAATTCATTTCCCGGGCTTGTAATAGGCTCAGGAGACTGTGGAATGTTTTCGGTATTATCAATGGGTTTTCCTATTACGTCTTTCTGGCCGGGCTCCCTATCTTTAGGGGAATTTTCCTCTATATTTACCTCAGGGAATCCTACCGTTTGGTTAGCACCTCCCTTGTCAACCTCTGGGTGCTCTAGCTAATATTTAGCCTTTGGGTGCTCCAGCTAATATTCAACAATTACTAGGCCGATATTGGCCATGTCCTTCCCTAGGTTAACGAACTTAAGCACTAGTGGAACAATTATTTCCTCCATTAATCGTTGGGACGAGCAAAATCCCCTCACCTCTCTAGGAATCATAGACTGGAATGAGGAACGGGGAATATCTTCATCATCCTCATTTCCAGCTTTGGCCAGACTTCCATGCACTACTACTTCAGTTGGGGTCGACGCTAGTTCTTGTGGAACAACATTGATTCTAAGGATTGTTTCCTTTATGTCCTCCTGCATTTTGTGCATTATTTCATCCTCTTTGGTCGATATTTGTTCTTGTGGGACAATATCGACTTCACGGGTTATTTCTTCTCTATCTTCCTGTTCTTCATGGATTTCTTCATCTTCTGTGGTCGGCGCTAGTTCTTATGGAACAATGCTGACTTTGCAGGTTGATTCTTCTCTGTCTCCCTATTCTAGCTTAATCGAGGGTGGTTCTTGTGTAACACCCCCACTTAATTCAATATTTATTTCTTCTTGGTCAGGTGATGTTGTTTCTTGCGAAACAACATTACTTGCCATCCTTTTGTCCAATGTTCCTCCTTCATGTTCTTTATTAATGAAAGTTGATGATTGTAAGACAGTCTCAAATTCATGCACTATATCCATAAGTTCTTCATCTCTAGGTTCTTCAGGCGAGGCTAGTTCTTGTGTGACGGCCTCGACTATGTCGTCAATTGTCTGCTCCATTCCCATTTCTTATGGTTCTCCCTGATCAATCTCCATCTCCATTTCTTCCGGTTCTTCCTGGTTTATTTCCATGTCTTCTAAATGTTCTTCCTCTGCTAAACCAATTGGAGAAACTGGTTCTTCTTCTCTAGCAGCAATGACAGCTGCTATCTCCTCTTCCGATGATTTGTAGAGTTTTTCCAAATAAACATGAAATTGAACTATTGCATGCATGACGAGTAAGCGAACTAGTCCATGATTGGAGAGAACTGTCGGCATCTGGCGCGAAATCTGAGTGGACTATGCCATGTGTTGTAACTGTTTTAATAGAAATAAGGGCATGTTTAAGGAATGCACCTGAGCCTACGAAAATCGAAGGTGAGCTAAAATTTGAAAATGATATTTAAATATAGTTGTTGCCTGACCCTCGCATGTTATGTATTTCATTACAAAACCTGTGACTTCGTTCCATGGATAAAGTACAAACTTGCGCTCATATCCTTTTCCCAATTGAACAACACTTTCCTCGACTTGAAAAATTAGTTCGAGAAACTCTGGTAGAGGAATTTTCTGAGCAAACCACTGCTGCCCTTGCTGTCTCAGCCCACTAACTTCCGCAATTAATTCTTCTGTGACAGGAACTTCCACTCCTCTAACCACCAAGCGATTCTCGTCCAAATTAAGTGCAAACTCCATTATGATTCCCCTATCAAACCCCCGCAATATATCAAATTAGGTATCCCATCCTGCATTGACGAAAACTTTCCATGCATTTGGGTTGTTGCGGACTAAGACTATATTTTTAGGTTCATGCCGCACAACCAGTCCACCCATCCTTTGGAGACTGTAACAACACTATGGAATAGCAGAATGTTGGACAGAGTGGTGGATACCAAATTTGGGAAAACAACATCGTGAAAATGAGGGGTAGTAACAGTAAATACGGATGGTAATTCTCGGGAAACAAGGAAAATCATGAAAAATTATGGTAAGTGCGATGAATGGAATAGTAATTATTAAATATGAGGTGGAAAGGATGTGTTGCAGATCCCAATACATATTTAATGATTATACGAAGTATGGTAAGGATTGTAGGGTGTACCACACACAAAATTGTAATAATGACTTGTGAAATCATCATTACACCGTCGTTAAGTTATGACGGCACCCCCCCCCCCCCAACTTAAAAGTTGTCATTCATGGCATTAATGTCTTCACATGGAATATTTAATTAAATCCATAAAATTCAAGTGGAGATGTACCTTGAAGCCTAGCTAGAGGAAGTGATGGTTGGTAGAATGACAATGTAGTAATGATGCAGATGGAGTAGTAGCATCCGGAGTAACAACAGTGCGAGTAGCAACATCTAAAGTAACAACATCTGAAGTAACAACAATGCGAGTAACAACATCTGGAGTAATAGCATCTGGAGTAACATCAGTGTGAGTAGCAACATTCAAAGTGACAACAGTATGACTAATAATAGCTAGAGTAACAACATCGTGACTAGTAGCAACGAAGGAGTAACAACATCAAGTAGCAGCAATCAAGGAGTAACAACAACATGAATATTAGCAACCGAGTAACAACAATCAAGTAACAACATCATGAGTAGCAGCAACTTCGTAATAGCATCATGAGTAGCAGCAATCGAGTAACAACATCATGAGTAGCAGCAACTGAGTAACAACATCATGAGTAGCAACAACCGAGTAACAACATCATGAGTAGCCACATCCAAGGAGTAAGAACATCGATACTTAGAAGAAATTTTCAAGCTTTAAAACATTACTCCCTAGTAGTAACTCCTGCAAAAAGAAAACAAAGTAAATAGTAACAATATTTATTCATTTATTTATTTATTTTTATTTATTTAAAGCAAGGATGTAGAGGAAGAGTTCTCTGTGCTAATAACCTTCAAACCAGATTTCTTAGAGATATGTTTGATGAAAGCTTCCTTAGAGGCTAGGCAGTGGTATAATCTCAGGCAATGTCCATTTGCTATGAATGAAGCACGTCTATCATCAATTATGACTAGCCTGACTATTCCATTATCAAATACAACTTCCACCTCGTAAGGTCTCATCCAGCTAGTGCAAAGATTTCCCTTAAAATCCCTAAAACGAGAGTCATAAAGTAATGCCCAGTCTCCCTTATGAAACACCTTGTTATTGATAAAATTATCGTGCCATTTGATTCTCTATTGTTGGATAGGAGTAGTCGTCTGGAAAACCATTGAAAGGATTTCATCTAGTTCATTGAGCTGGGCCAGTCATTTTTTCTAGGCGTTTAACAGATCCAAACCAACTTCAAGAGTTGTTATGACCGTACTGATTTCAAATTCTATTGGAAACAATGCGGATTTCCCACAAACCAACTCAAATGGTGAAAACCCAGTTGTGTCCTGCCATGTTGTTTTGTATGCTCGGAGAGCTTTAGGAAGCTTCTGAATCCAATCCCGACGATGGTATCCCACAGTTTTTGTCAAGATATTTTCCATTGTCGTGTTTGTGCTTTCCACTTTTCCATTCGCCCGGGGATGGTATGGAGATGTCACCCTGTGCTTGACCCCATATTTATGCATAAAATTTTCTATCATGTGTGATGTAAATTGTGCTCCTCCATCTAAAACAATCTCTCATGGAGTACTGTAATGAGAAAAAAATCCTTCAAATAGAAAATTTGAAACCACCTACTTTGTTGCTTTTGCAACAGCTTTGGCTTCTACCCACTTAGTCACGTAATCTGTACAGAAACAAATGTGAACCTTTTTCTGGGAGGGTGGGTTAAAGGGTCCAACAAAGTTGATAGCCCATTTCTCAAAAGGTTCGAGGACTAACTGTGCCTGCAAAGGAATTCCATCATCTCGACCGGGCTACCCCATACACTGGCAACCATCACACCTCTTGAGGTAATTATGTGCATCCCGAAAGATATAAAGCCAGTAATATCCCATTTCTATCACATTATCACCTGTTCTTTTGTCTACAAAATGCCCTCCACAAGGTCCATCATGGGCAGCCTTCATACTTCATAAATATTATCCTTAGATACACAAATTCGAGTCTACTTATTGACTACTGTATGAAAGAGGTACCTTGCCATATACGAATATCGGGCACTGTGATGAATAATTTTTCGCTGTTCCCTGTATGAAAAATGATGAGGCACCTTCCCTGTAGCAGTATAATTAGAAATATCTACATACCACAAAGGTTTAATATAAAATGAAAAAACATGCTCATCGAGAAAAATATCTTTTATAGATGTGCATTCATCATTTTTATCCATTCTAAACAGAAAATCAACAACTACATTACCTTTTCCTGTTTTTTCTACTATTGTGATATCAAATTCTTGAAGCAATAGAAACCATCTTGTAATATGGCCAGGAGTGATAGGTTTATCCACCAAATACCTTATTGCTACATGGTCAGTATGTAAAAAAGTAGGATACCTGGTGATGTAGTGCCAGAACTTGTTGATAGCATAAATGACTTCCAGGAATTCTTTCTCCGTCACCTTGTAATTCAATTCAGTAGGAATTAAATTCTTGTTGACATAGTAAATTCCATACGGTGTTTTGCCTACCTGTTATCCTAAAACAACTCCTTTTGTTTTCTGAGAGGCATCAACATGTATGTGAAATGGTAATGCCCAATTAGGTCCTCGAAGGATTGGAGTCTTGCAAATCAGTCCCTTAATTTTCGTGACAGCTGCTTCACAGTCTTCAATCCACAAAAATTCTGCATCTTTTATTAGCAATTGAAAAAGTGGATGTGCTATTTTAGCAAAATTTTCTATAAAGCGTCTATAATAACCAGCACAACCAATAAAGCTACGTACCTGTGTGGGTGTCATGGGTATTGGGAAGTGCAATATTACCTCTACTTTGGTTGGATCAACTCGAGTTCCAGCAGCTGAGAGAAAATGTCCTAATACTATTCCTTCTTCCCTCATCATATGGCATTTGACTGTACTCGGGGATACATGGGTCTACTTACATAATTTGAGCACTTTCTCCAGATTTTCCAACCCTTCTTCAAATGAGTTTCTGTATGGAGTAAAATCATCCATATAGATTTCAACGTTGTCATCGACCAAATCAGAAAAAATTCCCAGAATTTCCCTTTGGAAGGTTGCAAGAGCATTACACAGGACAAATGGGAGGACCCTGTATGCAAAGGTTCCCCATGGGCATGTGAAAGTTTTTTTATCCTAGTCTTCTGGGGCTATCTGGATCTGGTCATATCCGCTGAATCCGTCTAGGAAGGAAAAAAATTATTCCCAGTGAAGGTGTCCAGGACTTGGTCAATGAATGGGAAAGGGAAATGGTATTTTTGAGTTGCCTTGTTTAGCTCTCTATAATCTACACATATCCGCCATTTACTATTCTTTTTAGGAACAATAACTAGTGGAGATACCCATTGGCTATCCGAGATGGGGTAATTCTTCTTTGACAATGTTCTTTAGAGCATGATTCATTCTCCGTTGGGGTTGTCTCGTAAGGAGGAAATATTACTTAATATAAATATGATGAGTGCATAAGTTAGCATGGATTCCCTTCATGTTGGTATAATCCCAGGAAAAAGCTTCCTTATGGTCTTCAAGGACTTTTAAATGATGTTTTATCTAGGATTCAGACAGACTGGGGTTGATATTGAGTGTTTTCCCTGGTTCAATTTCAATTGGAATATTATCATGGGATGGGGTTACAGGAATGTCTTCAATTTCATCTTCTTGTTCAATGTTTTCCTGTGTCTCATAGCTCATAGAAGATTCTAAAATCTAGCGAGTTGAACTGGAAACACAACCGGGATCATTAATAAAAGTGTTAATGGTATCATCCTTGGTTTCTCTTTTAAATTGTAGGGCTTGCCCAATGGTGAGGATTGGTGTAACTGATTCAATTTCAGGTCGAGGCTCTTCTACTGGTTGAGGTTTCTGTCTGGCTAATAGTTTTTCAGATGGGCTAGGTTCCACAAGGGGTTAGAGAGTAAGGTTCTTTGTAACCATCCGATTTGATATAATAATATGCCTAGATCGATACCATATGTAGGCATCTGCAGTTGCAAGCCAAGGTCTTCCCAAGATTAGTGGGTGACCACCAATTGAGGATCGTGTCTGTAATACAAGGAGGCCCACAAGGTAGTGCCATGAATCCACCGAAATAGTCACATGTTCTAATTTCCCTACCAATTTGATTGTAGACCTATCTGCTACTTCCAAGATAGTAGGGTTGGCTTAGTATTTCCGATACTTAAATCATTCATTGTTTCGGAGGTGATAATATTGATGGAAGCACCCAAATCTACCATTACATTTGGGATTTCAACCCCATTGATTTCTATTGTTAGAATTGGGTTTCCTGGGTCTCCATGTTTCACAGGCATAGTCTTTCCTAGCATGATGTCAGATAGTCTACCCATCACATGAATGGTTAACAGATCCCTTGGTTTCTTCCCAAGTTTCTTAGAGAAATAATATTTGAGAGATTTTTCATATATAGGTACATCCGTCATAGCCTGTAGCAAGGGTATTTTGACAAAAATATTTTGCAATTCCCCCAAGAAATCAAACTCTTCTTGAGGGTTTTGTTTATTCAGGGTTAGTCTTTTAGGATATGGTGTAGAAGTTTGATGACCCTGATTAAGAATAGGTTGGGGAGGTGTCTGATTTTTCATTTTTTGGTCTATTTTATCCCCAACTGTCCTATGTTTTGGTTCTATAACTTCACTGTCAATATGTTCTATGATGATAGGTGAAGTGGGAGCATTTACTACCTGCCTATATCGTAAGTTTATTTCGTTAAGTCCTACGGTAGAAATGCTATAAGATGGAAGGCTAAGAGTGTCTGTTTGTTAGATCCCTTTATTATTAGGATTCAGATTGGGTTGGATAGGAAGTTGGGGTTGAACGGTTGGGTTTCCTAGAGGTACATTGTAGGGTAACTGAAGTTGTTGTTGACACATAGATTAGGGAAATTGCACAATAGGGTAGGGTCCATTCCAGTTCAGATTCCACAAAGGATTCGAACTGGTCTGGGGAGCCCATTTTTTCCAGGGGGGTATTGATACTGAAACCACATATGTGAAAAAGGTACAGATAGGGGGCCCATATTAAAATTTTTAAAATTTGAGATGGGTCCCGAGGCATACTTGGATTCATAGCTGGTGGTCTAGATTGCCATGGATTTCTTGGCCCCATGAAGTACAATTGATCTACTGCATTTTCTTCACTTGCCCCTTCAAAAACTACCTCCAATCCTGGCAAGGAAGGGCACGAGCTGGTCGCATGAGTCTGTTCACAAATCGAGCAGGCTTCCACTGTGTTTAATGGGCATTCTTTCAAAGGATGCTTATTTCTCCACTCTAGGAAGAATATTGCCATAGTCTTCTCCAACTCCATTTGCTTTTGTTTTTCTTGTAGAGTGTCCATCTAGGTGGATAATGTGCTTAGGATATTAGTCCTTAGGTTATCTAGTAGGTTTCTTATTTTTTCCTTTGTAACCCTCCCACCAGAAGTATTTAATGACCAAATTTCTTGTCCACTTCTTGCAGCCCCTCATGAACACTGAATGTGCAAGTCACATATGGTGTCAAATTATTACTTTGAAACATCCCCCTTTCCTACTACATTCAAAAGTTGCAGCGAATCTTCCCTCAGTGCTCGAAGAAGGATGATTTTTAGGATATCTTTATCCAAGTCACTATGATCTGATCTCTGCAGTATATATTTGAATCGTTCCACATAATCTTGCATGTTCTCGTCCTCCTTCTATGCAAACTTAAAAATCTCCTCCTTGATATCATGAGATTTACAGTAGTCCTCGTATTTTTCCAAAAATATTTCTTTCATCACATCCCATGAAGAAATAATTTTTCCTCCTAAACCCATGAACCATCATAGGGTTGTCCCTTTTAGGGTAGCAGGAAATATTTTTAGTTTCTGAGCATCAGCAATATAATCATACCCTCGACAGACAATGTCAAATTCAAAGAGGAATGTATCAGGGTATTCAGAAGAAAGCCCATGAAAATTAGGCAGAGCCATTAAAGGAATGGACTTCATTGGTGTATCATCTATAATGTTTCTAATTGGAAAATCAATAGAAGAAATTGCAGGTGCCATAAATATTCTCCAATAGTCACTTGGGATTTCAACTGGTTCTGTGACTGGTATTTGGAGAGATTTGATTGTAGGAGGTTTCACCGTACTCCACTGGTCCCTTGGTGATGCAAAATCCCTCAAGAACTCTCTTTCCAAATCGAAATTTCTTATTTCAACTGCAGGAGGCTTTATAACACTCCTTTGGTCTCGTGGTGACGAAAAAACTTTTGGAGGTTCTTCTTCCCAATTGGAATTGCTCAGTTCTTCTGACCTTCTACTTTCTATTTCTTCCCCTTCTACTGACAGCGGGGATATCTCCTCCACTGATACCTTTTTTATTTCTTCTTCCGTCATCAAAAGAATTTCCTCTAGTACTGCGAATGGCACTTGTTGTTCAACTGACTACCCTTCATATTTTGTTTGAACCCTTACCCTGACACCAGTGCGAGAGTATGCTTCAGAGTTATCCATTTTGATGATTTCATGGATATACGTCTTCCTCCCCAGATCCTTTCCTTTATTTGGGGGTCTTCCTCTACCCCTCTTATTCAGATCTTTGTTCATACAATTGGTGAGAAGAATTCGTCAAAATAGAAAAAGTGCCTAGGACCCAGAGTAGGTCAGATAGCTTCCTCCCCGGGATGAGAGAGTAGGTTCAAATAGAAAATAAAATAAAATAAAATCAAAGCTCAAAACCTAAAGTAGGGTAATCAAATACCATCCACGGGATGAGAATTTGGCCCTTTCAGAAAAATAATCAAAAAGAAGAAAAGTTGAATACTATGCTTAGGACCTAGAGCAAGGTAACAAATACCCTCCCTAAGACGAGAGATCGGTTCTAATGAAAAATAAAATCAAGGAAAAAAAACACACTATGCTCAGGACTTAGAGCAGGGTAATGGATGCCCTCCCCAAGACGAGAGATCAGTTCTAAAGAAAACAAGAAAAAACAGAAAAACACATAACACTACGCTTGGGACTTGATTAGGGAAATAAATTCCCTCTCCAAGATGAGAGATCAACCTTTAGATCAATTTCATATCATGTTCTTGCACCTTGTTAGCCTTTTCTGACAATGGCGCCAAAATGTTGGTATCCAGATGTGAAAAATTATTCAAATCCTTTTTCCACATAAATTATCAACCTGGGGCATTAGTTATTTCAATACTAACGTACGTAGTGTATGAAAGAGCAATCGCATAACCTGCTATTGAATCATAGGCTCTAATTAATGAACAAGAAAGCTACTATAGCAAAAATTAAAATGGATTGCAGAATTAAAAAGGCGTTCACAATAGTTGTAGAAATATACTAGGACAACAGCAATGATAACAAATCAAAATATAAAATCAACAAAATAAAGATAACACAACACCTAATCATAACAGTGGGCCCAACTCTCTCATGAGGGCTGTAGCAAACTCATTACTTACAGGTGGAACAAAAAAATATTGTGCATTCAATTAATTAGAAAATGCTTCTGTTACAAAATCTGTCTCTTCTTGCTTAACCCCGATTCACAACCCGAAGGCCCTCTTTATAAAAATGTTCAAGAAATCGTAGATTTCCTCTAACAGCTAAATATCTACAATTATACATCTGTTAAAACAACAACCTAGTTGGAAAATGGAAATAATGAAAAGCCTGAAATATTTTTGGGGTAAAATGGAGTGTGTTGCGCTGTAGCAACAACTGCAGATAGTGCTGGAAATTAGGAGTTGCTTCGTGGTGCACAGTTTTAATCCATTTTATTTTACCAAATCTATAAAAATGTTGGATTTAATTCTTGCAAAGGTAAAACCTCCATGACTATTACTTCATTGATCAATATTTTGTGTAAGATAGTGGAAATGATTTTACCTCATGTATTTTAGAACAATTAATGATGCAAAGAGATAAAAAGGTGGGTGAAAATGGGAGAGAAAAGTATACAAATTCGGTACCCAACACCAGGTATGGGAACATATCTATGTTAAAATAAATCTGAAGAAGAGTTCATTGAGTTTGGAAGTTACTCCAAGTTGGCCCCATCGTTTTGTGGGCCATTTGAAATATTGTCCAGAGTTGGGTCAATGGCTTATTAGCTGACATGACCACCTCATGTTAAAGTTCATAATGTATTTCATGTTCCAATTTTAAATATTTTCATGACCAAGCTCATATAATATGTTTGTGTGTTGTACAAGTCCAACCAGAAGGATAATTCTAGGTCAAACCACAACAGATTTTCGACCTGAAAGATATTATACTCTAGAATTGAGCCATTTCCCAAGTTAAATTGTAATGGAATCACTTTGGGTCTGAGGAGGCCACTTCAGAAATGGAATATGAAATGAGGAAAATATTTTTGATGGTGTTCAAAAGACTATGGATACTTGGAAAAATCGTGAAGGACAATATCCCTTTGAGGGGAGGGGAGATGTAATACCCATATAAAATTATTTTTGACTTTATTTATTTAATTACTAGAAAGAGAAATTATATTGACATGTGATGGATATGTTGATGTAAATATTATTTGATAATAGTCAAATTAGAAATTATTTTGATGTGCAACCATCTGAGGATAATGTTAAAGGCCAACATGACAGATTAACCTCTAATTGTGAGGGAAAGTTGGTTGAATTTAGTTATGCATAGACATGAACGAACAAAAGAAAATGAGGAATATTCTTGTTTCTCTATCTTTTGGAAACCACTACAAGATGAGGGGAAAGAGAGAAGAAAAATTGAAGTTTACAAACCACAATAAAATTATTCCATGACCATAGCGAAATGCCATAATGTGGACTCTATTCAAAAGGATTTTGGGAGATAAAGACAATTCCTAAAAAAATATTATTACCAATGGGAGAGAAAGACTCGTAGAACCTAGACAATTAGCACGACACTACTAAGGGTTCATGAGGTTCATTTCAAAATAACTTTCTATAAAAACGTTTCTTGAGAGTTAGAGGAGAGATTATGGGGGAACTAATCTAAAAGGTTAGTTCAAGGTTTGGTGGAATGTGGATGCCTTTAATATATTCCTAGAAGGATTAAAACAAGTATAGGTTTCTTTTTTTTATTATGATATAGTAAGTAACATAAATATGACACTGTATGAAGTACAAAAGAATTAGATACATATATGAATATTGAAATGAAATATTTATGTGGCGGACTAACCATGTTTTTCAGATGGAAAGAATGTATCCAAGCTTGGTTTATAGGTTCTTAGGTGTAAGATTGAAATATAAAACACGAATAGTAATTTCAAAGTAATTAGAAAAAATTAAAGGTAAAGCTCATAGAGTTGATTTCCCTGAAAAATTAAGTTGCTAGTTCCTAGAATACTATTCTTGAATATAAAAAAATGTTGTTACAAGTATATATACATAACATATGGATACATACATAACATATGGATACATATATAATAATATTAATTAAAGAAGGAAAATTTGAAAAAAAGTGTATATGTTAGAGTACAGACAGTGAAAACAATGCTAGCATTCTCGAGTCTAATTACTCTATCCTGACATAGAAAGTTAGGACTTAGAGAACCAACAATTATTCCCCATTATACAGATCCAATGAGTCTTATTAACAAGACGAAGTTTCTAATCTATAATGAAGAACTTATTTAAAGGTAAAACAAAAGAAAGATTATACCCTAAAAAATAAAAAATATACATATATCTATTTGAATATTAGGGACAAACCCCAAATGGTATAAAAAATGAAAAAAGCCCAATATAGACAGTTCAATAGAATATTTTATACATTAACTAGCCGTTAGGTTGCAACGGCTAGTTGGAGCTTTCCTAGTCTATTTAATTAGGTTTCTTGATCAGATATCTCATCTTGTCCTGATGATGAACGACACTGGCTGGTTCGAAACGTGTCGACAAAAAATTCTTTTATGTGATTTTCTCCGAAAATTTCTTATAAACAAGAAAATCTCATATCCACATATTTTTTATTTGCATGGAATTTTGAGATGCTAAGTTTCTCTAATATCAAAATAGCAGTCAAAAGATTTAGTCCTATATTATAACCATTTAAAAGAGAGGCTTGTAGTCTGAAAATATCTTAGTTTATATACAAAGTAGCATTGAGTCACGACCAGACCAAGTCAAACCCTTGGCATCGTTTAGGATTTTAATACCAAACGTTAAGGCCATTGTAAAGGCAATAGAACCTGATATGAAAACCAGTATATATTTTTATGAGAACCTGAAACCATTGTCAGACAACCATGCCGAAGCGAAGATTAGCTCAAAATCACTTTAACTCGATAACAAGTTCCAATGTTGAGCATACCTACAAACATGTTCGAAGGCTAATAAGGTTTCAAATATAGAAATACTTTTAAAAAGAATAAATTCCTAGAATAGTGTGGACGGAGAATCGGAAAAATACCCCAATTTCAATATCAAAATGTTGTGCCTAAGTTAAGCACTCAAGCTCACAATTTCTGCCAATAAATGTTGGCATAAGGTTTTAACTTTCTTAAAACCAGTCTTGCAAAAAAACTTATGAAAGTCGAATGAAATGGCACTGAACAAAAAGAAGAAAAATAAATAAATCTAACCAGAGATGATACCCAAAAAATGCAGAAAAATACTTTCGATAATAAACCAAAGAAACTCATGACCTTGTTGCAAGAATCATTATGCAAAACTCAAGTGAAAACTCCATAGGGTTTGAAGGAAAATCGAAGGAGGTGTAGAGCTCCATACTGCCAGAAGTTTCGTTAACAATGAGACTCTACCAAAGAGTCTAGGTAGGGTCGTTACCCTAACTCCCTCCCAACACATCTTTATGAAAAAAATAATCACAATCTTTCAAGGATACCATTAGTGAGATTGCCGTGGATGTGCTAATGTGGATGCCACATTTTCTCTCTTCATCTTACTGCTATGACATGGCATCCAACCAAGTTATTAGAATTTTTCATTTAACTCAAAAATAATATAATCCATAAATCACTATAAACTATATGGAACAGAACATGTAATTGGACTCTGGAAAAAACATATTGTGTGGATTTCTAAAGGTTTGTATGTCATATTTGAAAACAATTTCTCTAGTTATCAATATGTCTATGTATGAGTCATTGAATTGTTTTAGGCCATTAGATCCACAAGTAAATAGTTATATATATATTTTTTTATAATGTTAGTTTTCTTTTTTTCTTTTTAATAAGTTAGATTGATTTTAGGTGTATAATAGAAATGTTGTAATGTCATGTTTAACATTCTGACTATGTCAAATTACACAAAAATGAAAATAAAAGTAAATTAAATAAAAATATTGACATAATGTAATGAAAATTTTAACTAAGTCAAAATACAATAAAAAATAAAAATAATAAAATAAAATAATAATATGTTATAAAAACAGCGCATGATATTGACTAATGGTATTCAAGCAGAATATATTTTATTTAAAAGGCTAAATTATTATTTAAAAACAACTTCCCTACCTACTAATGTGTCCATATCTAAACCATTAGATCAAATGTTGAACTATTGAAATATTTTAGGCCATTATATCCACAAGTAAATAGTTTTATATATTTTTTTTCTAATGTTTTTTTTTTTTTAAATAAGTTAGATTGATTTTAGGTGTATAATAGAAATGTTGTAATGTCATGTTTAACATTTTGACTATATCAAATTACACAAAAATAAAAGTAAAAGTAAATTAAATAAAAAGATTGACATAATGTAATGAACATTTTAACTAGCTCAAAATAAAATAAAAAATAAAAATAATAATAAACCATAAAAAAAACCCATGGTATTCATGTGGAATATATTTTATTTAAAGGGTGAAATTAAGATGCCCTAGATAAATCTTGATTGTGGATCTACCAAGAGCCAAGATGGATCAAATGTCTTCATATGCAAAGCTCTTTTAGAGTGAAAAGAGAATTAATCCCTCTCATAAATAATATAGATCTAAAAAAGACACTTTTTTTTTGGTTATATATTATTTATGTTACAACTATTTTATTATTCATGAGTAGTATTTCTTAATATATAGAAAATTAAATTTATAATGAAATTTTTTAAAATATGTGAAATTATTTCACAGGACATGACATATCTTGAGCAATAATGATGAATGTAACTACATACATACTCGTTCCAATCTTTTTTGTTAATGAATATCAAATTTATTCTATTAAAAAAAACTATATACATATCTTTAATTACCTAATTGTGGCTAAGAAATATTACATCACATTAGCTCACAAAATATATCTAACGCTATAAAGATCTGAGATGATAATAATGTTTTGAATCATGATAACTAGGTGACAACCAAAAATAAGTTTTAGCCACAATAAAAAAAATCACAACAACTCAGAGAATATATCCATGGTTGCAACAAAACCATACATAATAGTGATCCCCATACATAGTGATGGACATCATGGGAATTTTAGTGAACATAGAACACCACCCTAAAAATTATATACTCTTGATCAATTTAGAATAAGCTAAGATGTCTAGATTGGATGCCGATGTGGGTGGTACAATAATTGAGGATGCTTCTTAAAGGGTAAGGGAATTTAGATACTCTATCCTTCCACCAAAGCTATAAAAAGTGAGACTTGTAGAATGTAGTTTTACAAAATTGACACTATGTGATTAAGAATAAGTTAGAAACATTAGGTATTTTAAAATGTATTTAAAAAGAAATAAGAGTAAGGTACTCAAGGGCCATGGTAATGAATGTGATTCTTTGTACTATTTTTATTTAAAATAGTAATTTGTATTTGTATTTTTTTAAATGAATATTGTTAAATGTGTTGTAATATTTTTATTTAAAATAGTAATTTATATTTGTATTTTTTAAAATGAATATTGCTAAATGTGTAATTGAGTAAAATGTATTAAATTGATATTATAATTTTTAAGATATTTATTTCAAAAATTCAAAGAATGGTGAGTTTTTTTTTATTAAGCTTTGAGAAGATGTGCAATGAATGAATCTATGTCAAGTCCCAAACAAGATTCTCATGTCCCAAACAAGTTTTGTATTTCTCTTCTTATTCTAGCTTGCACCTTGCACTCATCTCCTCCTCCCAGCACAAATGTAAACTATGAGTCACAAGGTAGTTGTTGCATATAGAAACAGTTAGATATGATAAGAAAAATGTGATACTCTCTTGTAATTTTCTCTACAAATGTGATGGCAAGTGTGATCTAAATGTTGACAATTTCATGGTTAATGTAGTATAATCTACATGAAAATTTACGGTCGTGTATACAGGATCAAGAAAGCTATGACCAATATCCAACACCATAGAGCAAAATATGTTCACCAATTCAACAGTTTCCTATGCCCAATATCCAACACCATAGAGCAATACATGTTCACCAATTCAATAGTTGCTTCCAAATCTCTCTCAGTGCTAGATTTGTTTTCTCAATAAACTTGTTTTACTTCTCTTGAATTGATGAAAGGCATCATTCTTTCATATAGGAGCATTTAGTTCTAATAAGAAAATTGTGATAGTGTCTATTATCCCTTTTTAGTTTTTTAATGATTTAATTAAGACTAACATTTGTATGTTGTCATGAGGACATTTTGTACTTTTCATGTCAATTACCTTTTATAAATCTAGGAGGTTCTTAATATTGATTTTTTTTTTTTTAATAAATGGAACTCAATTATATATTTAAAAATATGATTAGGTAAGACAATTTTAGGATTATAATTTCTGTTTTTCCAAGTTGACAATGTGAATGTTTTTTTTTAAGTAAAGTTCGCTCCCATGTTCTCGCCATACATGCTCATTTCATGCTTGTTTCAAAGGATTATTAATCACCAAAGGATTTTCACCCCTAATTTCCTATTTCAATATCTATAACAATTTTTTTATATATGTGAATAGATTATGTTGGTTTATATATATGTTTTCACCCACAATTTCCTATTTCAATATCTATAACAAGATTTTCCGCTTGATAACTCTTATCATCACTATTTTTGAAACCTCCACAACTTGATTCCATGGAAGAAAAAATTGTCTTTCATTCCTTCACGATGGCTCCTTCTCTGCAACCACTTATTTCTTCTAAGCTACTTTTTCCTATGGCATTTCCTTACAAAATTTCTTTTATATCATAGTACCATAATGACCAAATAAATTAAGAGTAAAGCTTGGGACTTTGAATATAATCAAAATTTAGCAGTTTGAATATAATCATGTGGAAGCGGTTTGGATTTGAACTATGAATCATGTGGATGTGGTTCCATTCCATATATATAATGCAAAATGCATTTAAGTTTGTAAAAAAAAAATATTGTATAAGTGCAACACAAAAGTAATGAATTACTAGAAATAGTTCATGTGTAATCATGGAAATGGTTAACAAGTCTACACATATGTATTAGAAAGGCCGACAAGAAATGTGTCAATTTCCCAGATCAATATGTAATACTATTACCTCATTAGAGACATACATTACAATATTGGACATGTATTATATTACATTATTTTTTAAAGTATTAAAGTAGCTTGTGGCTTAATATTTTCATCCCATGTTTTTTAGCGAATAGTTTTTTATGGTTTTCAACCAATTTTTGTCAATAGATCTTATTAGGAAATAATTTTAATCCATTGTAATCTAATTTCAATAATGTAATGAGACTATTGAAGTTTGGGTAAACTCAATATATATTTTATTTTATTGTGTGTTGTTGAAAATGTAATGAAAAGAAGAGTTAGAGAAGTTATAAGAATACTTGTTTCTTCATTTGAACTTTTAGGGTAAACAACATCTATGTATTGTGTTTAAATATATTTAGTATTTTTTTCATTAAACTATTAAACTATAAAATATATATGCATTATTTATTTAATAGGATTTAAAATAACATGAAAATGTTCTAATACATAGCACCAACTCTTCATTTTCACCAATTTCAATAGTCCTTAGAAGATAAGCTTTATCGTGTTTTTAGAGCTTCTTGAATGCGGAAACATGTAATTTGATGTTAGTTTTATGGTCTAACATCCAAACCATTATGTGCCATCTACTAATTGGTTTATTTTTTTATCTTGCAAATTACTCTAATTTCACATCTTTCTGGACACCACCCTATACTTAATCTTCATTTTCGTGTTCCCTTCAACATTGGCATTTGGTCTTCCTCCATCATCTTTGGTTCACTCTCTTAATTGCTCTATCTTCTTTTCCTTGTATTCCTCTCTAGAAAACCATGGTCGTTGATTTACAATTACTATAATTACACAAACCGATGGTTTTAAAGTTAAATATTTATTACAAATAATTTTGTAAAGTGTGGAATGAAGATAACTTTTATTACAACATAATAATAATAATTTTAAACAAAACTACATAAATTTATTTAAAAATAAAAATAAATTATTCCATATTCATATATAATGATTATAAAATATATTAATTCAAAAATCATAACTATTCCATATTCCAAATTCATACCTAATAGCTCCAAAGTAAACACAATGATAATTGAGTGATCCAATGATGACTAAAAAGTAATTTTTTTATTTAAAAATTATGAATATATTATAGGGGTTAATTAATTAATTATATATAAATAATTAAAGTTAGGGACGCCTCTTCATTTATCTGCTGAAAGTGAATCTTCTGTGCCTTTATAGCCTTATAGAGATCGATGTTTGATCTCTCGTATGGAACTCCTAATATAGTGCGTTTCCGCAGGTTTTAAGAATTAAGTATCGGCTATTAAAGCCAACAGCGTTGCTCTTCGTTGGCATGTAGAAAGTGACGTTTATGCTAAAAGTGGCTCCTCGTTTGGACGTTAAAGGTGAAATAATATTAAACTCATAATATTAATTTTAGCTCTTTTTTAAATATAATTAAAACCTTATTAAAAAAATAAACTTACAACAAAAATGAGTTGTTATATGCATTTTTATTTCAACAAAAAGAGTTGACATTATAAAATTCAATTATTTTTTATTGAGTAAAGATTTAAGAGTTTATCTTTTTAACTGGTAAACAGATGTGTTAATGCGAAAGATTTTAGAGGATTTTAGCGACTTTTTGTTGGAGAAAATTTATAAAATACAATACAAAGAAAAAGAAATAAACAGGGAAAAATTTAAGTATCGATAAGTTTAAAATTTTTTGGAGAATATTTGTTGATTCTTAATATAAAAACTATAAAATGTTTGGTAATATTATTAAAAGAAAACTCAGATTTTCAATAAATTTATCTAATTATTATAAGAGTATAACAATTTTAAGGTACCATAATTTTATAATATAAAATTTGGGTGAATCATTTAAAAAAATGGAAATTGACTAATCTATTTTTTGGAAAAACAACCAAAAAATAAAGTAGTTGTGAATATTAGCCTCTAAAATTTTCCTTGGTAAATTATTCCATATAACATGGTTTTCCCAATATTAAAACCCAATTATTTAAACCTAATATTAAAAACTAATATTTTAAACATAATATTAATATAATAACTAATCATTTTAAACTTAATATTAATAGGTTTTATAATATAATATTTAATATTTGGGTTTATAATAGAGGGTTTATAATATATAATTTTTAATAGAGGATTTAATATATAGGGTTTGAAATATTATTGTTTATAATATTAGGATGTATGTATATTAAGGTTTAAAATTTGAGTTTATCATATAGGGTTTATAATTTTAAGGTTTAATATTAGGGTTTAAAATTTTGGGTTTGAAATTAGGTTTTATAAAATTGTGTCTATAATATAAAGCTTACAATATAAATTTTTTCATATTCCATCATGATTAACCTTAGTCAAACAATGGTTAGTCACTATCAATACTTTAAAAAGTTTAATAATACCAATATTAATATTAATGAAGTTGACTAATAATAATAATAATATTTTGATGTTGGAATGGTATTGAAATCTATGCAATGTCCAAATGTGACAAACATCATCACAATGTTACATTACATTGCAGTTTATCTAATGTTGCAATCTAACATTACAAAATTAGTCAACCACATTTACCAATGTGGTTGAATTTGTCTCACTAGGTTTGACTGTAAACATTATTTAACTTTGTGTAACACCATCATCCCATATATACCCAAATAACCAACCAACCAGAGTAAACATGTGACGAGAGGCTATTATGAAATGATTCAACATCCTATGTGACCTTAAGGAGGTGGAATCAACAGAAACACATCATGCATACCTTCCACATCAACAACATGACTCCCAAGAACTATCCCAACCACTCATGTAACTAGCCCCTAGGTATTTTGATTTTTTAGACCATTAAAACCCTAGACACTCCCACATTATATGAGTGGGTGTGTTTGGGATGATCTCGAATCTCCCGCACCATAGGCATGTGTGCATCTAGGGAATTTTTCCCACAGACCTCTGCTAGCGTCCCTGATATTTGAACCACTTTTCATGCCTAGAGTTGAGAACACTACCGAGAACTCAATGAAAAGTTCAGAAATGAAATATAACAGTGAAGGAATGATACATTTTCAAAAAACACTCAGAAGGACTTTTTTGGACCCCTACTAGCCATGACAGGAATTTCATAAAAAATGTTACAAATATGTAATATACAGATTCAAATAGGATATTTGACCATAGAGGTCTCAAAAATATTTGAGAATCGCTGAGAAACATCGATCCCTTATATCAATAGTTGTGTTATCATTTATTAGGTCATAGATACATTGTACATTCATTTACAAATCAAAACATGTCGAGAGTCATACATCATCACTGTCATAATACATGCTTATAACCAACATAATAACAACATAAATATCAAGGACACATCAGCCATAGAATCCACATATAAATAAATACATTTACACATAATATGTCAAGGAAAGAACCTCTTATTAATGAATGAAAAAGCCAACTTGGGATGGGATACCATGTTCCACCCGACCATATATTGGTTGAGCCAAATATTTCTTCAACCAATCACCCTCGTTCCATATTCCAAGCATGAATGTGGGACTCAAACCAAAATAAAAAACCGGGGTATCTTGAGGCTAAACCACCTCACCCTCATCAATACAATTCAGGCTTTACCAAAATCCATCCTAGATCACTAGGCCAAAACAATAAACATATAATAACATGCTTTACCATGATCTCCACCAGATCACTATGCCAAAACAAGAATTGATTCCACCAGATTTCTCCACGTACACCATGAGGAATTTTCTATCTCCTAGTATCTCAAGTTTACAAAAATCCACACTGGATCACTAGGCCCTAAACCAAGACCCACTCTCCAGGATTTACCGTATATCCCAACCTGGGATTCCTAGGCCTGATGGAGAGAACCCACCTCTAGGATTTACCACAACCCAAACCAGATCACTAGGCCCTAACTGAGGCAACATGCTATCTAGATTTACAGCAACCCATAGTCTAGTTTAGGGGTTGCTAGGCCATGTGTTATATCATTCATAAATACACCTCACTCAACTTCCAATCGATCTGGAAATCCTGCTCAACGAAGACATGAGAACCCCATCACACCATCGCTATACTGAAATGGAAAGGCTAGGGGAAAGAACTGTCACACATAGAAAAACCCATACCATGACAAAAAAGAATCACATGCAATACCATGCATGGAAAAATATAGCAAGGAAATCATACATGAAAATTGATACCTACAAAGAATCCTACTGTAGTTGCTTGATCCTTCTCTTCCTTCCTCCTTCCTTATTTTCATTTCTTGATCCAATGCCAAAGTGGTACAAGAAAAACTTTAAGTGTCGAAGAGTGAGAGAGAAAGAGAATAATGAGAGAGATCCAAAACTAAACTAACAAAAGGTTTGAGAAAAATATTTCCAATTGATCCTCAAAATGTTTTTTATTAATGAGGCCTCTATTTTCTTCATTTTCCATTATTTTTCTACATTTTCCTCCTCACATGAAACCTGTGACCTTTCACCTTGATTTTCTCCTATTTCCCATTATTTTCATGAATACATGATCCAAAATTTGTATTTTTCCTTCCCAACTCATTTTTCTTTGTCATTGCCAATTTCCTTAGCCATAATAACTGAAATGAACACCCACACTAGGATTTTTTTGCTAACATTTAGCTTGGAATAAGTGTCCCATCAACTGCAGTTATTAATTTTCCTTTATTAAATTTTTATTACATGGAATTTTCACTAGGTTTTTTACAGAACCCTCCCCCTTGGGGGAACACCTTTGTCGGTATTCAAAGACAGAACAAGTAAAATTTATGAAAAAAACATACTTCCTATGGAGCTTTAAAACATAGCTCGTTGTATTATTTACAATGACCACTGCTAAAAGCATGAAAATAGACTATTTACTAGAGCTTTATAACACAACTCATTACGGTATTTAAAATAATCACAACATATACACTCATGAACATTTTCTTAAATGAGAATATAGCCTTACTATTTATGGGGACTTATAAATCTAGCTTGATACAATATTTATAATAATATACACATATACACATTTTCTCAACCAACAAATAGAAGGATACAATGCCTGTATTAGCAACAAGGGAATCTAGAGGCTCACACCTCTAACCTTAAAGTAATAACATGATTCACCTCTGTGCCAAGAAGTCTAGAATCCACTGCCAAAGTAGAATTATGAATTCAATGTCTAGTGATAGAATCTCGCGCCATCTGTCCTCTCATTGAACATTTACCAGCTCATTGTTCTAGGGCATACTCCCAATGCACATATGATTCTATATGGAAATGCTAATGACCAAAAAAAATTCATTCTCGGTCTTCCCTTCTCTCTTACATAGTTCCTTGGGAAATCCGGTCACCCCCTTCTTTACAATCGCACACCTTCCAAGTTCCATTGGCACCCCTTTCCTTACAATCGCACACCTTCCAAGTTCCATTGGCACCCCCATCCCGGGAAGTCCTCCCATTGGTAGATACAAAAACCAAGGCATATACCTACCTCAAAACCATCATATCTTTCATAGCATGATCATGGAAATCAATGTACACTATTGGATACCAGATTCCCACAATGGCCCTGGTCTTGAAGCTCTTTACCAACATACTTATACATGTTCTGATTCCTTTTGTTGATGCTTCTAGTTCTTGTGGTCAGTTTCAACCACCCAACGAGGTAGGGCATGCTTTCCTATTCCAAGTGCATAGTTTCCATTAGATTCAAAATAAATTTAAATAACTTCAAATCATACCTAATTGTCGGCTTGTCAATAAAGTACACTTGCAATCCTATTCACTTTGTTTCACACAAGTTGTATAGTCCCTTATTGTTGTTAGGTAGACCCCTTATTATTATTATTATTATACCCCTGTAACCCGCATATTGTTATTATTGTGCCTTAATTTATTATTTTTAGGTTGACTAGGATTGCATTATGTCCCCATGGACTCCCATATATAGAAAGAAGGTTTTGTAATTTGTATCATCCAAGAATTTTTCATTCATGTAATGTATTGAAGGCTTCCCCCTCTAAGTGGCTTATTTCTAAGGCATTGATATCTCTTTTCTTCTATTTTTGGAGTTGGTTTCACAACATCTAGTATCAGAGCTTTGGATTCTAGGGTTTCGGTGCTCCAAATAGGTCATCGTGGCATGTTAGCTATAACCTTGTTTCTACGAAGGTTCAAAAGCTGAATTTTTTAGAGTGTGAATCCGAAATCCTGAGGAACATTGTTGCAAAATTTTAGAGCTTGGTTCGTAATATTTTCGGAGATATGATCTGTTGAAGTTAGGGCTTCTTGTAGGCTGCTGAATATCATTTAAAAAGGCCATCGTGGAATTTTCGCTATAACTGTTTTTCTATGAAGGTTCAGAAGCTGAAATTTTAGAGAGCGAAGCCAAAATCCTACGGAACATCATCGCAAAATTTCAGAGTTTTATTCGCAATATTTTTGGAGATATGATATGTGGATGTTAGGTCTTTTTTAGGCTCTCAAATTTCATCTCAAAGAGGTGATCGTGGGAAAATCTTCATAACTCTCTCTCTAAGCATCGCATTGGAATGCTATAAAAAGTGACCATAAGTACACAGACTATAGTTTCCTGTCTATATGTTTCAGATCCAAAGGAGTAAAAAGTGACACGTGGCAAGTCATACAAGTTCACTCTACTGAAATATTCCACAATTAGGTCATTGTGGGAGATTGGAAATAACGTTTCCTTGAAAAATCCAAATCAAGTCAGACCTGTGGCATTTGAAAGAAGCTTCAGAGGACTACTACAGGGCGTAATTTCAAATATTGAGGATTTTCAGGTACAGAGATAAGTAAATTGCAATATCGAGCTCCTCAAAAGAAAGTAAAAGGTGTGTATTTGTTTTTCTGAATTGCATAAATCTTGTTTGAAGAATCAAGTTGAATTGATTCCAAGGGCATATTGTAGAATATATTTCAGTATTGGGTTTTTAAATTCCTCATAAAAGGAATTCAACACCCATTAAGCCTTTAGAAGGCCCTACTATGACTCATGAAGACAAAGAATGGCAACATGAAATATCAAATTTACAAGAGCAAGTGTAACAAATTTTTCTCTCGCAAAGAGAAAAAAAAAATGACATGGAAGTTTTGAAGAAAGGCATGGAAACTAAGATGGATGGTTTGAAGAAAGGCATGGAATCTAAGATGGATGGTTTGAAGAATGGCATGGAAGTTAAAATATATGGCATGGAAACTGGCACGGAATCTAGGATGGATGACATGGAAGATAAGATCAATGAAAAAATGGAACATGAAGAATGATCTAAAAGCAGACATGGAAGGTTTGACAAATGTTTCCAAAGGGTGAAAATATAGTGGAGGAAACTCATGGTGAGAAAAATATAAATGTTAATCGTGATTTCATAAACTCTAATGTTGGCGGGAAGAACCACCATATTCCAAAAATGGATATGATGAAGTTTGATGGAAAGGATCCTGTAACATGGATACTACAGATGGAGCAATATTTTGATCTCAATAATGTGAAAAAAACACAAAAGTTACACATTGCAACTTTACATTTATAAAAAAATACATTTGTATGGTATCGATGGCTTTGCACCCGTAAAAAAATTGTCACTTTCTCAATTTTTATGAAGGAAATGATAGCACATTATGAGGATACAAAGAGAAACACCTTCTTTAGCCAATTGATAAATCTCAAACAAAAGGTTTTATTCGGGGAGCACATTGAGGACTTCCAAAAATTGAATATAAGGGTAATTGATATTCCATAGGAACACATGATTGATCTCTTCAGAGGTACTTTAAAGGATAACATCCAACATGAAGTTCGCGTTTCGGAACCTGATTCATTGGAGAAGGCATTCAGGTTGGAAAGAAAAATTGAATGTAAAATTATGGCGACAAGGAAGCCTACCACTCACTTCTATAAAGAGGGAAGTGTTGCTACTCCTATATTTCCATAACCTACAAGGTTGACACCACAAAAATTGGAAGAAAAAAGAGAAAAAGGGCTTTACTACAGTTGTGATAGAAAATTCACTAAAGTTCATAAGTGTGCTGAGAAGAAATTATTTTACATAGATTGTGAAAAGGAAGAAGAAAATGAACAAGAAGAGGATATACACCAGGAGCCAATCCTAGAAGAGGAAGAAATGAGTCTAACCATATCATATAATGTATTGGCAGGAATTACCACTCCTCAAACTCTCAAGATAAAAGTACATATCAAGAAGAAAAAGTTAATAGTGTTGATTGATTCAAGTAGTACCCATAATTTTATTCATTGTAAGGTATCCAAGCAATTGAATTGTTTCCTATACCTAACACCAGAATGTCAAGTGATGGTTGCCAATGGAGGAACTATAAATTGATCTAGAAAATGCCATAATATCAAGATAACCATGAGGGAATATGTATTTAATATTCCAATGCTTTCCATTCCTATGGGAGGTGCTGATGTTGTACTAGGAGTACAATGGTTACAATCTTTGCGGATAGTAGCTTTTAATTTTCAAGAACTTTTATTGAAATTTTTTTCAAAAGGAAAGGAAGTCTAATTACAGGGTATTGTAGCGAAGCTAAATGTTGTTGAAGATTCACTCTCAAGAAATAATGAAGGGGCAGAAGCATTTCTTTGTGCCATTTCTATTATCCAACTATATTGGATAACTAAAGCAAGGGATGAATGGAAGAAGGACAAAGAAGTGTGGACACTCATTCAAAAGTTGCAGCAATATCCTAGTAAATCTGATACATTTACTTGGAAAAATGATTCCTTATGGTAAAAATATCGCTTATATATTTGTAATAATTCCCAAATAAAACAAAACATTCCTTTGGAATTTCACACTTCTCCTTTAGGAGGACACTCAGGATTTTTAAAAACATACCACAGGGTGAAGAAAGAATTTTTTTGGGATGGCCTTAAATATGATATTCAAAAGTTTGTGGTGGAATGTTTGATTTGCCAGCAGAATAAAGTTGAGACAATTAAGACCCTGGGTCTTCTACAACCTTTATCCATTCCAAGTCAATGTTGGGGGGAGATTTCAATGGATTTTATCATAGGTTTACCTAAGTCCGAAGGAAAGAGTGTCATCATGGTGGTAGTTGATAGACTTACCAAGTATGCAAACATTTGTGCATTATCTCATCCATTTAAATCAAGTACAATTGCTACTACATTTATGGACACAATTCGAAAGCTACATGGAAACCCAATGGTTATTGTGAGTGACAGAGATCCCATTTTCACTGGAAATTTTTGGACGGAGTCATTTTCTTGTTTGGGTAGTCAATTAACTCATAGCTTATCTTATCATCCTCAATCCGATGGTCAAACTGAGATAGTAAATAAAATTTTTAAGGATATATTTTTTATTTTGTATCTGATAAACAAACACAATGGGTCAAGTGGTTACATCTCACTGAATGGTGGTATAACACTTCCTTCCATACTGTAGAAAAAATGACCCCATTTATGGCACTTTATGGATATCATCCATTGTCCATCACATCATCTTTAAGAGAAAATTCGAAGGTTCAAGCAGTGGAATATCACATTGACCACAAACAAGAAGTTCTCCAGCTCTTAAAGGATAACTTGAATTTGGCAAAAAATCAAATGAAACAACAGGCAGATCAACATCGAAGTGAGAGAAGTTTTGATGTAGGAGACTGATTATTTATACGGATACAACCATACAAACAAATGTCCCTCAAGCAAGCTAAGAATGATAACAAATTATTGCCAAAGTACTATGGCCCTTACAAGGTGTTGCAAAATATTGGTACTATGGCATACAAATTGGAGCTTTCTACTTCTTCACAAGTGCATCCAGTTTTCCATGTTTCATTCTTAAAGAAGGTTATAGGTGAAAATATTCCAGTTCAAACAATATTGCCAGAACTTGATGAGGAAGGAAAAATCATATTGGAACCTGAAGTGGTCACAGAAAAAAGAACTCAACAGCTATGAAATCGATCAATTTCAGAGTATATCATCAAATGGAAGAACTTACCCACTGAATATTCTACATGGGAGGATGAGAATTTTATATAGAAGCACCCAGAGCTACTTAAGCGTTGAGGAAAACACTTTTTTTGAAGGAGAGGGGCATGTTAGGTCCCTATATTACTAGTATAGTCCCTTATTGTTGTTAGGTAACCCCCTTATTGTTATTATTTTACTCGTGTAACCCCCATATTTTTATTATTGTGCCCTTAAATTATTATTGTTAGGTTGGCTAGGATTACATTGCTGCCCCACTAAGATTACATTGTGGCCCCATGGACTCCTATATATAGAAAGGAGGTTTTGTAATTTGTATCATCCAAGAATTGTTCATTCATGTAATGTATTGGAGGTTTCCCCCTCGAAGTGGATTATTTCTAAGGAGTTGATATCTATTTTCTTCTATTTTTGGAGCTGGTTTCACAACACAAGTCAAAATAAATATTTGATCAAGTCATCATGTCTAAACATATCACATCTGGTTAGCTCAAAACACAACCATCATAGGTCAAAAACATGAATCGCATTAAATCATCATAATCCATAATTATAAATCACATGTAACCATCATAAGTCAGGATCGTAGATCACATGCATAATAGAACTCAAATAAAATATCGATACTTATCCTTCATCGGTCCTCACTTCTACCTTTTATATTTATGTACACACATCGGATCAATTTCCACATTCGGAAAGCACCCAATGCCTTTGCTTCTCTTTAATCACATACACATACACAGTGTACATCACAACACATACATCCACACACAACGGATAACACCACAAAATAAACACACCCACACCATCATATGGCACATACACCTACACATGGTGTACAATGCAACACAATTCATACACATGCATCTGTTGTACATCAAAACACATACATATACACTTGATCTACAACACAATGAATACACATCTGACGATACCACGACTACAACATGCACATGCATTGTATGGTATACTCGCAACACAACATGTACAAAATGCACACAATATCACATGTATACTAGTACCATATACACATGTACATAGTACCACATGTACACAACACTACCTGCATGAAGTTTGCACAACATAACATGTACACAACACCACCTAAAAAACATGTACACCATGCCAAATGTAGATTGCACCACTTGTATAATGTGTACACAATACCACATGTACATAGAACCACATGCACAACATGTACACGACACCACATGAATGACATGTACATGAAACCACCTGCACATAACAACACATGTACACAACACCATATGTACAATCATGCACACAACACCATATGTACATAGCACCATATGTACAACATGAAAACAACACCATAGGTACATAAAAATTCATATAAATCATGTAAATAGCACCATATGTACACAACACCACATATGAAACATGTGAATAACACCACATATCCAATATTCACACAATATGATATGTACACAACACCACATATCCAACATGTACATAACACCATCTATACCTAGCACTGCATATGTAATATATACACAAGAACATATATACACAACATTGCCTTCCAATAAAATCACAGGTGAAACATGTACAACATATATACAACAATAGTACTACACATCCATAGGCCACATATTGACCCACAAAGAAACCTTGCTCCCAATGTCTCTTCACTATGCATGAATGCTTCAGCATGCCATATATCATGTTTCTTTCATTCCGATGATGTACCCTCAACATTACCTGCTATCACATAGACATATACATAGTATAATCACATAATATCAATCATACCAACACAATATTGACGTTGTAGATCTATCAAGGTTATTATTCCCACTTTATTCCTCATAATCCAAAAGCCTCTTCATGCCATTCACCTGCATAAACAATCATTCCTCCACGAGAATTATTCTTGAAGACCCTATCAGACACGACATCCATACATACATATATACATGTGAATACTAGCACAAAACAATCCTAACAACCCTATCAATCAACGACATACATACACACATATATACATATAAACATTAACATTAAAAAATCATGATCCATGATGACAGTGTCAGACATGACATACGTACATGCATATATACATATATAGAGATTATCATAAACATTATCACAACATAATTACCAGATAGTATAAGGTCAAGGTTAAGGGAACTTCCTTTATCTTCACACAACATGCACCACGTTGAGAACCACAATTCCCAACTTAGCCAAGGAATCTAAATCCTAAAATCCCTTTACTTAAACTTACCTCATTACCTCGTCCATTTATCCTAATGAACCTCACCGGTCCAACCGAATCTCATATTCTTACCTTTCGCTACCCTTTACTCATGCATTGAGCTTCATTTGGGTCATACATTACCTTTTCGGTACCATAGATATCTCCCTGAGCTCCTTTAACTTTCCTCTTTCCCAACCAATTTCCAATACTCTCAAAAAATCAAAAGGAAATAACAAGAGAAATCAATAATAATACCATGAAAAAAAAAAAATACAACACCACAACGAAGTGGCATGCTCATGCACTAGATGCAATCAAGACCACAAATCAAGCACAACAAATAACAAAATACGAAAAGAACAAGACTAGAAACAAACACCATGACTCAATCCTCATGGGTTCCCAATGCTTCCAAGGGAAGCTCAACTTGAACCTTCTTTAAGATTTTATGTAACTCTCTTTTTTGATGCATTTCCCTGCATCATACTGCCATAAACACATAATTGTCAGTGTATAATATAAACATACAATATACCAGTTACCTTACCTTGTTATGCTAGGAACACTTCCTTGTCTCTTAAATATACACATATAATCTCTTAAGGGATTCCAATCCTTTAACGAATCCATCCATAACTCTAAACCAATGGTTATACCTGTCAAATAAATATTCATAAATATAGCACATGTCCACACAATTCCAGACAAGATTAGGGTTAAGAGGACTCAAAGCACTCATTCATTTGGAATTATGGTTCCAAAACTTTGCTAAAGGAATTCTTACCTTATTCATTTCTTTTACCATTTACCTTGCTGCAATTGAGTCCTAGTATGTACTATCACATCAACCATCTATTAGTTAAATAAACACATAAAGTTACCTATTACCTTGCCATTCTAATTCCAAGCATGTTGCGCTGCAATTGGTCTCACATGTCAATCACTAGTTCCAATTATGAAGATATTATATCTATTAACTAAAATCAACATATACCAAGAATAAAAACCAAGTCTAATCAAATAATAGTCAAAATCATAATACTAAAACTATCACCTACTTATACTCAAGTGCATATCATTTGTCTCAACACGTATTGCATTAGTACAATAATCTTAAAACAAGTTCATTTCTTCATACAATCTTATAGATACATACTCATATCATGTAACTAATCAATTTTTCAAACACCCTATAAGCGTACCATGCTAGATACACTACAAGGAAAAGACCCTCTAGTGGAGGTTATAAAGGAGGTTTTTAGTGTTATAAAATTGGCCAAAATTGTTAAAAAACATTTGCTAAAACATCCGTTTACAATTATGGAGGCTTTGGTGGAGCTTTTAATGGAGTTTCAACACAATTAAAAAAACTGGGCGGTCGAAGGTTATTACAGATGTTTTTTTCGTCGTTGTGCTACTAAGATGTCAACGCATCGGTGTGTGTCATCTAGAAGGTGGCCCGGGGCAGTCAAAGGTGCACACACTAGGCCGTCAAGGTATAAAACCACACTGGGTGCATGGGGACATTCCAATTGGTCTTGGGATTTGTGCAGTTCGCATAGTCCGTCTCAATGCACTGGTACGTATACTTATAGAAATGCATCGGTGCACAGTATAAGACAAACTCACTGATTGTTCTAATTCGTATTGGTATTTGTGTAGTGCCCATAGGTCGTACAAATTCACCGGTGTGTAGTCTCATATAAACACACCAGTGTGTAGTATCACACAAACAAACCAAGATTTATAATTGGTATTGGTATTTTTGTGGTGCCCATAGGTCATACAAATGTGCCAGTGTGTAGTCTCACATAAATGCACTGTTGCGTAGTATCGCACAAACGCATCGAGATTTATAATTGGAATTTGGTATTTGTGCGGTGCCTATAGGTCATAGAAATGCACCAGTGTGTTGTATCATACAAATGCACTGATGTACAGTAAATGACACACACCAGTGTTCATTTTGTATTTTTTAGTAACATTGACTTGTGATAGTGAAATTATTGCGATTTTTTTAAATTCATTATTCATCAAAAGTCGACACATCTCATAACAGTATTCGTATTAATTAAATTTTTATTAATTCATTTTAATGTGATGTTTGTATTATTTTTTTATATCATATCATAATTATTGTTATTTTTTTAGCTTCATTATTCATCAAAAGATGACACATATCTTATTACAGTATTCATATCAATTAAATTTTTATTAGTGCATTTGAATGTGATGTTTGGATTAATTTGTTATATCTTATCATAATATTTCACATCTCTTCATTATAAAATTTAATCATCCATAAATTTAATCAGTGGTGTTACATTTCACAATGACAATGGAGAACACAATAGAATAAATATATATATATATATATATATATATATATATATATATATATATATATATATATATAAGATAGTCTTTGTCATACAAAATGGGATAGTTATTTGTATCCCTTTTTCTTTCAATTGGGACACTATGTCCATTACATTAAGCAAAATGTCTGATTTCACAGAAAAATATTTAAAAAAATACAATGCCTTCCTTTGATGTCCAAACATAGTGATCATCATTCTTCTCTTTAACTGTTGTCACTATTAGAGCTACTTCCATGACTTGGGTTATTTTCAGGAATGTTTTGTTCATGGTTTTGATTGTTTTCTTCTTCTTCACCTTCCATATACAAACATAAAATAAAATTTAATCAGTGTATATACATTGGTGAGAATAATGAAAATTGAAATATTAAATAATATACATCAATGTAAATTGAAAATAAATGACATACCATAGCAACAATTTACTCATGAAGTATACACATTCTTTCAAAACCATGTAGTATGCCATCTTTCGAGATATCATCTATGGCACATTTCCATACTTTGTTTCCTACAAGTTGTATACCCCATAACAAATCATTTATTTCATATAAAAATTTATTTGTTCTATTAATTATAGACGGAGCTAAGTAAAACAATATCAATAGATGCTTACAAATTCCACAATTAATTTTTGATATGCCAACATATACTCACAACCCATATTTAGTACAAAGTCAATCAATTCATCTAATGGTTCTTCTTTGTATGTTAACACCTATTTGAAGAAATTCAATGATGATTTTTGTAAAACAACTTAAAAAATACAAAAGTGAAATCTAGTTAAGTTGTTATAAGGAAGTGACAATTACTCACAAACTTAAATATCAACCCATTTCTTCATTTTTGTACTATTTTATGTGCTAAATAGGTTCCATTTTCTTTTCTTTTCTGCAAGAAAATAGTTGAAAATTAATATTTAATGCTAAATTGTTTATTTATTGTACCTAGTGGTCGAAAAATTCAATGATTACATATTGCATTTGAAGCACATTTTTGTTGAGATGGCTCCTCCTGCAATGCAATTTTGTCCATTTCTTTGACCATCTCCTTGTACACCTTTTTGGACATTCCTACAAGCATATTTTTTATATCAGCTCGTTCACCTTTTGAGATTTTCATAATCTTCTTGAAAATGTAACATGACAATAAACTATTTAATTTTTATATTGATATATGAAAAGTAAATATAACAAAAGTGATATTTATAAATAATTCTAGACAAAAATTCAAAGGAGTATTACTTTTTCATTCCTTCTTTTTTGTTTTTGTATGTTTTTTCTATTAAAAGTCATACATGTCTCATTGACCAATTCTCTTGGAACTCTTCCTATAGTTTAGATAAAATTTGGTTCTTGGAATCATTGGATTTTTTTTTGTATTGTAAGTGGAAAGAACGTCTATGAATTCGTTCCACTAGATCCCTCAAACTTTTGTAAAAATTTTTCCCCCTTTCGTTAACGTCCAACACCACTCCAAATGAGCTAAGGAGCAATTCATTTTCATTTGCATGTTCTATTTTTTTCTTTTCTTACAAAAGCATTCCTTTTTTGAGTTGTTGGTCCCTGTAGAACATTAAGCAGATGTGAATTAACAGATTGTTTGGCACATTCTATTTAATAATTTTAAGTATATTATTAATGAAAATTAAAAAAAGAAACTCATATTAGATCGATATATGTTTTCATTTACCTGATTCATCCTTTTGCAAATTTTCCATCAAGATTTTATGGTCTTCTGGTCCTAGATCATAAATAATCTTATCGAGCTTCGTCATTTTGTGGCTTTGCATGATACACAATAAATAATGCGTATTAGTTAAACTTACACATAGTTCAAAAATAATATTTTTTGTAAAGAATTTATAGAGAACTTGCCTTTTTTTTCTTTTCTTAATGTCTTATCAGTATTTTTGTTACTTGATCTCTTGTCAGCCACTTATTTATGAATATTAAACCTGTACCATATCATTTATTAATATATTTTATAAATCAATTGTCAACTTTTCAAGAAAAAAAAATCTGAAGAAATCGGTGCGCCATTCATGGTGTACGCACCGATGTCAGTGCATGGTGGTGTTATAAACTCACCGCCAAAAAATTATAATACATTGTATGGTGCTCTATGTCAAAAAGGATCCCCAGTGCATTACATGTTAACCACCGTACCGATTAACAAAGACAAAATAATAAAAATTGTCCAATGTTAGTTTTTCTAGCATAAATGCCCTGCACAGACAAGGGACCACCATACAGTGCTCTTTTTCAACTAGGAGACTCAGTGTAGTGAGTTATATGTAACATGGTGCGCCAATTAACACAATATTTTTTTTTTTTGTGAAACAGCACGTGCACAATGCGCCATAATGAAACAGTGCACTAGTGCCCCATTTTAAATATGGCGCACTCATTAAAAAAAATGTTTTAAATTTTTATCAAACAGTAGTTGCATGGTTCACTAGGATAATCCAATGCACCAATGTTGGTTATGATGGTTGCACCGATAAAAAAAAAAATTATGTTTTTTAAAAATTCACACAAGGGTCGACATGGATTGGGATCTGATTATGCAAGTCATCCCGTGGGTTAGATGTCATAGGCCTATATATAACAATACAAACCCTATAAATCTAAAATGAAAAGCCATAATTATGAAATCATAGAAACAGGGAGAAGAAAGAGAAGAAACAAAAAAATGAAATGTTTAGGGTAGAAATGATTTTTATTTTATTTTTGCTTCTGAAAATTAAAAACAAATGAAATTCTTTGCTTACTGCGTAAAATAAAATGTAGAAAAAGTAAAAAAAAACAATTAAATTTAATCACGAGATCATTTAAAATTCTATGATACAGGTTTTGAATCACCGGAGCTTTATAATTCTAATTGTCTGACTACTTTTGTTCTAACGAATTTCGCTGCTCCATAGTGTTATGTTTCTCTCTTGCTCCACGTATGTCTCCTGCAAATCTTTGGTTGAAAATTTTTGCAAAAATATTGAAATAATGAAAAGCGTTTTGTATTTAAAGAATTTTTTTACGAAATTAGATTTTCGAAAATATTTTGTGGCCCATTTTTTCAATTTACTGCTTCTTTTTCACTTAAAGAAAATAGAGTTGCACTTTTTTTATTTGTGGTTATTCGTCACTGGTGCGTCACTTAATAGCACTGCACCAGTGTGTCCGTTGATGACACAACACTAGTGCGCACTAACTAAAACACACCAGTGCAGTTATCTATACATTAGCACTGATAATAAGAAGTCCATTTCTAAGGCACCGAAATTACTTTTAGGTGTGTACACCAAAATTTATTGTTGATTTTGCTCAAATGCAGGGAGAAAATATCATAATTACATCGAATGGAAAATTCTTCAAAATCCATCTTGTTCCATATTATTTCTCAAATTCTATCGCGGAGTTCTCCCTATCCATCTCGAGACATAATATTTACTTCAGATTTTATTTATATTTTCATTATCTAATTGAATTTATGTTTTTATCCAAGTCAATCATGCACATCTTAATTAAATTTATACTATACAAATTTTCAGGTTCATGCAGATTCAGAATCGAGTTCACATGCACAAAATATTCAAACAGCTCCAAAACGTCGAAAGCTCTTATCAGGAGAAGCATATCGCAAGGCACATTTGGTAGATGAAAATGGACAGTGGCTTCCCCCTGCCAATTGTAGCAATATTTCATCTTCTAGCCACAATCTTGGGACAATGATGGTAATAATTATAATTATTTGGTATATTGATTAATGTAATTATTTCAACGTGAAACCAACAAATCATGCAATATTGACAATGTGCTTACTAATTGATATCATATATTTTGTACTAATCATGTTCAAATATTTTTTAAAAAAATTATTAGGATTCTAGTGATAATGAGAGGTCTACCTACCATCTTCTCTTGCACCCTAGGAAAATTTAAAATCAACAGAAGAATGAATTAAGAGAAAAAATTGCAGAGGAATGATACCAAGAATGGTTGAATCAACCACCGATTCAATTCTCGCTACGTCCAGATTCACCAATTAGGAATGACTACAACAATAGTAGTTCTTCACAAGCTGGAAATGGAGGAAATCAAATAGAAGTTGGTATGGATGATTACTTAAGGGATACGACTGCCATGGAGACAATGTTGTTAGATGCTTTCCAAAATGATGATCAACTAGGGGATGATGCTCATCTCGTTGACACTTTTTTTGAAAGCCTTAAATTTGCTTCCACCACCACTCTCCTTGGACCTAGTGGTCAATCAAAGTCTACCCAGTTGGGGAAAACGATGTTACTGTACAAATTGAAAGAAAAGTTTGGCTTGTTGGATGAAAATTTCTCAAAAATTTTGAGGTAAGTTACCCTAAATTCCTCCCTTATATAAATTTGAGAAATATAATCAGTACACAATGACCATTAAAAATGGTAAATTTTATGAACGTTAATAATTATATCAGAATTAATGTACATTTATTAATATAATTTTCCATGATCACCAACTATAAGGTTATTCAAAGATAAGGTTCCTCCAAGTGATAATGTCTTGCTCGGTAGTTGTGAAGAGGCAAAGAAATTGTTGAAAATGTTGGGCATTGAGTACATTTCATATCATGCATGTCCAAATGATTCTATTCTATATAGAGGAGAATATGAAGACAAAGAGGTATGTCTGAAATGTGGGCATGACAGGTATGATAAATCATAAAAGAAGGGTAAATCACATATTGGTGCTCCTTTCAAGATATTTAGGCACATGCTAATAATCCCAAGGATTCAAAGGCTCTTTCATTGCAAATAATTAGCTATGTTATAGGGATGGCATGCCTCAAACAAAAGTGAGTTGGGAGTTATGTGAATCCCAATTGATTCAATAGCCATGAAGCATATAGAAGATACATGGCCTGAAAAGTTCAAGGATGAAGTACGAAGTCTACGACTCAGCATAGCCATGGATGGCGTCAACCCATATTCCCTCCATAACACCAACTATTCTATTTGGCCTGTATTAGTGATTGATAACAATATCCCCCCATGGTTGTCCGTGAATAATGAACATCTTATGTTGGCTCTCATAGTCCCTGGTAGAAAACAAGTGAAGAATATGGATTTCTACTTACAACCAATGGTAGATGAACTGAAGGAATTATGGGATGGGATAAAATGTATAGGATGTATCAAGACCCATCGCAGTAGAGAGGACTTTTACATTCTATGGCATATGTGCTTACACGACACGTGATTATCCAAGCTTAGGAGTTCGCTCTGGTAAATTACATGTTTAATTTACTGATTTGTTTATATCTCTAACAATATGCTTTCACATCTTAGTTATTTAATTCATTGTAATTGTTCTGATATTCATGATATTCTTTAACGTGCCATTCATATTAATTGTATACAATAATCTCATAGGTCTTGTAACAAAACAGTATTTTGGATGTAAATGTTCTTGACCTTCTCTAAAAGCTAGATGGTCAAAGTACCTACGAAAGCTAGTGTATGATTACTCCAGGGTATTCCTCCCAGAAGAACACCCTTACAGAAGAGCAGCATCCACTTTCAATGGTAAATGAGAGATAACCAAAAGGCCTCTAATAAGGACACCAGTTGAATGACTTAGGTCATATGAGAGAGAGAAGGAGAAGGAGTTCATAGAAATGTTAGATTCAAATGGGGAGCCTATGTTCGATTATCCAAAATTCTTCGACACCTATGTTGAGAAATTTCCCATTGGGATGAAAAGGAAATCTATCTTTTATAACCTCCCATATTGGGAGCATCTTAAGATTACCCAAATATTAGATCCCATGCATATATTTAAAAATGTTTCATCTTCTTTATGGAGGAAAATATCATCGAAACAAAGTGACATATTGGTTGTTAGGAAAGATCTTATTACTTAAAAAACAAAAAAGAAACATTACCCAAGATGATTAGAAAGTACGACATTAGAGGCAGGTGTTGGTCCCTCTAATTCATGGTATTTCAAAGAAGGTGATGTTCGATGTATTTTAAAAAAAGATGATCTTCGTTTGGCAAAGGAAGTTATAATGGGTGTGAGGGTGCCATATTCATACGAGTCTTTGCTACGGCGTTGATTCACCATGGATGACCATTTGTCGGGGTTGAAATCGCATGACCATTTGAATCTTCTAAGAGTGATTATAATGTCAAAAGCATGATTTTATTGTTTGTTATATTAATAAATTTTATCCCATGCAGGGATCATAAAACATAACTAATTTTGTATATTAGTGCACATGTTTATAATTTTGCAATGTCATTATCCTTTGTTCATGTGGGTGTGAAACATGAATTCCCTCAAGAACTAGGAAATACCTGTTAGCACTGGAAAATCGTACAAGAAAAGATGACATTATTTAATGTCAGGAAGAAGGATTTACAGGGCTGAGAGACATTAGAGATTATGGAAAGTATTTAAAAATATCTAAGGTCTAAGGAGAAATCAAATTTGAGCGAGTCATAAATGCTTTTGTGCACAAAATCCTTCGATAAGAGCACCTTTTCGCACCTTTTGACCCGAAAATCACGCAATCCTGGGAGTGGTGGAAGTCACTTTCTGGGTCCACAAAATGCACACTCGAGGACAATGATTTCACACTTGAAGCTGCCTAAGGACAGCCACCCAAGCCTCCTTAGGACATCAAGGGAGCACACAATGGAATAAATGTGGCACAAAACGGAATCATCCCCCTCTCTTGGGTCACCATCCACAATGTACCAAGAGAGGGAAGGAAGATTTGAATTCTCCTATAAAAGGCCACCAAGAGATGAACAACTTGAGAGAACATTTTTATGCTGGCCAGAATTTCCCCAATCAATACTAGCAGTGTGTGAGCCGGAGCAACGATAGAGGGGACTCAATTGTTGGACATCCAACAACTTCAGTCCACCATAGTAGAGAGAGGGAGAATTTGCACCAAGGCAATCTTGGAAGTGAAGACATCCTTGCATCAGGACTTAGAACCCAAATTTCTAAGGGCCCCTTGGCAAGTCGGTTAATGTTTCATCCTCATTTCCAACCACTACTCAATAACAGGGGACATAAGTGCCACCGTTAGGATTATTACAGTTGATTGACTCTATTTAGAGCTTTTGTCTTATCTCTTTTAGTTTTAGTTTGATTTTTTATGTTTGAATATGCATGTTATTTTCTATCTAGTATGTTTATGTTCTAGCATGTTCCATTAACTTTCTTGACTCCATATATTTTTTTCCTGTGACCAATAGCTTAAGAGGATAAACCACACCCCTTAAGTTGTTGTGATTTCATACATGCGTGCACCAAACACACTAACACATGATTGGTGACTCCAATAATGATTATTTCCAATTTTATGTGGTTGTGCCTTTTTGTAGAGACCTCTGTCTGTTCTGTGGAGTTGGGTTGAAATTGCCGCCTTTTTCTCTTTTAGTCCCTAGTTAATCCGAAGTAACAGACTGAAGCAGAACAATTCCAAAAAATTACTTTTGTAGGAATTCGCATGTTTTTTCCTCAAACAGGAACACCCAAGGCACGCATTCAAAGCTGACCTACGCACACACATTGTGAATGTTGCAGCCTTTCACGTGCAAAAGATAGAATGAAAAAATTCTTCCATATTTCTATCTTTTCCTGCTTGTAAAGTGCCTAGAAACCCATCATACATCTGGCAGCACTAGTTGAAGTACCTCGCAGCTTGCTAAAGCTCACTCTTAGCTACTTTTGGTAGGTTGGCTCTTAGTTTTATTTCAAGTTGATTTTTGTAAAGTTCACACATAGTTTAAGTAGGGGGGGAAATTAACTTGCATTCTGAAATTTTTTTATGTTTTGAAAATTTAGGTACCAACACACCTAGATAATTAGCCAAAGTAAGTGGCCCAAGTCCACGCATTCTTAGCTAGTTCCATTTTTCTAGTGTAAAAGTCATTAGTTTAGTTCAATTTTTGCACTAGGATTTCAGAACTAGGGTCGAATTGTCGATACAAGAGAAAGTAATCTCTGCTGCCTTTGCACCCTTCGATGATCCTAGGCAAGCATATGAACACTCTCTATTCAAAACTCACCATCTCCCTGTAGTTGATCACATAGATTAACTAGGAAAAATATAAAGCGGCCCATATCTGCAAATGTTTTTATTTTGAGAAAGGAATAATAGAACATAGTTTAATAGGTGATTTTGAAAAGGAGCATCGCATATCCACACGTTAAAACTATGTGCTTGTTCACTTTTTTCTCACACACATCCACACACTAAGAAAAGAAAATATACCTAAAACTAACTTAACAAAACTCACGAAATTCTCCCCATAGGGGCCACAAAAGAATTTATAGTCTAAGTTAGGATGAAGGGGGTAGGAATCCAATAAGTCGCCTTGATCATTCTTCATCTTGAAAAATAGCATTTGAATGTTTAGGGAGCTTTTAAATCCACCTATCAAACCATGTAAAATAAAACCTAAGCATGGCAGAGACCCATTTCAGAGGGGCTTAGTCTTAGGCATAGTGCGTGCGGTATCAAATGAGGATACGTGACCCGAATGATACTCAATACTGTTAGCTGAATTACTAAGAAGCCCAAGACTCGAATGCTCACGTGGGATGGTGGTACTTAGTGGCCAAAATTAGGGAATCCTTTCCCTATAGATGACTGTGCAAGAAAGCACTAGATCCTCTACCCGTACCTTGGTGGATTTTATTCGGCTAACTGGGGGCATCACCACCTCTTACGAGACATTGTGCCAACACTCACAAGTATCAAGGCCTAGTTACATTTGAGTGTATGAGGATGATTAGGTCTTCTAGGATTTGAGTATCATATGCAAAAAAAAAAAAAAAAAAACACATTCTTTGATTGACTGATCACACAAGATTAATTTAAGGAGAAAATTTATTTTATTTTCACATTTTTTTATGTATGTGATCAGAATTTTTCTTTGATCATAATATCTATCCTCTCAAATATTTCCAAATCTAGACCTAGTTGACACCAAAATGGACCCAACGGGACCTCGTCGATCTAGACATCTGTTGGACCTTCCCCAATTATCAGGAGGGGTTCCAGGTCTTTCACCATTTAAGAATCAAATACGGAACATTTCCACCATTATCGATTCATTCTTTATTGGTGCATCCTTAGTTGAGAACCCTGGTCGGTCTCCCAACTCCACACCACATACCACTCCTCCCACAAACCCAAGAGGGCAGACGAGTGCTACCCATTTTCGAAGCCAATCGAATACACAGCAAGGTACGACATAGATAAAACCACTTCGTAACTAGAACGATGTGTTTTCACAAGTTACAATGGCTACAACCTCGCAGTCAATTTTTTTAGCTTTATTGAAACTACTAGATTTAACCAAGTTGATGAATGACCCCATTTCACACAAACCTATATGGTCTAGCATGCCCACGAAGCTCCCTTCGGACATTCAAAAGTTCGAAGGAAAGCAAGTGGAATATGCAAGAAATAATGTCATGATTTTCCACTTGTGGTGCTCATCGAACAATATCATTGATGACACTATTCGACTCGGACTATTTCAACGCACTCTGGTAGGAGTAGAAGTGAAATGGTATGTGGAGCAACCGTCTACTACCCATGGAACCTTTAGTGCCATCACCATTGCATTCCTAACATATTTTCAGTTACCCATCCACCATGATTTTGGAATGGAAATAATGACATAGTTTAGGCAAACCCCCGTCGTCCATATCTCAGACCATCTCCAGGAATGGTGGTGACATCGCATTTTATGTAAAGCCAAACTCGATGATCGGGGTACTATTAGACCTGTTCCTAAAAACTCTCACTGCAAAGATTTTGAAGGATGTGGCACGACAAAAGCCCATATCTAAAGAGGATGCCATCAGCAAGGCCCAACATCTCAAGCTGATTTATAAATTGTCACAATATATTTACAATATCCTGTCGAACGCCCCATGCTGGCAAACTTATAAATAATTTCCAGGCATGTCAAACTATGCAAATGGTTTAATTGGGTCATTAACCCAAAGTTACCCAGGAAGAAGTAGTCAAAACCCTGATTACATGTATGATTCTACACAGAACGTACCACAACCTGGTTTTCAAATTCGTGATAGGCGTCCGCAAAATTTTTACAAGTAGGGCGTCATTGTATCACTGTGGAGGACCCTATCCTCTGGCTTAGGGGGTCCAGTACACAGATATACATACTGACAGAAGAGATCCCCCCAACGGTGAGTCACAAACCAAGGACCGTGTTATGCTCAGTCCCCAGCACAAGACCCGTGTAGGCAAAATAATGTACAGGTGAACTTTGTACAGCCTTCCCAAAACCAACCACACCAACCAAATAACTAGGAAGACTAACCTCCTAACGTGGTTAATAAAAAAAGAAAAATCAAGCCCAAAGGGAATCCTGGACAGGGGGGAAACAACCAACAACAACCTCCACAATCTTCGGTTGGAGACAACTCCAACTGAAATAAGAACTAGGAGCCAAGAAAATCCCAACGGCAGATCAAAAGGCCACCTCTTCGAACAAACCACTCTTGTTTGACCTGTGGTGAGTACAGCCATTACACTCACCATTGTCCTAATCTCCTGAGTTGAATAAGCTGCAGAGTAACTACGGAAAAGGAGTATCTTCCCATCACACAGATGTGATGCAAGAACCTTTCCTCCATCAAGGGAAAGTTTTCATTCAGCAATTAAATCCTGACAACTCCAAAAAAATAGCCACGAAATCTATATTACTGACGAAGAGATGTTTTTTCGAACATGGAATTGGAATTATGATACCCCACCAAACACCAACGCGTCAGGGGCTAGTATCAGTGCACCAACTGCACCTTTTACCATTTCAAAAATGCCTATTGAACTGTTTCCAAAGATGGCTAAGGGACCAAATAGGCGAGGAAGAAAATATTCCAAAGAAGCCTATAATTATAACATTGTGGATGATCTAGCCCAATCCCCCAATACGATGTCATCTTTGGAAGTATTGCAGTCATGCTAGGAAAATAGAAAGCCTTGCTTTTTGCATTAGGCACTATCAACCCTGCCGATACGTGCCTAATGGATTTTGATTCAAACAATGCCACCCCTAAGCTTCCTTCGATGGTCAACCTTCAGATACCAATGTCGGTTCAAAATATCACCATTCACTGATGTGTCATTGACGAGGGTGCATCCACATGCATCATTTCAAAAAAAAATTGGCAGCAGTTAGGGTCTCCCTAACTAAAACCATCAGTCATCACACTTAGAGCATACAATGGTCTTCCTTCAACCCCTGTCAGTCTCTACGAAAACATCCTGGTATGTTGAGCCAGAAAGACGATCCTTATAGACATTGAAGCCTTGGATGCTCACTTGGACTATAATATACTCCTTGGTCGAAGTTATATGTACGCCATGTCAGCCATAGCCTCCTCCGTCTTCCGCATTATGATGTTCCCCCACGAGGACCGCGTCATTACTATTGACCAATTGATTCATAGCGAGAAACGACCCCTAACAAACACTGATGTAATTCTACCCTATGTAAATACATCATTGGACACACTTTCACAGTACCAAGAATATGGCCCTAGCTAGTTCAAGTCATCATCCATACTAGGATCATTCCTAGGAGATCCCCCCATTATTCCTGAGTCATCACCCGATGTCACAGGAGATTAGGTGTGCATGATGTCAACATCAAACACTGAATATAGTGAGGACACGGAAACAAGAAGTAATGCAACCAAGTCCTCAGCCACGACAGCCTCTCTAGCCTACGACACTTCTCAAACCCCTTTCCTCTACCCTCCAACTGGTTTTGTCTCCCAGTAGGTTTTGGGAATAGTGGTGTTACCAAACATATAGTTTGCAATACCAGTTTGGTATCTCATTCCCCCCTACTAGGACATGAGCCACACACATCACTGCCACAGGGTTAAAGCCCCACCCTTTTAGGAAACAGTCGAAAATATCCCTGCAAAGGAAATTCCCATTGCAAAACTAATGATTATGGCTAAGAAAACTGAGAAGAGAGGAAATAAGCTGGAAAATCCTGCCATACAGTGGGAAACACTAGTTTGTGCCATATGCGACATAATAGGACACTCTACCCATATCTTCCTAGAGATGGACAAATTAAAACCACTTCTCGGCCCTGAGGCAGACATCACGACGCCATGTTCCATTAAAAAAAACTTGCCACCAAAGCTGAAGGAAAAGCTTTGTGCGCCATTCACGCATGTGCTATCTGCAGCAATTATGGGCATTATACCTATCATTTCCTAGAACTTCCGTGATATAGGGATGCCTTACATGCCATTGAGTGATCCTATCAAGAGGATCCCTCCACCCAGTCATCTAGAGATGAACATCATGCCATCGTGTACCTATAGGAGGAACAAAGTCACCAAAAAGACAGCCATTTGTCCCTCCTCCCCCCAAGCCACCGTAAACCCAACAGGGACATGGGAACCTGGTTTCCTCATTCTCTTGAGTTATTAGGCACATCCATTACTGCAGACTACTTGATCGAGGTATTGACTCAAGGTCACCTAGGCGGTAATAATTTGTATTCGTGGAGTGACTAAGCGCGTCGACTATTGCAGACGGTTTGATACGGGTCTTTGAACCAATATCACCTAGGTAGCAGTAACACCCATGATACTTATAAAGTTACCAGGTAGGTCAATACTACAGATAGTTTGATCATTTCTTTCGCCCAAGATCACCTAGGTAGCACTAGTACCATGCGCGTTGATACTGCAGACAGTTTGATCGTGTCCTTTTCCTAAGATTACCTAGGCAGTAGTAGTACCATGCACGTTGATTCTGTAGATGGTTTGATCGAGTATTTTTCCCAAGATCACCTAGGCAGCAATAGTACCATTCACGTCAATTCTATAGATGATTTGATCACATATTTTTCCCAAAATCATCTAGGCAGTAGTAGTACCATGTGCATTGATATTGCAGACAGTTCAATCGAGTATTTTTCGAAGGACAGATAGGCAGCAGTAATCAATACCCTGGATACTCATATGATTATAATTAGAACGTATCACAACCTGACTATCATGAAAGTCACCCCAACACTCATATACCAACCAGAGACAAGGGAACTGATATCCCCCATTCCTCGCATAGAATGGACCATTGGCACAATGTAATTCGTCGATGAATCTAGTGAAACCCTTTGTAGGCTCATCAACAACCATGAAACCAGGAGAATTATGACAATCCTCCAAATTCTACAAAAAGAAGCTGAGGAACAAACAAAAGGGGAGATCCTAGATAGGGGGCAGTAATCAGAAACGCCCCCCGTGATCTCAGTCTGGGGTAAACCATAACTGAAATCAAAACTAAGAGCCAAATAAAAACTCCCAAGGTAAAAATGGAGCTTAGATTATCTAAACACCAGAATGAAAGAAGCATTGTGATCAAAACTCCATAATTCCCAAAGGTGATGCCACACATTCACACCCCTAAAAAAATAAATTTTCAGTGCCAGAAGGTGTTCCCTCTCTCATCTTCTCTTTTAAATCACATGTCTTTCAATAATATTTCAGTAAAGAAGATGCTTTCACTTGGGGTATTTATTTTTGTAGGTAGCATACAAAGTCCTAGAGTAGGTATCATTCTACCCCCAGCATGATAGAGGCCCAGAAAAACTCTGCATATCCTGACATCATTTTTCCATAAGGAATCAACGATAGGTTCCACACATCCAACCGTGTTTATCATCACCTTGCCCTGCACATGATAAACATCCTCTTTGGCTGGTAGAACCTCCCCTCCATGGTGCTCGTCACCCACAGTAGACCATATATCACATCAAAAGTGATGCCATGGCCATACCACTTTAGTCTGGGAAGCACCTCATGCCCATCCATCCACCATGCATAAGGCCAAGTTTTACCATAAAAAATAAAACCCTTTTCCCAGATGGTCAGGTTGTATAAGCAGATCAAAGCGCACTACGCCTCACATTTTCCCACCATATGTCCATCACCATAGTCCCATTTGCGATACTTTTTATCCGCTTCATCAACCTTACACATGAGACCAACCAATGGGGACCCCACCCTCAGCAAAACACCTTCTTCACGTCATTAGTGAGAAAACACATTCATGTTTTGGGGAACCCATATCTTTGTTTTTTACAAACCAAACCCTATTATTTTATTCTTTTGGTAAGTGTACTAAGACTTCAAACGGTACACCATGGGAAATTTTAAGGATCGAAAATTATTTTCAAGTTTTAAAAATTAGCGAATATCACTAGTACCTAATATGAAAACTATAAAATATTTATTGATGTATTTGTAAAATTCTTGAAATTTATAATTATTTTATATATACTCTCTATATAATGTTGGAAATTTTTAACGTAAAATAATTTTGTATTGTAAAATTTTAGCAAATCATTTTTAAGAAAAATGGAAATTGATGAATCTTTTTTTCGGAAAAATCATGGAAAATTAAGCCACCTACGAATATTAGCCACTAAAATTTTCCAAGTGGCGCACTATGTCCCCCACCCACTCATTCAGTTTTTCTCCCATAGAAGTAGTCCCTAAAAACCCTTGGTTGGAGTATCAGACCCTCACGCAAAATCCACCATGACATTCATAACCAATTTATACTCACCCTAGAAGTCCTACCAACTCCAGGGATTTCCCCATCAGAAATAGTTATGATTGCCACCAAGCTGCTTTTCATAGTCCAACCTTGGGTCACTGAATCCTCATCATCATTTTTCAGTCACCCCTCGCCACCATGCCTATGTTAAACCCATCACATCGAGGATCTTGATCCTCCATATCAACAATCCCCTCATTCAGTTGAGGCTTCCTTTTTTTCAACTCCAACAACCATTTTCCAAAAAGGAACCGGTACTTTGGATCGCCCCTCTCCAGAAAAGGGGAATCCTTAGGTAGCACTGTGGGAGACATCATTACCCACAGATGTCATCGATCCTCCTAACATTCTACTACAAAAAAATATTTCATGTCAAGATGGTATCATACATTACAACCATTGCACTTTGATCAAATTATTCGAAGACTCGTGCCTTCATAAGTGTCTCTTTCAGTAATGATTACATGGGAAGGTCCCAACCATCACCTATGAATACAATGTGAAGTTATATGCCATACCAATTTTATGCATAAGGGTACCATGTCCCACCTATTTTCAAAGAAAAAATGTTGCTAAGGGCATCAATAGTCGTCGTCATCGACCAACAGATCACTACCATATTAGTGACACAAGAAAAAACATGTATCTATGAAATAGATTTTTGTAACTAGCCACCGCATTACGAACATGGGACATGCCTCCCTCATAGAATTTTTTATATATTGTATTATATTTTCTTACAGGGATCCCATAGAACATGGTCATTCTTCGAACTAGAGCAGGGTGTCTCCAATTCCGAGCTACACGCAGGTCTCTCTCTGTCTATGCACAGTATACAGAAAAGAAATTATAATGTATTTCGGCTATACAGTTCTTCCTATACCTAACACATTAGGAGCCAACTGTTAACACTGGAAAATCGTACAAGCAAAGATGAAATTATTTAATGTTAGGAAAAAGGATTTACAGGGCTGAGAGACATTATAGAATCTAGAAAGTATTTAAAAATCTTTAAGTTCTAAGGAAAAGTCAAATTTGAGCAAGTCATAAATGATTTTGCATGAAAAATCCTTCGATAAGAGCGCCTTTGTGCGCCTTTTGACCCAAAAAGCATGCAATATTGGGAGCGAGGAAAGTTACTTTCTAGGACCACAAAAAGCACACTCTAGGACAGTGATTTCACACTTGAAGGCGCCTAAGGACAGCCACCCAAGCCTCCTTAATACATCAAGGGAGAACACAATGTAATAAATGTGGCACAAAATGGAATCATCACCCTCTCTTGGGTCACCATCCACAATGTACCAAGATAGGGAAGGAGGATTTTAATTCTCCTATAAAAGGCCACCAAGTGATGAAAAACTTGAGAACACATTGTTATGTTGGCTAGAATTGCCCCAAGAAATACCAACAGTGTGTGATTCAGAGTAGAGATAGAGGGGACTCAATTGTTGGCCATCCAACAAATTTAGTCCATCATAGTAGAGAGAGGGAGAATTTGCGCCGAGGAAAGCTTGGAAGTAAAGACATCCTTGCATCGAGACTTACAACCCCAAGTTCTAAGGGCCCCTTGGCAAGTGGGTTAAAATTTCATCCTCATTTCCTACCAACACACAATAAGAGAGGACGTAAGTGCTGCCATTTGGATTATTGCAGATGTTTGACTCTATTTAGAGCTTTTATCTTATTTTTTTCTATTTTAGTTTAATTTTTATGTTTAAATATGCATGTTATTTCTTTATCTAGTATGTTTATGTTCTAGCACATTCCATTAAATTTCTTCACTCCATAATTTTTTGCCTCTGACCAATAACTTAAGAGGGTAAACCACACCCCTTAAGTTGGTGTGATTTCATAAATTCATGCACAAAACACACTAACACAATACCATATCGAAATTATCTGCATTTGTACGTTGGATCACGTCAAAGTAGATTCATGTGGCTAGCATCCCATGGTGGCGTCAAGAGATAGTTGAGATTGTTTGCATGTTTGAGAAGGAACTTCCGACGACTTTCATGGACTTGTAGGTTCATCTTCTAATCCACCTAGTAGATGCGGTTGAATTAGTTAGGGTGGTTTATTTTCATTGGAGTTCTTATTAGAGAGGTACATGAATCAATTGAATTTTTTTTTTCGACAAAGGGAAAAACCCGAGGGGTCTATGGCAGAGGGGTACATATTGTATGAGTCTTTCTATTATGCCACTGAGTACATCAAGAAGATTGATAACAAACTAGGTGCAGTGATTTGGGACGATGAAAGGGATGAAGAAAAAAGAGAAGGGGAGTTTCTCCAAACGAGTGGAAAAAAGCGCTTGATGAAGAGTAAGAGAATTATAATTTTTCAAATTTACACAAAGTAAATATTCATGTTGAAGTTCGATATAATGTATATTTTTATCTCTATGTAAGATATGATGTCGGTTTGATTTCATCAGTGAATGCATAAATTGAAGCAATTAATAAATCCGTTCTTTACAATTCTGAAGCGACACGATCGTGGGTCGCATTGTACGAACAAAAGAGGATGAAATGGGATAGTGACAGGAAATAATTTAGATGGTTGAATGGTAGAAGTGTGCCTTATCCCAATCATTTAAAAGAAAATATGCCAAAAATATTCCCCAACAGTTGGGTTGCTGACCAAGTTAGAGATAAATACGATCCAACCAATCATTACCCGCGTGTTAAAGAGGATGCGCTAAATGTAGGGATTGGGTACAGAAACTCGGTAATAATCTATTTGATTTATATGTAAATTTGAAACTTAATAATCCACTTTTAAAATGTAGTTACATCTATATTTCATATTTTAACAATTGGGTTATTATAAGACACATGACACGGTGATTTTTTTAACTTTTTTTATAATAGGGGCATTTGTTCCCATCTATGTTGGAATATGGACATCATTTTCACACAGAAAATGCCGATGCTGGAAACATCACACAAGTCTGTGGACTGGAAGTCAAGTTCAATCAATCTAGTTGATCTAACCACCATGATCAAAACCTAGTACGAGGGACGTTACTTACATCAGAAAGATACAAGAGATCATTGAAGTGGATTTCTCTTCTTTCCAATGTGTTATTTTTAGGTGCAAGTTGTGGGACACCTTTGATCAAAATAATGTAAAGGAATATTGCGATAGTAGGCTGATATTTATTAACTCTAGACAGATGTGGGATGAAGATAAGGAGCCCTATGTTTTCCCCAAACACTGGAACTAGATGTTTTTTTACCCAGATGTGTTGGATAGGGATTGTTGGTTCGTATTGAGACATGACCCTAGATCAAAACATATTTTTCAGAACAATGGTGTTATCATGCCATGCGAGCTGGAAGATAATGAGGGTGACCATGAGAATTGAGAGTGATATGGTACATTTTTCATTTCATCAATATTTATACTTTTTAAGATGGGTTTTTTATTAAACATTATAATATGTATTTTGAATTAATTGGTAATTTGAATTGTGTTAATGTTAAAATCAATATTTCACTTGATAATTTGCAATTACGTTGATCTCAAAAACAATGGTGTAGTGTATAAAATTATTTTTTTGTGTATGTAAGATCATAATAAAATAATGATAATTCTAAAGTACATGAATTTATTTGCATTATTTTGTAAACTTTTGTATGTTACAACAATTCATATTATTCTAGATTTATTTTTTTTAAATTATTTAAAATATTACAAATTTAAAAATTTAGATAAAATCATTTCACATTAATACAATTAAAATTTTACAAATATTTTACATAAAATTACAATTAAAATTACAATTAGAATTACAATTACAATTACAATTACAATTTTACAATTTCACATACAATTACAATTACAATCATTTCTCAGTAATACAATTAAAATTTTACAAATATTTTACATATAATTAGAATTAGAATTAGAATTAGAATTTTACAATTTCACGTACAATTACAATTACAATTTTATAATTTTACGTATATTCAATTACAATTTTATAAATTTAAAATTTACAATTACAATTACAATCATTTCACAATAAATTAAATATTACAATTACAATTAAAATTTTACAAATATTTTACATACAGTTATAATTAAAATGACAATTACAAATACAATTACAATTTTAGAATTTTACATACAATTAGAAATACAAATATTACAATTTTACAATATCATTATCATTTAATATTAAATTAATTGATAAACATCATGATCATGATAACAATCGTACAAGCATCATATTCGACTAAAAATCACATTCAAATTCGCTAACATCATCATGATCATGATCATCTAACAAAACACAATTAGCATTGTATAACATCATCACAACACAAACATCAAATATACATCTCATGTAAATAATTTCTATCACATTCACAATTATCTGCAAGCTGCACATTAAACGAACATATCTAACATGACCTAACAATATACACATCATGATGATCACCAACATGTAAATTAAGTACAAGTGAAACATGAACATAAAATACATGGACCATATATATATAAGTGAATAATGTCAAAAATATACAACTGTAATATAAATGTCAAATATCAGCTAGTGGTACATCATCAATAGTTGTACTAGTTCAGGTCTTCTCAGTCAATGGTGCAGCCTCGACAAGCTCAGATACATGTTGATCATCACGTGCCTTTTGATCTGGTACTGTTGCCTCATGCTGATTAGGATCAACTGTCAGCTGCTCATCGTGATGACTTGACATGGTCGATCGTCCAGCCTGCTCATGATCATGAGTACTGCTGGATGGTGCAAGTTGCTGACTCGACGTGGCCAATGGTCCAGCCTAATCTCCATGATGATTGTTGGTCGATGCTAGTGGAGGTTGCTCATCTGGCGCAACGTGAAGGGAAAATTTTAAGGATGGACGTTTATTTTAAAGTTCAAAAACTTGGTGAATCTTAGTAGTCCCCAATATGTGAATTGTAAATATTTTTATGTTATTTTAATAAAAATATTTAGTTTTGTAATAATTTTATATTATTATATATACATTTTTGACAATTTTTAAGGTAAAATATTTTTATACTATAAAATTTGGGCAAATCAATTTTAAAAAAAATGGGAATTGGCGAATCTTTTTTTGGAAGAAGCATGGAAAACTAGCCCACCTACGAATATTAGCCCCTAAAATTTTCCATGAGGTCAACGATGATCACTCCCCTAATCATGATCATCAGATGATGCATTTCTACTCGCGGACTGTCGATCGCATGTTGCGTATCGACCATTCTTATAACATGCAAGGGCCCTCCTCAACAACGTAACTAAGGTCATAGCTCCTACGACATGCCGCATTAGGTTGTACATGTCACGTGGAATGAATTTCTACATATGTACCAGCCTACCATCAACCTATATGTATTCCATAGTAGAAGACCTGACTTCGGCCTCAACAATCAATGCACATAGTTGGTCACCAAACTCCATCCTCAATCTGCTATCAAGCCTACCGCTCCTAACAAAAGGCAGTACTGACGCACTAGTAGGAGTGTTAGAAATTTACCATAGGAATAAATAAAGAATTTACTGAGAGAAATAAATAAACATAACCAGCAACAAAGCACATAAACACAAACACATATGTTTATCCAGGAAAACCCCAAACTTCGGGGAAAAACCCAACCAATGAAATTTCATTAACCATTAGCCAAAACTTTGGCCAATCTGGCCAAGTGAGCCTTCATCGCTCACCCCCAAGCCTACATTACAATGAATTATTTCCTGCCTTTTATAGGCTCCATTACATGCAATACCATGGGTCGAAAACCATGGGAGCACAATACCATGTGCCCCAAAACCACTACTATTTACCCTCGTCAACATTGACTCTATCCCGAGTCAAGTTTACCTAACAAGGAGTAGGTCTCTCTCCACCGACCTCATGATCCTCAGCATCTGGCATATCTTGATCATCATTAGGTTCCACACCTAGATCATTGGTGGCATTGGCATGTTGTCACCATAAAAATACCCAATGTTTGCAAAATATTTCAAGTACAGAACAATAATTAGACAATTACATTACACATTTTAATAAAAACAAGTTAAAGAACATGTTCGAATAAATTTAAATAAAATAATAATATTACCTCTATTATCTGGGGACTCATCATTTGTGAAGAGGATGTTGGCACACCCTCGCCAATCAAAACCAGCATAAGGATAGGGGACCATAACGAAGGGATTCTCATCAACGCTAGCTATCAAATCTAGTGCATCATGCAATATCCTCGTGAAAAACTCAGTCTCTCCCCTCTTGGGCATCATCTTTCCCCACATGTGCATTTGTGCATCCAACATTGGCCTACGAGGCTGCCGAAAAAAAGGTAAGCCTCATATTTGCAAACCTCTCAAAAAAATAACAAAAAAATTTGGAGCAAAAGGGAAGTTGACCCTCCCTTGGGCATGAGCACGACATCTATCTAAGGCTGTACAGAACTGCCAAAAAAAATGGCAGACCACTTGACATGTTGTGCCTCCCGTACTAAATAATCAACATAATATAGAAGCGGGAAACTAATGCATTTCCCGTCGTTGTTTTTCTCTGAAATGGTAAAAAACATAAGTGAGAGGCACCTCCCCTCCTGACTCCCAAATTCAGAAATATTTAACTGACCTCTGAGACCTAAAAATCTCAAGGAGATAATATATCTGCACTAATGTATCTCTGGGAGGACACCAACTAAATCCCTACTTCATAGCCAACTAGAACATCTGGGAACGAGGGAAAATACACCCCTCTGCATGATAGCCCTGTAATGAAATATATTTCCTCCTGAGTGGGCGTGTACCATTGGTTATGACCAACCCTGAAAGCTTGTAGGTGGACATTCCACCTGCGGATAAGATGTCTAAAAAACAAACCATGACCTTTTAGGAAACTAGCCTCCTCATAGAACTGGAGGAGGCCTACCTTTGTTAGGATCCCCTGGGTAGCTACTATAATGGGGTGAGGGTACTCATCTCTCTCCCTCCCTCATTCCTCCCACAGGCAAACCATGTTATACTAGTCAACCTGTTGTTGCTTTTGTTCCCTCTCTTCTCTCCTTTCACATCTCTAAATGATTGACATATTAAATAATTTTTTTTTTATTAAATGAGACATGTATTTAAGAATATATATATATATATATATATATATATATATATATATATATATATATATATATATATATATATATATATATATTCTTTTTGAAAAAAAACACAGTCAGTGTGCCACAAAAAACAGGCATGCACCAGTCACGGTGCGTCTTTTTTTGTCATGCATCAGCGGCGGTGCACCAGAAAAATAGAAGTGCACCGAAGGTAGTGCACCTAAAAATTTTCAGTGCACCACCCTCCTCACATTGTTCCAAATTCAATGATGTGGTGGTATAACGTACCGCACTGTTGACTATGGACCAGTGTTGGGAGGGCAGTGCGCTGACCAATTTATACGCCCCGAGACATATAGTTTGGTTAGCGCACCAACCTCCTGACATCATTACATAGTCAAAAGTGTGGTATTTTACCAAGCCACACCACTGACCATGTCGAAATGCGGTGCACTGAAAAAGTTACCCACCCTAGGGTGGATATTTCAATCAACGCACCGCATTTCCGCTATTCCACAGGGTTAATGGTGCGGCCGGGTAACCGACTGCACCACTCCTTTTTTAAATTTTAAAATATCACAGTGTGCCTTTCAGTACCACCTTGGAACTGGTGCAGATATTGTTAGCACCAGTTGTGGTGTGGCCTGTAAATTTACAAGTAGCACTGCAAATCAGTGCGAGCCAAATGGCTCGAGCGCACTGAGCAGGAATAATTTTTTTTTGAAGGTTAATTTTAAGCTAATTTACAATTATAATCCACTAAAAGGATTAATTATGGAAAAATAAGAAAAATACCTTCACATTTGGCCATCGAGGAGGTATATTGGCTGTACAATTCGCAAAAGTAAAATTTCCCACAGTTTTGCAAAATTCAAAATGGAGATTGGTGGGAAATGGACAGCAATAGTGCGTGCAATGGGTGCAATGGGAGCACCGATGTCATGGCATCTCAGACAAGGATAATTTGCACTGATGCTTGAGAGCTCTGGAGCACTAGAAATTGAAAAATGCATTTTTTTGGTTGTAATTTTTTTAATTTAACCCTGTTTCGATGCGTGGGGTTTTATAGGTGCATTAGTGCATTTTCTTAATACCGCACTACGCAGTTTCAGTTTTGGTGTGGGGTTTTAGGACACATCAATGCATAATATTTGTAAAGCACCGATGTGCTACATTAATAAGACGGATTGCACGGTCTCTGGTGTGCCAATTTTTTTTGTGGATCGGTGCTTTCTCTTGTTGAATGCACCAGTGCGGTTTAGGATGATAAGCACACCAGACGCAAAAGTTATGCAAAAACCTCCACCCGCCAACCTCTTCTAGTAACCTTTGCTACAAATCGATGTCTAGGATATTTTTATAAGGGGTTCCTCAAAAAAATCTGCTAGAGGGTCAATTCAATGGCTAATTTAAGTGACGGGATTTCACATTCAATGAGTAACACAACTTCCAAACCATAAACAAGTTGAAAAGGAGTGAACCCTATAGTTTTTTTGGTAGAGGTATGGTATGCCCATAATGACGAAAAAACATGGTATGCCAATTAGATTTATGAGTTCTGAAAGTTCGTTTAATCATGATGGTTAAAATCTTGTTGACGGCCTCAACTTGACCATTAGCCTGGGGTAGTATGGTGTAGAATTATTGTGGAATAGGCCAAGTTGATCAGAAAGTTTGTTCATCATGATGTTTCCAAAATGGATCCATTGTTCTATAATGATAGCTTGAGGGACACCGAACCGAGAAATCACGTGATTGAATATAAAAATTGTTGTAGTTTTTCCATCAACTGCAAATGTAAACATCACCTCGGCCCATTTTGTAAATTAGTGTATGATGAGAATAATATACCCATTCCCCCCAGCCGATTGAGGGTTACATGTGAAGAAACTGATGCCCCATTTAGCGAAAGGACCAAAAGAAATGATTGGGTGAAGAGGATTTGGTAGTGCAGACATATTTCAATAAAAAATTTGGTAATTGTGGCATTTCCTAACCATGAAAATAAATTCTTTGAATACAGACAGAAAAAAATAGCCAGCATGCAATATCTTTTGGGTTGTGGCAAACCCAGACCTGTGACCACCACACGCTCCAGAATGGTAGTCATTCAAAACCCTTTTGGCTTCATCATGAGTTATACAATGTCATAAAATAGAATCGACACCATGACAATAAATAGTGTCACCAACAATATTTTATTGTTGATATTGGTATCGATTTCTCCATCGATATAATCATGAAAGCTTTGGTTGAAAGGTTTGGTTCTAGAAATATATAATGATTTATCCAAACTAGGGATCTAAAGTACTGATTAGAAACAAATATTCTTCAGCGATATGATTTTTTTCCACCATTTCAGATTCAGTATTGGGAAAATCACACATAAATTCATAAAATACTTGTGACTTGTTGGACTTGGATTTCTCAAACTCCAAATAAAAATCTTGCAAGATAACAATCCATTTAGATTATTTTCCCCCGAGAAATTTCTTCGTTATAATATACATCATCGGGTTGCAATTAGATATCACTGTGGTTTTGTGTAAAAATACGTAATGGTGGAAACATTGGACAGCTTGAACAGTTGCCAAGGCCAATTTATCTGCATGTGAATACTTGATTTCCATCAGGATGAGATTCCGACTTAGGTAATAAATCACATGTTCATTGTTAGAATCATCCTCTTGAACTAGAACCATTCCAATCGTGGAATCAGATGAAACTAAATACAAAAAGTAATCATGGTGATAATTGGGCAGATGCGATAATGGTGTATGGGTAAACATGTGTTTAAGTGCATCAAAATATTTATCGGCAATCTCGTCCCAAAGAAATGGAACATCTTGTCTCAATAACCGATTAAAACCTTTCGCTAACTCTGCATAGTTCTAGATAAAATGACGTAGAAATTTTTCTTTCCCCTGCAAACTTTGGAGTTGGCGAAGAGTGGAAGGAGGAGGTAGATTAACAATAGCCTCAACCTTTGGTGGATCAACACAAATGCCTTTTTTTCAAATAATGAAACTAAGTAAACTTCCTGATTGTACAAAGAATACACATTTTTGTGGATTCAAATGAATGTTGTAATGCCTACATCTCACAAAGATAACACATAAGTGTGTAGGATGATCTTGTCTACGTAAAGAATGAGCAATTAAGTCATCCAAGTAGGGTTGTAAAGTATGCTTGATATCGTCAAATGCATAAGACATAGCTCTTTGGAAAGGAGTGCCATCAATTTTTAGTCCAAAGGGTAATTTGCAATATTCAAACATGCCCCATTGAGATACAAATTTTTTTTTTAGGCTGATTAGTAGGGAGTATGTTGGTATGATTGTAGCCAAAAAAACCATCCATAAACGAGAATATTTTGTTTCTGCCATAATCATCAATAATTTCATTGATATAAGGGGTAGGATAATTGTCTTTAGGAAAATCTTTATTAATATCCTAATAATCGACTCATACTCTGATAGTCCCTTGTTTTTTCATTACGAGAACTATATTAGATACCCAATCTGTTAAAGGAATAGGATAAAAAAATCTTTCTCATAGTAATTTTTCAACTTTAGCTTCGATTGCAGCAGCTTTCTGCGGATGTATTTGATGTAATATTCATCTAATAGGCTTAGCATCCTGGTATGTCTTAATTTCATGAATAACTAACTTAGGATCAGTAACTGGAATTTATTCATAAGACTAGGCAAAAATTTCTCAAAATTCCTGAAATAGGGCTTTGCAAGTTTTGATCTCTTCAATCGAGAAAGAAGCACCTAGATGAATGTTCTCAATTATTACAGTTTTAATTGATATGTCAATAGGAATTGTGGTAGAAATAGTTCCCAATTTTTTCTCAGAATTCGAATGAACAATGGATGTAGGATTGTGAGGTTTCTTGACATAAAAAATTGTAAATATGGACAAAAAATAATTCTCAAGTCTATCAAGGTCAGGGAAAAAAGAATATCGATGATGGGGATCATCCCATGGAAATTCATCTAATGATAAGATTTCTCGTATATTTTCATCAGTTGGAAATACTTGTTGAAAAGGGTCCAAAAATGATGTCAAAGTTGAGCTTGATAAAGAATAAGATTCTTCACTAACCACATTCATTTTATCAGTATAAGTTGATGGAGTGTTAGAACACAATTGTACTGCTACATATGTTGATTCAAAAGGACTTAAAGGCATCTCGCCACCATAGGAGTCCAATTTTGATTCTAAAGGCACATTCTATTTGTCATGAAATGGCATTGTGATTGATGTAATCACACTGATATTGGAAATAGTTCGCGGTACGTTTGGATAAGGTATAGAGAAATTTCCCATGGGAGCGGAATCCTTAACTAGTCCTACCCTAACATCTTCATGAGGGATAACGATTTTTTCGACATGATGTATACTATCTGTTGAAGTAGGGTCTGAATCGAAGTAAGACAACTAATCTATTTTAACAATCTTCCCTTTGTGAGGAAACATTATCATTTGAAAGACAGACGAAACAATAATGGTCATAGCATAAGACCAACTTCGACCCAGAAGAAGGTTGTAATCAATAGGGGCATCAACAACTTCCACCTCTAGTGTTATTGTTTTTCCTTCTACTTCTATAGTCAGATCCTCGAGTATTCTGAATGGAAGAAAACCACTTCCATCAAAGGCTTTAAGGATGGTCGGTGACTGGTTGATTGTCAGAGAACCAAAACTTTTCCAATAAGCTAAGGACATAATACGTGTAGATTGTCCCTCATCAATTACAGTGCGAAAAACTCACCTCGATTTGACTAATACTGGAATTTGAAAATCCATTTGATGTGAGAGTCTAGGTACCAAATTTTTGAGATCGAAGAAAATCAAATTCGATTCCTAAGGATAAATCGCTCCTATAGCTGATAATAGTATTTTCCTATGAGCTCGACAAGATTGCAGCACTTTGAGGGCCGACATTGTTGAAGGGGATAAGGCCAAATGTTCAACAGTATTGTAATTTTGAGTGGCTCTCACATGTGGATTGAAATTCAATTTACGACGTACACCTTTGGTAGGTGGTTTAATCACTAAATCAGGGTTAGTTTTCTCGATTTGCACTGGTTCGGAAACCGAAGGAGTTGATGTTGGTGTTTGAATGGATGATTCATTTTCTTTACCTGTTACAGGTGTGCGGTCCCTATATTACTAGTATAGTCCCTTATTTGTGTTAGTGTAATCCCCTTATAGTTATTGTTGTAACCCTGTAAACCCAATATTGTTATTATTGCTCCCTTACATTATTATTGTTAGGTCAGCTAAGATTATATTGTGACCCTATGGACTCCTATATAGAGAAGGAGGTTTTGTCATTTGTATCATCCAAGAATTACTCCTTTATGTAATGTAAAGGAGATTTCCCCCTAGAAGAGGCTTATTTCTAAGGCGTTGATCTATCTTTTCTTATATTTCTGGAGCTGGTTTCATAACATTTGGTATCAAAGCTTCAGATTCTAAGGTTTCACTGCTCCAAACAGGTCATCGTGCATTTTTTTCTATAAATTTTTTTATATGAAGGTTCAGAAGCTGAATTTTTTAAAGAGAGAAGATGAAATCTGGAGGAACGATGTGTAAAAATTTCAGATCTTGGTTTGCAATATTTTCTAAGATATGATCCTAAATATGTCATCGTGGGAAAATCGTCATAACTCTCTCTCTAAGAATTGGATTGGAATTCTGTAAAGAGTGGTCACAAGTGCACGGACCATTGTTTCACGTATATCAATTTAAGATCTGAAGGAGGAAACAAATATTCGTGGCACACCGTACAAGTTCTCTCTACTAAATCAATCCATAATTAGGTCATTATGGGATATTGGGCATAACTTTGCCTTGAAAATTTGAAATTAGGTCAAACCTCTGGCATTCGAAAGAGGATTCAGGGGCTACTATAGGGTTGAGTTTTAGATATTGAAGATCCTCAATTAAAGATATAATTCATTTTCAATATCGAGCTCCTGAAAAGCAAGAAAAATGTATGTATTTTTTTCTGAATTGCATAAGTCTTCTATGAAAAATCTATTTGAATTGATTCCAAGGGCTTATTGTAGAATAGATATCAGTATTGGGTTCTAAAATTCACCCCTTAAAATAATTCAACACACATTAAGCCTTCAGAAGGCTCTACTATGACTCATGAATATTAATAAATGCAACATGACATATCCAAATTATAAGTGAAAGTGCACCAAATTTCGTTCTCGCAAAGAGAAACAAAAAATGAAATGGAAGTTTTGAAGAAAGGAGTGGAAGCTAAGATGGATGGTTTGAAGAAAGGCATGGAATCTAAGATGGATTTTTTGAAGAATGGCATGGATGGCATGGAATCTGGCATGGAAGCTAAGATGGATGACATGGAAGAAAAAATGGAAAACATGAAGAATGATCTAAAAGCAGACGTGGAAGGTTTGACAAAGTGGATACAAGAAATGTTTCCTAATGGTGGAAAGATAGTAGAGGAAACCCATGATGAGAGAAAAATAAATTCTAATCGTGATCTCATAAACTCTAATGTTGGATGGAAGAACCACCATATTCCAAATATGGATACTATAGATGGAGCGATATTTTGATGGCAAGGATTTCGTAACATGGATACTACAGATGGATCAGTATTTTGATCTCAATAATCTGCAAAACACACAAAAGGTACGCATTGCAACTTTACATTTAGAAGAAAATATATTTGTATGGTATTGATGGCTTTCCTCCTGTAAACAAATTTTCACTTGGTCAGTTTTTTCAGAGGAAATGATAGGATATTATGAGGATACAAAGAGCAACACCTTCTTTAGCCAATTGATAAATATCAAACAAAAGGGTTCAGTAGTGGAGCAAATTGAGGACTTCCAAAAATTAAATATAAGGGTAACTGATATTCCATAGGAACACAGGATTGATGTCTTCATGGAGAATTTAAAGGAGAACATCCAACATGAAATTCATGATTGCGAACATGATTCGTTGGAGAAGGCATTCAGGTTGGCAAGAAAATTTGAATGTAAAATTATGGTGATAAGGAAGTGTTGGGTGTGGATCTTGATTATCTTGTTTATTTTGTATCACAGCGTTGGACCCCTGTACCTTAATGGGGTGGCAACACTGCCTAGGGGGTCTAGGGGGGTAGCTGCGACTTTATGGAGCCCCCCACCCGGTGGGGGATTTCGCAGGCAGCACCCCTGAAGCTAAAAACAAATGTAAAATTGCCTTGTAAAAGTATAGTAATTTCTAGTCAATCTGGGTTGTACATTAGGCGAATGATCTGACGGTAGAAGTTATGTTTTGTTTAGGGTTTTTTACCCTAGAAGGCAACCCCTTGCTTTTATGAGGGTATTGTATTGTGGCTGTGTATTGCATGTGTATTCTTAGAGCGAGAAACATATAGGGAGACTGTGAGAGAGAAAAGAGGATATTGCAGCGGATCTATTGTATGTTGTGTCTCTTTATTTTGCTGGATAATAGAAAGGAAGGACTGGCTGTTCAGGGTGGACGTAGCCCAAAATGGGTGAAGCACATATATCTGTGTCTGTCTGGTTTTATGTGTTTTGTGTGCTTGTGTTTTCTGCATATTTTATGTGTTTCATTGCTCTGTAATATTTAATTTTATAGCAACTCGTATCAGAGCCGAAGGTCTATTTTGCTGATAAACTCATAGGAAAGAAGGGTTACTAGTTCGAATGGGAGAAATGGTAGAAAATGGTAAATTTAGGATAGAGAAATTTAACGGCCAAAACTTCCCGCTGTGGAAGATGTAGATGGAAGATTATCTGTATAAAAAATATTTGTACCTACCATTGAGTGGAAAAACAAAGAAGATGATAACTATGACAGATGCAGAATGGGATATTATTGATAGAAAGGCACTCAGAACAGTACGGTTATGCCTTGCGGCTTCGGTAGCCTTCAATATTTTGAAGGAAACAACAACAGAGGGTTTGATTAAGGCGTTGGCGAAAATATATGAAAAACCCTCGGCCTTAAATAAGGAATTTCTTATGAAACATTTATTTAACATGAAGATGTCGGAAGGTGGATCTGTTGCAGACCATTTAAATGATTTTAATACAATTACCAGTCAGTTAAGTTCTGTAGGGGTAAACTTTGATGATGAAGTTAGAGCTTTGTTAATTTTGTGCTCATTGACAGAAAGCTAGAATGGTTTAGTTATGGCCATTAGTAACTCTATCTTTGGAGCTAGTACTTTAAAGTTTGATGATGTTTTCGGTGCTATCCTTAGCGAGGAAATGCGACGAAAAAGCTCCGGTGAGACATCAGGTAATGCTTTGAGTGCAGAGTCTAGGGGAAGAAGAATGGAAAGAGGAAAGAGCTCGGGATATCGCAGTAAATCAAGGAAAGGTAGATCCAAGTCTATATTGGGGATAGTGTGCTAGAAATGCGAAAAGAAAGGACACCTAAAGAAATACTGTAGATCTTGGAAGGAGACACACAGCAAGAAAACAATCGTGAAGCAAATGTTACAGGTGATGTGTTACAAGATGGTTTGATTCTTTCTTTTGAAAATGTTACTGATTCTTGGGTTGTAGATTCAGGGGCCTCAATCCATGCCACACTTGATAAGAAATATTTTCATGACTATGCTCAAGGAGATTTTGGACAAGTTGGTTTGGGTAATGATAAACCCTGTAAAATTGTTAGAATAGGTAAGGTTCTTGTAAAACAACAGAATGGAAACCAATGGCTGTTAAAAGTAAAGCATGTTCCAGATCTGAAGAAAAATCTGGTTTCAATAGGGCAGTTAGGAAGTGAAGGTTGTGTGACAACTTTCATAGATAAAATGTGGAAGGTCACCAAAGGGGCCCTGGTAATAGAAAAAGGTGAAAAGGTTGGTACATTGTATTTATCTGATGGTATTTCTAATTTTGTTAATGCTTTAACTTCCAAAGGAGCAGATGCAGCATTATGGCATCATAGGCTCGGACACATGAGTGAGAAGGCGATGAAGATTCTTCACTCAAGAAATTTTTTGTCGGGTTTGAAGAATGTTGATTTGGATTTCTGTGAGAATTTCATTTATGGAAAACAAAAGAGAGTCAAATTTCTCAGAGTTGGGAAAGAAAGGAAGAGAAAAAAATTAGAGCTTGTGCATACAGATATATGGGGACCTGCTCAAGTATCATCTCTTGGTGGCTCTCGTTATTATGTTACTTTTATTGATGATGTAACTAGAAAAACTTGGATTTATTATATTCAGAATAAATCCGATGTATTTTATACTTTGAAGAAATGGAAAGCTTTGGTTGAGATTGAGACAAGAAATAAGTTCAAGTGTCTCAGATCAGAAAATGGAGGTGAATATTGTAGCAAATATTTTGATAGGTACTGTTCAGAGCATGGAATTCGCAGAGAGAAGACAGTTCCAAAAACACCACAAGAAAATGGTGTGTTAAAAGGGATGAACAGAACAATCATGGAGCATGCAAGGTGCATGAGATTGCATGCAATTTTTCCTTTAAAATTTTGGGAAGATGCTGTAGATACTACTATTTATCTAATAAACAGAGGGCGTTCAAGTTCCTTGGGTGGTGGTATTCCAAAGGAAGCATGGATAGGTAAAAATGTAAACCACTTTTTTTAAAATCCTTTTGGCTATGAGGCCTTTGTCCATATTAATAAAGAAAACAAAACAAATCTTGAGGAAAAATCAAAGAAATGTACCTTTATTGAATATGGTGTTAATGATTTTGGTTATCTCTTATATGATTATGAAAATCACAAAATCATTAGGAGCAGAGATGTAATATTCAATGAAAAGGTATTGCATAAGAATCAGTTGCAGGAAAGGAAACAGGAAAAGGAAAACAAAGAATACATAGTTCTTGATGAGATCACAGAAAAGGTAAAGGTGCCTAAAAATAATAATAATCAAGAGTGACAGCAACAACAACCACCACAACAGCAACAGGCACCTGAAACACCTGAAATTGGTGTTATAAGATCTACCAAGATAAGTAGACCACCGTGAATGATACTCTCCTTCATTATATTACTTATTGTTGATTGATTCTTGTAAACCTGAATGTTATGAAGAAGCAATGCAGGTTGAAAGCAGGAAGAAGTGGGAGCTAGCAATGGAAGAAGATATGGAATCCTTAATGCATAACCAGACTTGGGACTTAGTCAGGTTTCCTGCAGGTAAAACTACATTGTAGAATAAATGGGTTTACAGGTTGAAGGAAGAAGATGGAGGAAAAGAGAGGTACAAAGCTAGACTTGTGGTGAAGGGGCTTACACAGAAGAAAGGTATTTATTTTGATGAAATATTTTCTCCTGTTGTTAAGATGACTTCAATCATAGCTATTTTAAGTCTTGTAGCAGCGAAATATTTAGAACTTGAACAGTTAGATGTAAAGACAACATTTCTCCATGGAAATTTAGAGGAATAGATCTATATGCAGCAACCAGAAGGATATGAGGTCAAAGGGAAAGAAAAATTAGTGTGTAGGTTAAAGAAGAGCCTGTATGGCTTAAAACAGACTCCAAGGCAGTGGTACCTAAAATTTGACAAGTTTATGTCTAAACAAGGTTATACTAGATGCCCACTCTGATCATTGTGTTTATCTAAAAAGGAAAAATGATGGAAGCTATATTATATTGTTATTGTATGTAGATGACATGCTTGTTGCAGGGTCTAACATGTAGGAAATAAATGTGCTCAAAAGAAAATTAGCAAATTCATTTTCAATGAAGGATTTGGGAGATGCAAAACAAATCCTTCGTATGAGAATAACTAGACATAGGAAAAATCACAAATTAACAAATTCTCAGAATGAGTACATACAAAATATGTTGAAAAAATTTAATATGAAGAATTCAAAACCAGTTAGTACACATTTTTCTAGCCATTTCAAACTTAGTAAGGATATGTGCCCCAAGACGCAAGAAGAAATGGAATATATGTCTAAAGTTCCATATGCATCAGCAGTTGGAAGCTTAATGTATGCAATGGTCTACACAAGGCCTGATATTTCACATGCAGTGGGAGTTGTAAGCAGGTACATGAACAATCGAGGAAAATAACATTGCATAGCAATAAAATGGATTCTGAGATATTTGAGAGGTACCACAAATCAAACAATATGCTTTGGTGGTTCAAAAATTTCCCTACAGGGATATTTTGATGCAGATATGGCAGGTGATAGAGATAACATGAGGAGCACTATAGGATATGTATTTAATGTAGGTGGAACAACTATCATTTGGGTTTCAAAAATCCAAAGTGTTGTTGCACTTTCAACAACAGAAGCAGAGTATGTTGCTACTATAGAGGCTAGTAAAGAAATGATTTGGTTACAAAGGTTTATGGATGAATTGGGTAAGAAGCATGATATGGGCATGTTATACAATGATAGCCAAAGAGACATTCATCTTGCAAATAAATCATCATTTCATTCCAAGACTAAACACATACACCTCAAGTACAATTTCATACGGTCAGTATTGGAAGATGGATATTTGAAGCTGGAAAAGATACACACTAGCAAGAATCCTATAGATATGCTAACAAAAGTTGTCACTGGGGAGAAACCGAGAACATGTTCAGTTTCAATTGGTATTCAAGGATGACAATAAAGATGAGAAACAACCAGATCCAAAGAGGATTCATTGTCCAACAAATGAAGCAGCGGTGGAGTTGCGACAATCAGTCTCCAAGTGGGAGATTGTTGGGTGTGGAGCCTGATTATCTTTTTTATTTTGTATCACAACGTTGGACCCCTATACCTTAATGGGGTGGCAACTCCATCCGTAATTAAACGTTGCCTGGGGGGTCCAGGGGGGTAGTTGCGACTTTATGGATCCCCCCCCCGGCGCGAGGTTTAGGGGGCAGTGCCCCCGAAGCTAAAAACAGATGTAAAATTTCCTTGTAAAAGTATAGTAATTTCTAGTCAATCTGGGCCGTTCATTAGGTGGATGATCTGAAAGTAGAATTTATGTTTAATTTAGGTTTTTCTTCCCTAGAAGGAAACCCCTCACTTGTATGAGGGTATTGTATTGTGGCTTTGTATTGTATGTGTATTATCAGATCAAGAAAAATATAGGGAGACTGTGAGGGAGAACAGAGGATACTATAGTGGATCTGTTGTAGGTTGTGTCTCTTCATTTTGCTGGATAATAGAAAGGAAGGACTGGTTGTTCGGGGTGGATGTAGCCCAAACTGGGTCAACCACATATATATGTGTCTCTCTGGTTTTATGTGTTTTGTGTGCTTTTGTTTTCCTCATATTTTATGTGTTTCATTGCTCTGTAATATTTAATTTTCTAATAGGAAACCTACCACTCACATATATAAATATGGAAGTGTTGCTACTCCTAGACTTACACAACCTACAAGGTTGACACCCAAAAATTGAAAGAAAAAATAACAAAAGGGCTTTGTTATAGTTGTGATATCAAATACACTAAAGGTCATAAGCATGCTAAGAAGAAATTATTTTACATAGATTTTGAAGAGGAGGAATAAAATGAACAATAAACTTCAAAAGAAGAGGATATACACCAGGAACCAACCCTAGAAGAAGAAAAAATAAGTTCGACCATATCATGTAATTCATTGACATGAAATACCAATCCTAAAACTCTCAATATAGAAGGACATATCAAGAAGAAAAAGGTAAAAGTGTTGATTGATTCGGGTAGTACCCATTATTTTATTCATTGTAAGGTAGCCAAGGAATTGAATTGTTTCCTATACCCAGCACTAGAATGTGAAGTGATGGTTGCAAATGGAGGAGCTATAAATTGCTCCAAAAAATTCCATAATATCAAGCTAACCATTGGGGAATATGTATTGAATATTCCAATGATTTCCATTCCAATGGGAGGTGTTAATTTTGTACTAGGAGTAAAATGGTTACAATATTTGGGAACAATAACTTTTAATTTTCAAGAACTTTTCTTGAATTTTTTTTGAAAGGAAAGGAAATAAAATTACGAGTATCGCAGGGAACCCAGGAAATATAATAAGCTCTAATTTCATGACAAACCTTCTTAATAAATAACAACGAGGTGTAATTTCACAATTATTCTCACTGGAAGTTCCAACATCAAAGACATTTATTTCTCCAGATCTCCAAAAAGTCTTGGACAATCATTCCAAGGTGTTCGAAATTCGCAAAGGACTGCCACCTATTCGTTATCATGATCATGCTATTCATTTGATTCCAATAATATTTCCTCCAAACATCATGCCTTACATATACTCTTATGTCCAAAAGAGCGAAATTGAATGTATCTTTGTAGAAATGTTAGAGGTTGGTACAATTCAACCTAGTCAAAGTTCTTCCTTGTTCGAGTAGTGTTGATGCACAAGAAGGATGGATCATGGTGCATGCGTTAGGATTATAGGGGGATCAATAACCTCACTATTCAATATTAATATCCAATTTCTATGATTGATGAATTATTGGATGAATCTCATGGAGAAATTTATTTTACTAATTTGGATCTTCGTTCAGGATATCATCAAATTAGAATGAAGACTGAAGATATTCCGAAAACAACATTTCCAAATCATGAGGGTCATTATGAATTTTTGATCATGCCTTTTGGCCTTACCAATTCACCTTCTACATTTCAAGGGTTGATGAATTCCATTTTCAAAACTATTGGAGGAGAAATAATTCTATGCAAAAACATCCAAATGTTTCTTTGGAGTACAAGAGGTGGAATATATGGGTCATATTGTATCTCATGAGGGTGTTAATGTAGACCCTAAAAAAATTAAAGCCATTAAGGAATGGAAAGTCCCCACAACCATAAAGGAGTTGTGAGGATTTCTCGGGTTAACGGGATATTATCGCAATTTTGTTAAGAATTATGGGAGAATAGAAGCAACTCTAACAACATTATTGAAGAAATATGCATTTTCATGGACTCCTGAAGAAACTAAGGCCTTTGAACATCTTAAAGAGGCAATGTCCCTAGCACTCGTCTTAGCTATGCCAGACTTCACAAAAACCTTTATTGTGGAATGTGATGCCTCAAGAAATGGAACTGGTGTTGGTTTAATCCAAGAAGGATGACCCATTTCTTGTGAAAGTCGTCCAATCAAAGGAAATTATTTAAATAAATCTATTTATGAGATGTTGGCAATAATACATGCACTAAAGAAATGGTGACCTTACCTAATGGGAAGACACTTCAAGGTAAAAACTGATCATGATAGTTTTAAACACTTTTTGGAACAAAGACTATCTTCAGAATAGTAGCAAAAATGTGTCACAAAGATGTTGGGTTATGATTTTGAAATCATCTACAAAAAGTGGAAGCTAAATTTTGTTGCAGATGCTCTCTCAAGAAATGATGAAGAGGTGAAAGCATTGTTTTGTGTCATTTATATTAACAAACAAGATTGGATAACCGAAGCAGGGGATGAATGAAAGAAGGATGAAGAAGTGTGGACGCTCATTCAAAATGTGTAGCAAGATCCTAGTACATCTGATACATTTAATTGGAAAAATGATTCCTTATGGGACAAATATTTCTTATATATTTGTAAGGATTCCCAACTAAGACAAAATATTCTTATAGAATTTCACACTTCTCCTTTAGGAGGACACTCAGGATTTTTAAAATCGTACCACATGGTGAAGAAAGAATTTTTTTGGCATGGCCTTAAATCTGATATTCAACAGTTTGTTGCAGAATGTTGAGTTTTCCAGCAAAATAAATTTGAGACAATTAAGACCCTAGGTCTTCCACAACCTTTATTCATTCCAAGTCAACATTGGGCAGAGATTTCAATGGATTTTATCATAGGTTTACCTAAGTCCGAAGGAAAGAGTGTCATCATGGTGGTAGTTGATAGACTTACCAAGTATGCAAACTTTTGTGCATTATCTCATCCATTTAAAGGAAGTATAGTTTCTACTACATTTATGGAAACAATTCAAAAGCTACATGGAAACCCAAATAGTATTGTAAGTGGCATAAATCCCATTTTTACTAGAAATTTTTCGACAGAATTTTTTTTTTTGTTTTGGTACTCAACTAGCTCTTAGCTCATCTTATCATGCTCAATCCAATGGTGAAATTGACATAGTGAATAAATGTTTGGAAGGATATCTTCGTTGTTTTGTATCTGATAAGAAAACATAATGGGTCAAGTGGTTACGTCTCGCTGAATGGTGGTATAATACTTCCTTCCATACTGTAGAAAAAATGACCCCATTTATGGCACTTTATGGATATCATCCACCGTCCATCACATAATCTTTAAGAGAAAATTCTAAGGTTAAAGAAGTGGAAGATCACATCGAACATCAATAAGAATTTATCCAACTCTTAAAGGATAGCCTAATTTTGGCACAAAATCAAATGAGACAATAGACACATCAACATCGCAGCCAGAGAAGTTTTGATGTAGGAGACTGGTTATTTTACAGCTACAACCATACAAAAAAAATGTCCCTTAAGCAAGCTAAGAAGGATAATAAATTAGCACCAAAGTACTATGGTCCTTACAAGGTGTTGCAAAATATTGGTACTATGGCATACAAATTGGAGCTTCCTGCTTCTTTGTGAGTGCATCCAGTTTTCCATGTTTCATGCTTAAAGAAGGTTATAGGTGACAAACTTCGAGTTCAAACAATATTGCCAGAACTTGATGAGGAAGGAAAAATCATTTTGGAACCTGAAGCAGTCATGGAAACAAGAACTCAACAGCTACGAAATCGATTCAGAGTATCTCATCAAGTGGAAGAACTTACCCACTGAGTATTCTACATGAGAGGATGAGAATTTTATACAAAAGCATCGAGAGCTACTCAAGCATTGATGACAACCCCTTTTTGAAGGAGAGGGGCATGTTACATCCCTATATTACTAGTATAGTCACTTGTTTCTGTTAGTTTAACCCCATATTGTTATTGTTGTAACCTTGTAACCCCAATATTGCTATTATCGTGCCCTTACATTATTATTTTTAGTTCGGCTAAGATTATATTGTGACCCCATGGACTCCTATATGTAGAAGGAGGTTTTTTCATTTGTATCATCCAATATTTGTTCATTTATGTAATGTAAAGGAGGTTACCCCCTCGAAGTGGCTTATTTCTAAGGCGTTTATCTATCTTTTCTTCTATTTTTGGATCTAGTTTCGTAACAAAGGGACTCTTCGATCCATATTATTGAGATTATGTTGCAACCATGACCTAGGACATATGTTTCGGGAATTATTACACTAAAGGTCTTGGATTTATTAACCTTCACATATCAGGGGAATGCCATTACAAGAAGGACTCACTTAACCAATATCTATGCAAATAACTAGAATCTATAGGTTGCAAAACTTACCCGGATATCCCTCGGTTGACGTAGATCCCACGGGGTGAAAACCCCCTGCAACACTTTGTGCTCCGAAATATGTAAATCAGCAAAGAACGAACACAAAACCCTAGTTGTAAAACATATATATTTTCTAGACGTTAGTGGAAATCATGCATAACATCATAAAAAAATATTAAATTTCCAATTGATGATCATTACACATGTATAAAAGATAATTGACACGTAAACATCAGGAACAAGATGGCTTCTTCTATTATTAATGACATTTATAGTACATAAATGTGAAGAGATCACCTGAAATATTCCATGGCCTTCGAGCATACCGTCCTCTAAATCTGCCCAGCCCTAGCCTCTCAATATTTCTTCCAAGATAAGTGCACAATGGATGTCATATAGGGTGATGAACATCTCAAGGAAACAAGGGTTTCTTGAATATATCTGGGAAGTGCAGGAGGCGTAGGAATATATTAGACTTGGATAGGGCTCCAATAGCATATAGTATCTACATTTCTCTCTCTCTTCCTCCGCTTAGGCCATTCCCTTGAGGGGATTTTATACTCCCTCAAATTATTTTTTATATTTGGGAAGAGTTAGGCCATGGGATGGGGTGGTTAAGTTACTGGAACAACCATAAACCCCGCCTCTAAAATAGGTAAAATATATATTTTTTAATGATTAAAATGGCATACGTGGTTATCTATGTATTGACTCACGTATATATGTGGAAAAGTCTGGGTAGAGTCACCTATGGGATTTAAGATACTGTTTTTTGAGAAATACATCCAATTCTGAAGGAAAGGGGTTCCTAAGGCCAATGTATAAATCATAAAGGATAAACTGGTGATAAATTATGCTATAATAGATGTCCCCTAATATATGAGGTCGGAAGGGGTACATGATGGTCGAAATGTATTATGTGCATAGAAAGAACCTTGCGAGGACTAGAGAGGACTTCACCATATTTCAGCCTGCCAGAAAACCAGTGAGAGAGATCAGAAAGATAGCTCATGTCTGAGGTGAGCATACCCATGCTCAGTGAAAGAAAATCATGTCCACATATGAAGTACAGAGCGGATCCAATATGTATACAAGTATAGCTGAAATGTCAAGTACATAGTGAATCATCTGATCATTGCCTGAAAGTACAAGTCAAAATCTAGTCCAAGTATCACATATAGAAGACAGATCAATGATGTTGTAATGGATCTTTGATCATAAAAGTCACAACTAAATCTCCAAGTACCAAATCATAAGTGGTGGAACAAATGGTACAACATGCAACTCGAGAGTCAACAAATAAGATATCGCTTTGATGAAACTGCAACATATAAGGGTGGATAGTGTCATTGGCCGAAACTGAAGGAGATTTCAAAGTGAACCAAAGCATGTTGATGCAAACCCGAGGCCTTCATCGATCACTATGGAACAATTCTACAAAATGGGAATAAATGAGCTGATGTTGATCATGTGATAAATCGTTTGATTACCGGTCATTGATGTGTACCATTAAAAAATGTGAGACAACCCACCGATAATGATAATGAATGTCAAGGTGCCCCAGTATAATCTAACATGTGTGAATGAATGATTTGAAGTCGAACACTTGAAAGAATCAATCAATTAAGAAGAAATGATGTAACTTCACCGTCAAGCGAAGAGTCTGCCATTGATGACTACAAACCCTAAGGTACTGACAAAAGGACTCTAGACCTTATTCCTAGATCAATCAGTCGGATTCGATGGGAAAATATCTGCTAGAAGGAAGGCATTAAGGCATCTTGTATCAGTGCAGTGCGAGTGTAACACTCAGGCTAATATTTTGAAGGAATCCGATGAAGTAGAGTGAAGTAACCAACCCGAGGTACATTTCCAGCATGCACAATATGAAGTTAGAGCACGACAGAAACCCTCTGAAGCAACCAATAATTAAAGCTGAAAAAGAGGCAAGATATCCACCGATAGGGTCAAATGGAAATCATGGTATTGCATGAATCCCAGTTGTGATAATGTAAGCTGACATCGAACACAAGGGAAACCACTCAGTCAAATACCCATGATGATCATCAAATGCTAAGTACAAGTTCACCTATAAATGATGTAAATAGGGTTAGGGTGTAGCTCTAGGTTTACTCTCAGAGCAATATGTCGTAGTCGATGAGATACAAACTCGCCGGCAAGAAGTCAGTGAAGACCTTCTGAAACTAGCACAAGAAAAAATACCAAATATCTGATGTGATAGAACAAGACACTGACAAGACCAGGAAGGTCGACCGAAAAATGAGTCAAGAGACACCGCAGAGAGGCCAACTCAGGTTAACTTCCCTTGAACAAAAGAATGACTCATGTTTGACTATGGCAAAAAATGATAACTTTATATAAGTTTGTCATGCAGGAGGCATAAACAAACCCTCCATATGATTGGAAGAGATATCCAACCGGGGTAGTACAGACTCATGAAACAAGGTTATGGCTTCTCCTAAGTCAAAACTAAAACCATCCCAAAAGGAGAAAAGACTTAGATTTTTGTGCTTTGTTAAAGGGTAACAAAACTGACACTCTAGCCACCATCAAATATGGAAGAAATATCTCGTTCTTGCTCTTTTTAAAAATATTTTATTTTTTTTTCTTTTTCATATTAAAGCCTGAAAAATAATAAAATAATGCTATAGTACAATGGATAGAATGAGTGTTGTGACACAGATGCACAATTTCTTGGGATAGGAACAACCCTATGCTCAATGCAAGGTGGTGAAAACTGGTAAGTGACACTGAAAGGAATGTTCCATCCATGGGTAAAGGTGTCAAGTTGTAGAAGCTAAGTGATTGCATGGTTAACTTGTATAGAAAGACATGGTCAAAAGATGGCTTAAACATGAGTCCATATGAAGCCGACTAAAGGCCGAGATAAACAAGTAGTCAATATGCAATGCAGTAATAAAACTCAACAACCTAAGGGAGTCTCTAGGGTAATGGCCAGAAAAAATGATAGTGAAGAAGAAGAATAATGAAGCTTCAATGCATAAGACATGGCGGGACTAAAGAGGACTCTCGAGCCTACAAGAATTGTAGCATGGGCGACAAATGCTAGTGAGGAACTAACTAGGAAGCCCATGTAAAGGAAGGCTCTACCACCAAGTTATGATTAACAAGTCGGTGAGTGAAGTGGGTTAAGTAATCATGACATGATGGGATTGACCCTATAGAAAGTGATCATAATGGAGGCTAGTATGAAAAATGAAATAGAAAGTGGATTCCCTAACCTATATGCTAGTTTGAAATGATATATCTGCCATGATAGATCAGCAGTCATGGATCCGAAGCAAAACTAGAAAAACTCAAATTCAGCAACACGTACCTAAAAAAGATACCTTGCCCAACACATACAAGCCAAACGGTTATACAGCCTTAATCAAATTCTAAAAATAAGCATAAGGAAAATTTTCAAAAAAATTCAAATTTTGGGCATAAATAGATCATTTCACTCACATTTGACTCATTTTCACATTGCAGAAGTGGAGGAGGAGATTTTGGAGAAAAAATTCCTTTTCTCATAACTGGAGCAATCAGCCTTCAAATTTCACCAAGTCTATCAGGTAAGCTCTGAAATCATCCTTTGCATTAATTTCGTTCCAATTTAAGGTAAAATTTTGGAAATTTGACCGTAGGAAAGAGATTTTTTTATGAAACCCACTGCGCGCATGCAGGTTTGTGTGGATGGACTTGCATATCATACATAACTTTGTGCAAATGAAGTCACGTATGCGCAGAGTGAAAATTTAAATTTTGAATCTAACCAACCATTTAATGATTTTTTCAAGATGTCTATCAGTTGGAGAAAGCGTGAACATAGTGAAATTGAAAATTAATGCAAGATCAAACTTCATTAGATGTTATCTGAAATTCTGGATTGCTCAAGTTTTTCAAAATTCCAAATATGAAAAGAAATGTGAAGTTTCTTAAAATGTTGGTTGATCATTGGGAAGCCGAAGAAGATTGCTTCGTTACTGATCAGATGCCACTACGCATAGAAGTGGAAGAAATATATTTCATCACTGGACTCTCTTGGAGAGGAGACCTAGTACACTTATATGCCAAGACTGGTGGAGGGCTTGCCGTGGAGGATTATGTCCAGGTCTACTTCATAGATAATGCACAAAACGTAGGGACTCAGATTCCTATTAGATATTTTATGGATTTATACATGAAGATCCTTCTCTTCACCATTGGTAGACTAGTAGGATCTGCCTCTATGCATCACGCTTCGAGAACACAAATGAGCATAGCAGTAGAATTCCTAATTCATCTCTTTGATTGGTGCACAACCTTACTGAGCAACATGAAGAAACATTTAACTTCAATCGGGAAAGAAAAGACCAAATATTTTTGGTATTGGTAGAATCTTGCTGACATTCTTCTTTGAGAGAGTCCCAGGGTTTCGGACCAAACTCATCTCTACTATCAGTAGCTTGAGAGATCCAAGAATAGCCCATTGGGCTGATCTGATGAAAATATTGGGGGGAAGTGAAGTTCCCCAGGCCACTTGGGATGATGAGTTCTTTCAATGGTGGGAAGAACAAGTCATCATAGTGGAATATTATCCCTATGCTAGGATGGGATTTTCCAGTGATCCAGATCTAGTCCTACCACCGGTGTAGCATGGGGCGCAATCGGTGAGATTTCATTTTTTATTTTTTGATTATGTGTTTTTATTTTTATTTTTTCAAAATATGAAAATGAAATAATATTTTTGATTGGACTAAATGACTTACAAAATTATGATGATCATGATGTAGACATGGGACCAGTCAGACCTGAGGGGTACCCAAGGCACAAGCGTTGTAGAGGTGAGGTATATGCTGAAGACCCTGGCAGAACACTCCATGCCATATAGAGGAATTTGGAGAGTTTGACTCACCAAGTGCCTATGGCTGCTATAGAGGACCTACCAGAGGCAATCCAGAGACGAGTAGTAGGAGTACCATGAGACTAGGTGTGGTTATTCCGTCGTGTAGCAACTGCCATCGTGTTCTATATGAACACAAATGTTGGGCAAGGACCTCAGGAGTAGATTTAGTAGATATGATTTGATGACTATAATATTTTTTGATGATAGACATGATCGGGCATAAGCCCTAGTTTTGTAGGACATGATGGTCCAAATTTTGTATATTTTTGAACACTCTTGCTATATATATATATATATATATATATATATATATATATATATATATAGCGATTTATATGATATGATGGCTCAAATGTATGAAAATGTATGATGTATTTGATATATTTTAAAGTATTGAATGATTAATATGCCAATCAATTGATTTATTAGCCAATAAGTCTGCCATCCGGTTGTCAGCTCGAGGAATATGAATGAAAGTTATAAATTGAAATGATATTTGTAACAAGCGTACCCTAAAAAAAAACCAATGTAAAAATGGGTCTTAGACCCGATATATGTTGTTCAACTATGAAACCACCAGTTGTGAATCCAAGAAACTACTAACAAATCAACACCCAAGGATATTTCCTCCGAGAGTAGATTAATCATTGCAGTTTATTCTGCTACGTTGCTCAAAGTAGGACCAATGCAGACACCTCTTGATACTAACAACTAACCAAATGGATAATGAAGTACCCAAGCCACGGAAGCTAAGTTTCGGGTATGTTTACTAGCACCATCGATGAAATCAAGGTGACTCATGACATCCAATCACACCTACCAAAGCAAATCAAATTCATCAAAATCACATCACAAAATAAAAAACCCAGATATGTACAAAAACAAAAATATATACAACAAATCAAGATGCTATGCCAAAACCTAGGCATAATACTTTTTCAAATAGAGCCCATTTCTGGGCTCCGCCAACTCATTTCCATCAAAATCAATCAAGGCATAAGATCCTTTTTTCAATACTTTTTTAATGATGAAGGGGCCATACCAAATGAACTTAAAATTACATGCCCCCAAGGCATCCTTCTCTTCGACATAAAACAAGACAAGGTCACCTTCAAAGAAGACCCTAGGTTTGATTGCCTCATTCATCATAGCTGCACTTCGATGTTGCTCATCAAGATGTTCTAAATGAAGGAGGCATTCTTCAAGATTAGAAGTGTCAGGAAGAAGCTTGACAGCTAACTTAATAGAGGGAATTTCACACTCAATATGAAATATAGATTCCAACTCGTAAACTAGATGAAACAGAGTAATACCAGTTGCAGTTTTGACTGACATCCGGTATGCCCAAAGTGCACGATACATCATAATATGCCAATTAGATCTAGCTTTATCAATTTTCCTTTGAATAATTATCTACAAGGATTTGTTCACGAATTCAATTTTCCCATTAGCTTGAGGATAATAAGGAGATGAATGCTGCTGCTGGAAACCTAATTTTAGAGCCAATTCAGCCATCATGTTGTTCTGAAAGTGAATGCCATGATCAATCTCTTTGGGAATACCAAAATGAGAAATGACTTGATTGAAGAGAAAAAGAGTTATTGTCTCATTGTATTTCCCAAAAGTAGGCATAACTTCAACCCACTTAGTGAAGTAGTCTACAACTACGATAATGTACTTGTGACCTTTAGCCGAAGGCATGTTACAAGTATTAAATTCAATGCCCCACTTTGTAAATGGTTCGACAGTAATGACAGGAAAGAGAGAAGCTAGGTGAGCGTGCATATTTCGAGTATAAACCTGACACGGATGACACCTTTTGACTGATTCCATACAATCTTTGAAAAACAAAGGCCAAAGGTATCCTGCACGCAATATTTTTTAGGGTGTAGGAATCCCAGATAAATGACCACCACAAGCTCCACTGTGGCAATCATTCAGCACAACCTTAGCTTCTTCGAGAGTTAAGTAGTGCCTAAGGATTGAATCGACCCCGCAACGATATAAAGTGTCACAAATAATCAAATAGATTTTGGCTAAGTGACATAACTTTCTATGCTCATCTTTAAAAAAAGTCGAGGGAAACTTCATAGTCTAGAGATAAAATATGAGATCCCCATACCAAGGATCCTGTGAAGAAATGAGAAAAACATGCTCATCAGGAAATGATTCGTCATAAACAATCTCATCTCCATAGGGCAACTCAAAAATCAATTCTACAAAAACTAATGATTTCTTGGACTTGGCAGACATAAAATCAAGATCAAATTACTGCAAAATCACAATACATCGATTGTATTTTCCCCCATTCACTCACCTGCTGAGAACAAACTGAAATGGATTGACTGCTGCAAAAACATATGTTTTTCATAGAATAATATAATGTCTAAAAAGCTGAACAACATGAAAAACTGCTAAACATAGCTTCTCTATCAGAGAATACTAGAGTTTAGGTCCTACCAAGCCTCGACTAAGGTAGTATATAACATGCTTGGAAAGAGCATCATCCTCCTGAACCAGAACCATACCAATGGTAGATTCCGCTGCTGCAAGATACAGAAGGAAATCCCTGCTATAATCAGGTGGAATCAACAAAGGAGCAGAGGTAAATGATTTTTTCAAAGCATCGAATGAGTGTTGAGCAAATTCATCCCAAAAGAATGGAAATTTTTTATTTAATAATCTCATAAATCCCTTCGTAATCTCAGCGTAATTTACAATGAACCTCCACAGAAAATTAGCTTTTCCTTGAAGACTTTGAAGTTGAAAAATTGAAGATGGGGAAGGCAACTGAATTATTTCCTCAACCTTGAAGGGATCTACCTGAATCCCTTCTGTAGAAACTATGAATCCCAACAACTGACCAGATGCAAAAGTAAAAACACACTTGTTTGGGTCCAATTATATTTTATAATGCCGACATCGTTCAAAAACTTGATGAAGGAGAGAAGGATTATAATTTCACTTACGATAACGAGCAACTAAATCATCCAAATATGCCTCGATAATATTTTTGATGTCATGGAAGGCATAAGACATGGCCTGTTGAAAAGTAGCTCCAACATTTTTTAGGCCAAAGGGCATTTTCTTGTAAGAAAAGGTACCCCAGGGAAAAATAAATGCAGTCTTATGTTGATCATTAGGAGGAATAGTAATTTGATTATATCCAGAGAAACCGTCCATGAAGGAGAAAATTTCATTCCCTGCACACTCATTGATAATCTGGTCTATAAACGGTGTGAGGTAGTTATCTTTACGACATGCTTTATTTAGGTCTCGGAAGTCAATGCAAACTTGAATTTTTCCTTGTTTCTTGTCCACGGGAACTGGATTTGAAACCCACTCAGTCAAAGGAAACGGGTAAATGAACCCTGCCTTTAGCAGCTTCTCCACCTCAGCTTTGATAGCTGCAGCCTTCCTAGGGTTGACCGGACGAAGCTTTTGCCTAATAGGCTTATAATTTTTATATATCTTGATCTCATGCTGGACAATAGATGGATCTAAACCAGGGATTTCCTCATAAGACCAGACAAACACATATATATACTCTCGAAAGAGATAGATGTAAATTTGAATCTCTTGATGGGAACATTCAGCTCCGATGAAGACATTCTCTATAATTTTGGGATCTCTAGAGATTTTCACTTAGATACTAGGAGAAATCATAGGCATGTTCCCTTCAGCAAAAGCCTGTGCTGGTGCTAAGGGGTTCAGGACTAGGTGAACGGGACCAAATGACTGAGGGCTAGGAAAACTTGATTCAACTTCGTGCAAGTCTGGGATAAAGTAAGACTGATGATGCAAATCATCCCACAGTCTCTCTACACCAGTCATTGCTTCAAGGATGGCCTCTTCATATGGAAGAGTGGTATCAAGAAAATTCTGAACCGATGATGAACTAAGATTCCAAGCCAGAGCTACATCTCCATCCAATTCCTCCGGTGATAGAGAAACTGGAATGGAGTATGCAGAGTCAACAATAGAGATATAAGAAATCTTAGCTGCAGACATAGGAAATTCCATTCCACCCACTTGACCTTCTTCTAATGTGGAGGTAGGAGAAGGTAAGGTTCAAGGGTTCGAAAAATAATGAGTTCTAAAGAACTTTCTTCGAATAGAAGCCCTGGAGGATGAAATAGCATTAATATGAATCGAAGGAGGTAGAAGATAAAAATTACCCATCAAGGAAGTGCACATTCCGACCCCCAAATTCTCAACAGGTGGCTTGGTATCCTTCACCAAAGGAATGGTTGAGTCAGAATATGCATTCAAATCTACAGGAGAATAATCCAGTTGGTCAACTGTGACAATTCTCCTTTCGTGAGGGAAACAAACAATACAAAATAATGAGGATGGAATATCATCCATCTCATAGATCCAGTTTCACCCCAACAAAAGGTTATAGTCTAATCTTGCATCAACTATCTCAACTTCGATATTAACAGTCTTGCCCCCAACACAGATGGGCAAAGCTAGAACAATACCATACATCTTGTGAGAATGACCATCAAACGCAGTTAGAAGAGTGGTTTAAGGAACAGCTGTGGGAGATCCAATACCCCTCCAGCATGCAAGAGATATTACACATGTGGAAGTGCCATAATCTATGACTGTTCGAAATATATTGAATTTCCGGTGAGTCGATTTGATATGGAAATCCATATGATGAGGAAGTATCTTTTGAAAATTTGACATATAAAATGTAATCATAAGAGAATTATTTGGATCAACAGCCCCAATAGCTGTGACCAAAGCACTCTGCTGAACCAGACAAGACTGGAGCAGCTGTAACATGGATATGGCACAAGGATTTTGAGCTAGATCTTCTACAATCGAGTAGTTCTGGGAAACCTTGGAATTAGGATTGATTGGTGAACATTTTGAAGACCCTTTTGGCATTCAATGTATAGGCTCAACAGTACGCCTAGTAATATTGTGTGGCTCAGTACTATCAAGAGCACCCTTGGCTTTCGAAGACTTGGCTTCACCATAATCATGACATCTCATAGCGATATCTACGTGAGCACTCGTCATGTATATGTTTGATGTACTTTCCCCTTCCTGGGTGCCCCTAGACGAAGCCCAAGTATTTGGATTCATGCTAGAAACTAATTGTTTCCCTTCGGGAAAAGGGTTTGTTAGCACAGCCTGGGAACTAGAAAACCCTGTTGAGCTAACAAGCACTGCACATCTTGAATTTTAAGGAAAAGGTGTGTAAGATGATCTCCAGTGCATAATTTTCATGAAAATTTCACTTTCATTTTATTATACTTTTTACCCTCTCCAACATGATTTTTTGATTTGTTTTCATTCCCCTTCCCATCCTTGTCTTATTTATTTTATTCCATCACTTCTTCTTCCCATCAGATTGTTGATTTCCTTTGGGATTGGACGTTTGGAGAGCATTAATTTCCAAGAACTGGAAAGGAGTTGACACTAAAGGCACAACCTGACCAGAAGAAGAATATTGTATAGACAATTGATGCAATTGACTTAATAGGTTAGCCACACCACTATCAATCGAACCAATAAGCCCAACAACATGAGGATCGGGTTTAGTTTTGGCTAAGTTTAATTTGTAGTGAGGAGCATCTAGAAATTTTTTATTAAGGACTCCAGACTAAGAATAAATCAGTTCTAATTGTTGGGCCCTAAAAATAGTCTTCTCTTTAGAAAATACCACTGAAAGGGACACATCCTTAGAAATTTTCGGATGTAAAGATTTCAAAAACCACTCAAGAAGGAATTCACTTGGAATTTGGGCTTTAATTATCCTCTTCCTCCTTCACCATTCCTGAAAATGGTTAGAAATGCCATAAGTTGCCTTGTCCTACTGAAAATTTGTCAGGGGGTCAGTCCCGACATCATAATGGACAAGTAACTAAAAGTGATTTAAGAAAATAGTATCCAACTCTCCAAAAGAGAAAAAAATGCCCCCAATTAACTCAATATACCATTTTCTAGCATTTCCAGTTAAGTTTCTTTGAAATAATCTCAACCTAATCGAATCATTAATCGGGGAGTTCGAGGAACACCATAAATGGAAAGTTGTGATATGCTCTATCGGATCCACACCAGTTTTCCCTTAAAACTTTTAAATAGCTGAGGGGAGCTCAATGGGGACTGTTGGGCACCGGATTTGTATACTTTTCTCTCCCATTTTATTCCATCCTTCTATCTCTTTGTATCATTATTTTTCTTAAACCATGAGGTAAACCCCTTTATTTTATCTTTCATGGAATATTTGATTAATAAAGTAATTGTCATGGAGGTTTTACCTTTTTTCAATATTAACTACGATATTTCTACACATTTGGCCAAACTTCGGGAAGGTTACATCCATGTGTCATGGAATAGCCCATAATTTCCAACACTACCTTCATTTGTTGTTACAGCATAACAGACTCTGTTTCACACTAGCATTATTTCAGGCCTTTTTATGGTTTCTTTCTGGGAAATTAGGTTGTTTTTGTAACAAAGTATATTTTTTTAAATATTGAGTTGCTGAAGGGAATCAAGGATTTCTAGAACATATGTATAAAGAGGGCCTACGGGCTGTGAATCAGGGTTAAGCCCAATAACATACATATCTTGTAACATTGTATTCTTCCATTAATTGAGTGCACAACATCTTGCTGTTTCACCTGTAATTCATGAGTTTTCCGCAACCCTGATCAAAGATTTGGGCCCACTCTTATGATCAGGCATTTCAGTTTCCTTTATTTTTATTGTCTCCATGTTTTAGTTTGATTTCATTACTGCTATTACAGTATAATATTTCAATTGCTATTAATGTCTTTTTAATTGTACAATTTATTTTAATTGATGTTACAGTAGACTATGTGTTATGGATTTAAGCATGTGATCTACAACAGGTCATGTGATTGCTCCTGCATATACTGTGATGTTAGTCTTGTAACAATTGACACCCTTAGGTTGATAATTTATGTGGAAAATGGGTTGAACATTGTTCATATCCGGACACCAAAATTTTGGCGCCGTTGGTGAGGAAGGCTAACAGGTTCAGGAACAAGATCTGCAATTGATCTAAGGGTCAATCTCTTACCTAGGGGAGGGAATTTATTGCCCTACTTCAAGTCTTGAGCGTAGTGCTTTGTGTTTTATTTCCTTCTTTTTATTTTTTTTCTTCAGAATTGATCTCTCGTTTTGGGGAGGGAATCTATTACCCTGCTCCAAGACCTGAGCATAGCATGTTGTTTTTCTTTTTCTTTTATTTTTATTAAAACTGATCCTTCATCTTGGGGAGGGAATTTTTCTACCCTTCCCTAAGTCCTGGGCATAGTTTCCAGCTTTCTGTTTTGTTTGATTCTTTTTTTTTGAAGGGAAAACTTCTCGTCACGAGGAGGGTATTTGATTACCCTACTTCAGGTCCTGAACTTGGATTTTTATTTTCTTTTGGTATATCATCTATTTAAACGTACTCTCTTATCCCAGGGAGGAAGCTATCTATTCTGCTCCAGGTCCTGAGTTATTTTTGTTAATTTAATGAACCCTCTTCACAATTTGTATGAACAAGGATATAAATATGAGGGGAAGAGGAAGACCCCCAAAGAAAGTAAATGATCTGGGAAGGAAGACATATATTCAAGAGATCATTTAAAAATATAGATCTGAGGCATCAACCCATGCTGCTGTCAAGGTAAGAGTTGAGACGAAGTCTAAAGGGTAGTCTTTGGAGCAACTAATGCCATCCATAGTACCAGAAGGTATGCCTTCAATGGAAAAATATTTAATAAACAAGGTATCGGTGGGAGAAACATCCTTACCATCAGTAGAAGGGGAAGAAATAACAAGTAGAGGATCAGAAGAACTGAGCAATTCTAATTGGGAAGGAGAACCCCCAAAAGGGTTTTCATCACCACGAGACCAAGGAAGAGTTGTAAAACCTTATACATTTGAATTAAGAAATTCCGACTTGGAGAGAGAATTCTTGAAGTATTTTGAGTTGCCAAGGGACCAGCAAAGTGCGGTGAAACTTCCCATAGTTGAATCACTCCAGGTACTAGCTGCAAAACCAGTCGAAATTCCAAGCGAGTATTGGAGGGTATTTATGGCACCTGTAAGTTCCTCTATTGACTTTCCTATCAAAAACATTACAGGTGATGCACCGATGAGACCCATCCCTTGAACAACTCTACCTAGCTTCCATGGGCTTTCTTTTGAAGACCCTGATACATTCCTCTTCAAATTTGACATTGTTTGTAGAGGATACAATTATATTTCTAATGCTCAGAAATTGAAAATATTTCCTGCTACCCTGAAGGGGACAACCCTGAGATGGTTCATGGGCTTAGGAGGGAGTATGATTACCTCATGGGAAGGGATTAAAGGAGGAAAATATTTAAGTTTTCATAGAAAGAGGACAAAAACACAGAGGACTGTGTGGAATGATTCAAGTACATATTGCAAAAGTCTGGACATAGTGACCTAGACAAGGACATTCTAAAGATCATTTTTCTTTGAGAACTTAGGGAAGACTCCCTGCAACTTTTGAACATAGTAGGAAAAGGGGATATTTCAAAATAAGACTTTGACACTATCTGTGACTATTGCATTAAGTGTTCAAAGGGGGCTACAAGGAGTGGAAAAGGAATTTGGTCATCAAAGACTTCCGGTGGAGGGCTTACAAAGGAAGAAATTGGAAACCTACTGGACAACCTAAGGACTGATATCCTGAGCACATTATCCGCCTAAATGGACACTCTACAAGAAAATAGAAATAAATGGAGTTGGAAAATACTATGGCTATATTTTTCCAACAGTACAGAAAGAAGCATCCTTTGAAGTAATGTTCGTTAAACACAGTGGAAGCCTGTGCAATCTTTGAACAAAATCATGCGACCAACTCATGTCCTTCTTTTCTCAAACTGAAGGCAGTATTTCAAGGGGAAAGTGAAGAAAGTGTGGTAGACCAGCTATACTTCATGGGGTAGAAGAAGCCATGGAACCCTCAACCACTAGCTATGAATCCAAGTATATTTCAGGACCCATATTGGTATTTTATAATTTTAATATGGGCCCCAAATCTACACCTTTTTTGGCTATGTGGTCTCAATATCAGTATCCCCCTTGGCAACAATGGGTTCCACAGGCCAGTCTGAACCCTTCATGGAATCAAAACTGGCATGCACCCTCTCCTACTGGTTAGTTTCCTCATTCTATGCATCAACAACAACTTTGGTTTCCCTATAATGCACCTCCAGGAAACCCAACCATTAGACCCTAGCTTCCTATCTAGCCTAACCCGAATCCTAATAATAAAGGGGTTCAACAAAAAAACACTCTTAACCTTCCATCTTACAGAATTTCTACCACTGGAATTAATGAGATAAACCCACAATTTGGGTGGGTAGTAAATGCACCCACTTCACCTATTATTATACAACAAATTGACAATGAAGATATAGAACCAAAACGAGGGATAGTTAGGAAAAAATTAGACCAAAACACAATGAACCAGACACCTCCCCGATATGTTCCTAATCAAGGTCATTCAACTTCTCCTCTATATCCTGAAAGACTGACCTTGAATAAACCAAACCCTCAAGTAGATTTTGGTTTCCTAGGGTAACTACAAAATATTTTTGTTAAAATACCCCTGCTACAGGCTATGAGGGATGTACCTATATATGCAAAAACCCTTAAAGGATACTTCTCTAAGAAACTAGGGAATAAACCTAAGGATCCATCAACCATTCATGTGATGGGCAGATTATCGGACATTATGTTAGGAAAGATCATGCCTGTAAAATACGGAAACCCGGGAAAGTCGATTCTGATAGTACAGATCAATGGGGTTGAAATCCCAAATGTAATGGTAGATTTGGGAGCTGCCATAAACATTATCACCTCTGAAACAATGGACACCTTAGGTCATGGAAACATTAAACCAACCCCTACTATCCTAGAACTAGAAGATGGGTCTACAATTAAACCAGTAGGGAAATTGGAGGATGTGATTATTTCAGTAGATTCATGGCGTTACCCTATGGAACTCCTTGTATTACATACTCGGTCTTCAATTGGTGGTAACTCATTAATCCTGGGAAGACCTTGGCTTGCAACTATAGATGCCTACATAGGGTGTCGATCTAGGCATATGATCATATCAAATGGGACGGTTACAAAGAATCTTACTCTTTATCCTCCTGCGGAACCTAGCCCATCTGAAAAATTATTAACCAGTCAGAAACCTCTATTTGTAGAAGAGCCTGAACCTGAAAATGAAGATGTTATACCAGTCCTCACTATTGGGCAGGCCCTTCAATTCAAAACAGAAACCGAGGACGGTGCCATTAACACTTTAATTAATGGTTCCAGTTCTATTTCTGATTCAACTAGATAGATTTTAGAATCTGCTATGAGCTATGAAACATAGGAAAACATTGACCAAGAAGATGACATGGAAGACATTCCTGTAACCTCATCCCATGATAGTATTCCAATTGAGATTGAACCTGGGAAAACACTGAATAGAAACCCAAACCTGTCTGAATCCCAGATAAAACAGCTGTTGAAATTCCTTCAAGATCATCAGGAAGATTTTTCCTGGGATTGTACCGAGATGAAGGGGATCCCTGCTAACTTATGTACTCATCATATTTATATTAAGGAATATTTCCTCCCTGTAAGACAATCCCAATGGAGAATGAACCCTGCTCTCAAAAACATTTTCAAGGAAGAATTACAAAAATTATTGGATGTAGGATTTATTTACCCCATCTTAGATAGCTAATGGGTATCTCCGCTAGTTATTGTTCCCAAAAAGAGTGGTAAATGGTAGATATATATGTAGGTTACAGGGAACTAAATAAGGCAACGCAAAAGACCCTTTCCCTTTACCATTCATTAACCAAGTCCTAGATACTTTGTTTGGGAAGAAGCTCTTTTCCTTCCTAGATGGATTCAATGGATATAACCAGATCGAGATAGCCCCAGAAGACTAGGATAAAAAAAATTTCACATACCCATGGGGAACCTTTGCATACAGGGTCCTCCTATTTGGCCTGTGTAATGCTCCTGCTACCTTCTAGAGGGAAATATTGGGAATCTTTTCTGATTTGGTCGATGATAGCGTTGAAATCTATATGGATGATTTTACTCCATATGGAAACTCATTTGAGGAAGGATTGGGAAATATAGAGAAAGTACTCAAAATATGTAAGCAGACCCATGTATCTTTGAGTACAGTCAAATGCCATATGATGAGGGAAGAAGAAGTAGTATTGGGACATTTTCTCTTAGCTGCTGGAACTCAAGTTGATATAGCTAAAGTAGATGTAATATTACACTTTCCGGTACCCAAGACACCCACACATGTGTGTATATTTATTGATTGTGCTAGTTATTACAGACGCTTTATAGAAAATTTTGCTAAAATAGCATGTCCACCTTTTCAATTGCTAACAAAAGATGCAAAATTATTGTGGACTGAAGACTATGAGACATGTTTCATGAAAATTAAAGGGTCGGTTTTCATGGCTCCAATCCTCTGAGGACCTGACTGGGCATTACCATTTCACATACATAACGATGCTTCTCAGACAATAGTAGGGGTTGTTTTAGGACAACAAGTAGACAAAACACTGTATGTAATTTACTATGTCAGCAAGAATTTAATTCCTGCTGAATTAAATTACACAGTGACAGAAAAAGAATTCCTTGATGTCATTTATGCTATCAATAAGTTCCGACACTAAATTACCGAGTATTCTACTGTTGTCCATACTGATCATGTAGTAATAAGGTATTTGATGAATAAACCTATTACTCCTGGATGTATTACAAGATGGTTGCTATTGCTTCAAGAATTTGATATCAAAATATTAGATAAACCAGGAAAAGATAATGTAGTTGCTGATTTCCTATCTAGAATGGATAACAATGATGAATTCACACCTATAGAAGATAGTTTTCCCAATGAACATATTTTTTCAATTTCTACTAAACCTTCGTGGTATGCAGATACTACTAACTATCTTGCTAGAGGGAAAGTGCCTCTTCATTTGTCATACAGGGAACAATGGAAAATTATTCATCACAGTGCTCGATATTCTTGGATGGAATGATACCTTTTTCATACATGAGTGGATAAGAAGATTTAGCACTGTGTGTCCAAGCATGATATTTATGAGGTATTGAGAGTTGCCCATGATGGCCCTTATGGAGGGAATTTTGCAGACAAAAGAACAGACCATAAGGTGCTACAAATGGGATATTACTGGCCTTCTATCTTTCGCGATGCACAAATTTTTTTTAGTAGGTGTGATAGTTTTCAACGAATGGGGTAGCTTGGTCAAACTGATGAAATTCCTTTGCAGGCACAGGTAGTCCTCGAGCCTTTTGATAAATGGGCTATTGAATTTGTTGGACCCTTTAACCCACCCTCCCAGCAAAAATTCCACATCTTGGTCCGTACTGATTATGTGACTAAGTGGGTAGAAGCCAAGGCTATTACGAAAGCAACAGAGAAGGTGGTCTCAGATTTTCTATTTGAAGAAATTTTTGCTCATTATGGTACTCCAAGAGATGATTGTTTCAGATGGAGGAGAATAGTTCACATCAAACATGATAGCAAAGCTTATGCAGAAATATGGGGTCAAGCATAGGGTGACATCTCCATACCACCCCTAGGCGAATGGAAAAGTTGAAAGCACGAACAAGACATTATAAAATATCTTGACAAAAATTGTGGCATACCTTCATCAAGATTAGGCTCAGAAGCTCCCTGAAGCTCTTTGGGTGTACAGAACAACATGGTGGAATACAATTGGGTTTTCCCCATTTGATTTGGTTTATGGGAAATCCCCATTGTTTCCAATATAATTTGAAATCAGTACACTCATAACAGCTCTTAAATTTGTTTTGGATTTTTCAGATGCCCAGAAACATCGACTGGCCTAGCTCAATGAATTAGATGAAATCCGTTTAATGGTTGTCCAGAGAGCTACTGCTATTTAGAAAAAGAGTATGAAATGGCATGATAATTTTATTAAGAACAAGGTGTTTAAGAGTGGAGATTGGGCACTACTCTATGACTCATGCTTCAAGTATTTTAAAGGAAAGCTTTGCACTTGCTGGATGGGACCTTATGAGGTGGACGATGTATTTGATAATGGAACAGTCAGGCTAGTCACAATTGATGATACACGTGCTTCATTTATAGTCAATGGACATCGCCTAAGATTATACAACCGCCTGTCTTCTAAGGATGATTTTTTCAAATACCTCTCTAAGAAATATGGTTTGAAGGTTATCTGAGTAGAGAACTCTTCCTCTGCATCCTTGTCTTTAAAAAAAAAAAAATTTAATTAAATTAAAATATAATAATAATAATAATAATAATAATAATAATAATAATAGAATAAATAATTATGTTGTTTATCTTGTTGTCTTTTTGCAAGAGTTACTACTAAGGAGTAAAAATCAAAGAAAAAATTTCTAAGTATCGGTTGCTGCTACTCATGTGCTGTTACTCGGTTGCTGCTACTCATGGTGTTGTTACTTGGTTTTTGCTACTTATGGTGTTGTTACTTGGTTGCTACTACTAATGGTGCTATTACTTGATTGTTGCTACTCATGGTGATGTTACTCTGTTGCTGCTACTCATGGTGCTATTACTTGGTTGTTGCTACTCATGGTGTTGTTACTCAATTGTTGCTACTCATGGTGTTGTTACTTGGTTGCTGCTACTCATGATGTTGTTACTCGATTGCTGCTACTCATGATGTTGTTACACTGGATGCAGCTACTTGATGTTGTTACACTGGATAATGTTACTTGCACTGTTGTTACTCTGATGTTGCTACTCGCACTGCTGTTACTTTGATGCTGCTGCTCTCACTACTATTACTCCAGATGTTGTTACACCGGATGTTGTTACTCACACTGTTGTTACTCTGGATGCTACTACTCGTGCTGTTGTTACTCTAGATGCTGTTACACTGGATGTTGTTACTCGTACTACTATTACTCTAGATGTTGCTACTCGCACTGATGTTACTCCAGATGTTGTTACTTGTACTATTGTTACTTCCTCCGCATCATTACTTCGTCTTCATCCTACCAACTGTCACTTCATCCAGGTAGGCCTCCAGGTACACCTCCATGTGGCTTTTACCGACTTAATTAAATATCCCATGTGAAGACTTTAATGCCGCGGACGAAAAAAATTTAAGTGGCAGGGGTGCCGTCATAGTTCAAGGACAGCGTAATAATGACCTCATAAATCATTATGACAGTCTGTGTGTGGTACACCTTATGATCCATATCAACATTTTGTATAATCATTCAATATGTGTTGGGATCTGTAATATGTATTTTCCATTCCATACGAAATAATTATTGTTTTTATTCATTACACTTACCATATTATTTTATGATTTTTCTTAGTTTCCAGGAATTACCATTCGTATTTACCGTTACCGCCTTTCATTTTCACCATGTTGTTCTTCCGAATTTGGTATCCACCATTTCTCCCAATGGTCTATTGTCCCAAGAAGTTCTACTACAAGTCCCCATAGTATGGGTGGGCTGGTTGTGTGGCATGAGCCTAAAAACACAGCTTCAGTTTGTAGGATTCCAGCGGTATGGAAAATATTTGTTGATGCAGGGTGGGTTACATACTTCTATAGATTACAGGGGTTTGAAAGGGGAGTTACAATGGAGTTTGCACTTAGTTTAGACGAGAATTACTCGTGGATCAGAGGACTGGAAGTTCCTATCATAGAGGAGGTAATTGTAGAGGTTAGTGGGCTGAGATAGTAGGGGTAGCAATGGTTTTCTCAGAGAGTTTCTCTCCCAGAATTTCTTGAATTATTCTGACAGGTAGGGGAAAGTGTCATTCAAATTGGCAAAGGATATGAGCGCAAGACTGTGCCGTATCCTTGGAACAAAGTTGCATGTTTTGTAATAAAATACATCACTTCTGAAGGCCGAGCCACAACTTTGTTTAAGTATCATTTTAAAATTATAACGCACCTTAGATTTCCAAAGGCTTAGGTGCATGCCTTAAATATGCCCTTCTTCCTATTGAAACAGTTTCAACACATGGCACAGTCCACTCAATGTTCGCACCGGATGCCGGTAGTGCTCTCGAACCACGGATTGGTGCGTTTATTGGTCATGCATGTAATAAATAGGCTTCGGGTCTCCTGGATGGAACTCTATGGATCCTCAGAAGAAGAGATATAAATCATTATTGCTACTAGAAGAGTAACCAGTCTCTTCGACTGGTTTGGCAGAAGAAGAACTTTCGGAAGGAATTGATCAAGAGGAACCCAAAGAAATGGAAACGGAGGTTGATCAGGAGGAACCTGAAGAAGTGGAAATGGAGATTCATCAGGAAGAAATTGAAGAAATGAGAATGGAGAAGATAATTGGTGACACAATTGAGGATGTCACACAAGAACCAACCTCACCTGAGGAGCCCACAGATAAGTAATTATGGATATCGTGCAAGAAGTCGAGACTCTCATACAGTCGTTGAATTTTTTCAGTGAATAACATGGGACTGAAATGGAGGACAGAGGAATGGAAAGTGATGTTTTTTTGCAAGAAAAAACATCACCTGCCCAAGTAGATATGGATGTTGAAATAAGTGGGGGTGCTGCACAAGAACCACCCCTGATTCGGCTAGAACATGATTCAACCTATGAAATTGACGTTGTCCCTCAAGGACTAGTATCGACTGTAGAAAAAGAAGAAATTCCTGAGGAATGGGAAGGTATAAAAGGAATAAACCAGGAGGTTGATATTGTCACACAAGAACCAGTATCGACCCTAGAAGAAGAAATGATGAAAAAAGAGTGAGAGGACAGAAGTGAAACAAGCTTTGGAATCTAGGATGCCCCACAAGAACCATCATCGACCCTGGCTGAGGTAGTAATGCATGAAGCTCAGGCTCAAGCCAGAAATGAGGATGATGAGTCTATCACCCATTATTCGTTCTATTCCATGATGCCTAGAGGAGAGAGGGGATTCCACTTGCCTAAATGATTAATGGAGGAAGTAGTTGTTCCACCATTGCTTAAACTTGTTGACACAACCAAGATAGGCCCAGTCACTATCGAATCTCTGTTGGAGCACTCAGAGGCTCGCAGGGAAGATAGGATTCCTATGGAAACACTGGAACACAGAGTGGTCGATGGAAATGTTGACGAAATGACAGGAGTCCCTGAAGGGAATATAGAGGAAGAAGCCCCTGAAGATAGGGAGCCCAGTGAGAAAGGCTTAACAGAAGAACCGATTGAGAATACCGACAGCATTCCGACAGCTCCCAAGCCTATCATAGGCATATAAATTGAATTTATCATCAGATAGGAATAGATTCAACAATGTGGGAAAAGAAGGTTACCTCTCAAGAAGAGGTATCAACTGCAATTTAGTGAAACCATGAGACTGAAAAGGGAGGTTTGGTATTTGAAAAGGAAAGTTTCCCAGCTGAAAAAGAAGGTAAAAATCTACATATGGAGGGTAGTAAAACCAAAAATTGAGGTCTCCTTTGTAGCCACCCAGATTGGCCCGATTGAAGAGTTGTTTGAAGGCCGAGAATTTTTATTGGCCGCTGAGATCCAGAAGTGGCAGTCTGCTGCAAGTGACCATAAGAAATAAATAGTTCAGGTTCAAGAAAAAGCTGTGAGAGTTGTCATAGGATACATAGATCAGTTATATAAAGTGCGGCTAAAACAAGCTAAACAGAATGCCAGGATAAAAGAATTGGAAGAACAAGTGAAACTGCTGCAATCAGATAAGGAGAAGATGGTCTCCCTGTCACAACAGGTAATGGCCTGCAGGCCTCTTGTAAATAGCTATGCCTTATTCCTTCTTGATAAATTTCTTTTCTTTTGTATTGAAATTATATATAAGGAGGTTTGGTACAAAATTGAGGACCCCATTGAATTTCTCCGTATTTTAAAAATTCATGATATCATAAGACAACACTTAATGTGCGAGCTCTACATGCATGGGTATTTCTTGAGGCATGACCAGTCCTTTAACCATGTTTTATTCATGGGGTACATTCATTTAAGAGCTTTTACCTCATATACCATCAATCAGATTAAGTGGAGAAAGGCCTAGAATACATTTGAAGAAAATCAAATTGGAAGGCCATTAATGGTGATGAAGGAGCATGATCAGTCCTCAAACATTTATAATAATAATTACACATTTCTATAGATTAAGGGCCATAGAGAACAAATTTTGGCAACCCAGAAATGGTGTGCTAACCTATGTGTCGAACATATTACAATGTTCTCTAAATAAGTGCTTGAAAGTTGTCAAAAAATGTGGATGTTGTCATCCTCAGCCGTCAGAGGATGAGAACCATTTGGGGCACCTAATTTTGCATGGACTCTAGAGAGGATGCCACGTTTCGTAGCATGTATTCATACCTGTGGGGTCAGATGGATGGGACTGAGGTTTTCGTTTCCCCTTATCTGGTGATATACTCTTGCATACAATGTTGACCCAGATTGGTGGAAGGATGTTGTTTTGACAGAAGGATATAAACCACCAAGGATGGAAATGGCTGAAGAATATGATCTCACAAAGATTCATGATAGTCACAATCAGTCCAATCCATATCTGAGGACACAAAGAGCTGCATGAGGACATGCAGATAGACTAGTTGGGGGGAGATGTTGGGCACTGGATTTGTATACTTTTCTCTCCCATTTTATTCAATATTTATATCTCTTTGTACCATTTTTGTTCTTAAATAAATGAGGTAAACCCATTTATTTTATCTTTCATGGGATATTTGATTAATAAAGTAATTGTCATGGAGGTTTTAACTTTTTTCAATATTAACTCCGATATTTCTACAAATTCGGCCAAAGCGGGAAGGTTATAGCCGTGAGTCGTGGAACAACCCATAATTTCTAGCACTACCTTCATTTTATTGTTACAGCGTAATAGACACTGTTTCACACCAGTGTTATTTCAGGCCTTTTATGGTTTCTTTATGGGCAACTAGGTTGTCGTTGTAACAAAGTATATTTTTGTAAATATTGAGTTGTTGAAGGGAATCAGGGATTTCCATAACATTTTTATAAAGAGGGCCTGCGAGTTGTGAATCAGGGTTAAGCCAAATTACATACATATCTTGTAATAGTATATTTTTCCATTAATTGAATGCACAAAATCTTGTTGTTTCACCTGTAATTCATGAGTTTACCGCATCCCTGATCAGAGAGTTGGGCCCACTCTTCTGATCAAGCACTGCGTTTTCCTTTATTTTTATTTTCTCCATGTCTTAGTTTGATTTTATTACTTCTATTACAGTATAATCTTTCAATTTTTGTGAATGTATTTTTAATTCTGAAATGTATTTTAATTGTTGTTATAGCAGTCTGTGTGTTATGGATTGAAGCCTATGATATACAATACATCATGTGATTTCTCCTGCATATACTAGGTCATTAGTCTTGAAATAACTGATGCCCTAGGGTTGATAATTTATGTGGAAAAAGGGTTGAATATTTTTCATATCCGGACACCAACAGGGATCGGACGCCAACCTAGACTATACCAAATAGGATCGTTAGTAAATTTCAATAGATCTGGAAAGTTTAACATTGCAAGAAATTGTAAACGAGGAGGAGCCTGGGAATTCCATCCCCCATAGGAAGGATTTCCCACATTCTGAAAAGAATAACCTAGATTTGTTGAGGCACCAGGTTGCCAGATATTGTTCATAGAGAATGCTGGGCCATAAGAAAATCTTTGTGACCCAATATTCAGAGAAATACCCCCCCCCCCCCCCCCGCCCCCCCAAACATAGAGTTACTATAGACAGGACCATTCCCTCCAACCTAGGTATTGAATGAAGAGGAAACCCCTTGGTAAGGGTTCCAAGAATTTGCAAATGAAGCTAAATCCTGAGAAGTACTCAATGAAGGGAAAGGAACATTCCCTTGCTGACCAATGAGAAACTGATTCCCTGCTCCTAATGCTATAAACACAGGGTTGCATCTCATAAAAACATTAGAACTTTGACATCCCAAAAAAGGATTGAAACCTTGAGTCTGAGAGGAAAAAGGTACGGATCCTAAGGAAGGGTTTGAATGAGGGATGTGCCCATTCCAAAGAGGAACCCTTGAAATGAAGCTGATCCACTAGCCATAGAAGGAATGGATGTGGAGACAGCTGAAGAAACTGAAAAGGAGAAAGATGGAATCCCACTAGAGGTCATTCCAAAAGAAAAGGGACCAGATTGAGGAGCATGTGCTTGGGTGTAACCAGAGCCAAACATAGTAGCACTAGAAGTGATTTTCGATATAGAAATAGTGCCCCCTCCTTCCATTGAAAGAGGAGTCTGAACACCTACAGTGCTCACAGCCGAAACTGTGTTCCTATTCATGGCCATCAAAAGGTATGGATATGACAGATAAGGAATTTCCAGTGTCTGGGACTCAGGTTCGATGTGCTGAATAATGTAAGGATAACTAGCAGGAAGAGGATATGGAAGAGACTCAGTAGGCTAAGGTACTTCCTCTATTTCTACTTCTTCTATTGGAAATAAAAATTTAGAGATGTGTGAAGCACTCCTCTCTATACTGACATCGACACTAGAACCTCCCATAGAAACTTAAAGCCCCGACGGAGGATATATCTCCGCTGCGTTTGAAACCACATAGTGAAAATCACCCTCCGAATTACTCCTACACCTTCTTGAAGAAGGCTCGGCACTTGTAGGAGACAATCCACGAATCCTCCTCGATTGACGAGGCAATCGGTCAGCCACTTTAAGAGATTATATTAGACTCAAAAAATTTATGAAGCTAAGAAATCTATGAGAAAAAAACACACTCTAAAAATTTCCTAAGATATAGCCAGGCAAGTAGCTCTCGAGTATTTCTGCTCTGAGTGATGAGGACTAGACACCAAAATACAAGACAGGGAAATAATAGGACCTTCCGAAAATATTTTGGGGTAATTACGCACTAGGCCTACTAGAGAAGGTAACAAAAATAGTTACGCTGACCTCCTAACAACAGCCTTTACCGGTGCAAGTCCCCAAGATTTGCAAGGGCACATTCCAACAGTACTGAGGGAAGTGATGCAATGTCTGTCTCAGGTACCATGGATTTCCCCCACACAGTCACCTGTGTGGTCCCTTGGATAGGCAACTAATGACACCAATCCGTATCAGCAGCTGGGAAAAACAGTCTTAGGTCAAGATTCAGCAAAATAGGAGAGGGGGTATCTCTCTTCTCTGCTTGCACTATCCCTCGTGCTTGATTCTATGGATGAGATCTTTCCTAGTCCACTTAACAGTGTTGGATTTCACTCATTAATAAACTTTCTATGTTTAACAATTTGAGCGACCTTGGAGAGTTAACTCTCCACTCACCAAATCCAAGGCCCTACAACCTAGCTAGTTTGTGTATGATTAATGACAATAATATGAAAACTTCTAGTTTCTTTTAATTAGATTTCTTATTTTAAGTTGGTTGTTACATAAGTTAGGGGCTCATGGAAGCGAAACTGATGGTGTTTTATAACATAGAAGAAATCAATGAAAACCTAGTTACATGCAAATGCAATGATTTCCTTTCGATGAAAAGTAATTTATATTTTGGTTCTATGAAACTAATAAGAAAAAACTTTGATGTTTTATTTTTAGACACTCACTCTTCACACAATTTATAAAGCTAAGAAAAATACTAAAATGCTCAAATGCACTTCATGCAAACTACCAATGATATGCAAATCCTAATATGCTAATTCTAAAGAAACAAAAAGAGTTCCTAGACAATGGTTCGATCACTTTTTGAGAGAAAACAAGGCTAGTACGAAATGGAACTCCTATGCATAAGAACGCAAAAATGCACTCGATACAACAGAGAGAAATCAAAAGACTTCCTTTGAAATCAAGCCAAGAACCAAAGACTTGAAATCAAGTAATAAGCTCCAAAAGATGTAATGAAACCATAAAAACAAACTAAAAGCAAAAGCTATGGAACACACAAAATGTGTTTGGGCTTTTCAATTATAATGGAAGATAAGATATTTCAAGAAACAAACAAAAACTACCCAAGAACCAGAATCAAGCCAAATGAGTTTCAACAAGGGCTTCAAAAGTGCTCAATCCAACTGTGCTACTCTCGTAGTAGGACTTAAATGAGAAAAAAATAACCAAGAGAATAAATCAATTGATTTGGCACAACAACACAATCTTGCAACGAACATTCTCTCAAAAACCAAAACAAGATTCTTCAAGATTCGCAACAAGACAAGTTCAAGAAATCGAGAAAACCGAAATAGACCAAAGAGGAAAAAAGTATAAGTGAAGTAATGCATAGGGCTAATAAGAGCAAACAAATAGAGGCTCACTGTTCTGATAGGTCAAAACAACTAAGAACTTCAGGAAAATCTCTCGGTACTTTAGCTGCAATTGCAAACATAAAAAACAAAGAAATTCACCAAATGGATAGGTTTTCACAAAACAAGAGAGAAATGGATATGAAATCACCATAAACACAGTCCAGAGACCTTAAAGATACCAGAGGATTGGTTCAATATAGACAAACAAGACTACAGAGGATGAAAACCTAAATTTTTATATTTTCCAGCAATACACAGTTTTACAGTGTGCAACTAGTGTGCATATGCGACTGTAAGAAAGGAAGCTCGCATATACGCGAGTCCCTTTAGAAAAAACAGAAGGTATACACAACTATGCAAAGAAAAAGTTGTGTATGGAAATAAAGATAGGGAAAAAGTAAAAAGTCAAGCCTGTTCAAGGGACCAGGTTTTCTGTCTGACTGAAAAAATACTTGCTAGACTATAAAAAGTGATGAAACCTGTTAAGAACCGACAAGACAAATAAAACAAGCCAAACGGGAAATCACAAGAATGTGATCCCCAGTGGAGTCACCATTTCTGTTTTAGGAATTATTACCCTAAATGTCTTGGGTTGATTAACCTTCATAGATCAGGGGCATGCCATTACAAGAAGGACTCACTTAACCAACTTCTATGAAAATAACTAGAAACTTCAGGTTCCAGAACTTACCGGGATATCCCTCAGTTTAAGTAGATCTCGCGGGGTGCAAACCTACTGCAACACTTTGTGCTCTGAAATCTATAAATCATAGAGTATAAGATGCTGATAAATGATGCTATAACAACATCATGAGGATATCTGCTACTGAATTGGAAATAGATATGATCATTTTGGTATGATCTTGAAATGGAAAAGGATCTTTCAAGACAGCAGGTGTGGGTGAACCTTTGAAAAATTTGGATACCTTGGCCCGATGTGGACATTGTTTGGTGTAGTGATCCTCATCACAGATAAGATAAGGATAACGAGGTTTTCGTTTTTCATCTAATGGTGAGGTTTTCTCATATTTCTCTTTGGGAGAAGTGTTTTGTTTATTTTTACCTTTCCATTTCCTCTTATTTCCCGATGTTTTAGCTTTGGTTGTAGATTAATCTATGACATGAATATTAGCAGAAGTTTCTAGGGAAGGGTCTCCTTGAGGTGAATCTGGGAGAGTTATGATTAGAGAAGTAGATTTTGATGATTTATTCTTACTCTTTGTAGTATTAACTGTACCAATTAAACCATCATCAGAATGAGAACCAGAAGGAGTTGCAGTAAATTGACCTGGGTGTGGTAAATCAAGAATTTTTTCATATAGAGTACCAGACTGTGTAAATTAGGTCCAAGTAGTGTGCTTGAGCTATGAATTGTTGTTCTGTTACAACACCTCCTTTAGCTACATCTTTGGTAATCTTTGGAAGCAAAGATTTAATAAACCACTCTGCCAGAATTTGATCCGGAATGAAAAATTTCACTAAATGTCATCTACATTGCCATTCATGTATGTGATTTGAAATGTATGTAGACATGCTCTATTTTAATGAAGTTAAAATTTCCATGCCATTGTCATAACGAAATGGCAACTGAAAATGAGTTAAGAAGGTTGTTGCTAAAGTGTTGAAATTATTGAAAGAGCCACGTGGTAACTCAATGTACCACTTTGCAGCTAATCCGATCAATGTTCTCTGAAAAAGTCTCAAACGAATGGAATCAACGATTAAGGATTTGGATCCACACCACAGATGATAAGTCGTTACATGATTTAAGGGTTCTTCTCCTGATTTTTCTTCAAAATTTGGAATATTACTAGGAAACTCAGTGGGAATTTCCAGCCAAAACAGATGATAATAAATCAGATCATTCATCAGCCATGACAAGTCTGGTAAGTCTAAAGTTTCAACGAATGGTATTCGACGGTTAAGGTCTTGTTGTGCAAACTGATAACCTTGAGGAACAATACCAGTACCCAGAGTAGGATATCCAGGATATCCTGGGATAACTTGAGCAGATGGGATTGGAATACCTCTAGGTTATCCAGGGTTAGCCATACCAAACTGAGGCTGAGATGGTATTTGATATGTATAACCAGGGTATGGTTGAATTTGGTAAACTGGATTTTGTCCCATTTTTCCATATTAAAATTTCCCTTGAAATGGTTGACTCTGAAAAAACTAACCTTGAAAGGGTTGACCTGTAAAAGGCTGACTTGTTTGAACCACAGTTGCACCAAGTTTTCCTACATAGGTTTGAATGGTAGACTGAATTGTAGGTCCAATTTTATGAGTAGTAATATGAGGGATTTCCTGTGTAACACTTGTTGGAGTCGTTTGAAGGGTTTTAACAACAGGTGTTTTAGAAACACGAGGGATAGGTGTACTTGGTTGTTGAATGGAGATTTGTGCAACATATTATATAGGAGTACTTGGAGTACTCATACCAGCTTGCCGACTACTAGGCACAAATACCTGTGGAGTAATTTGAAGTGCACTTTGAACAGGCTATCAAACTTGGGTATAACCAAATTTTCTAGTTGGCTGAGTAGGTTGATTGTAAGATACTTGTAAATTAGGCTGCAAAGTTTGTTGATTCAACAAAGGATTCCACATAGTATCAACGCTTACGTAAGGAGCTCCCATTGAAGGTTACGATGCATAAGTTTGACCATAACTTGTCTGAGGAATTAGAACATATGTTTGATAATTACCATGAATATTTCATCCTGCAACCTTGGAATAAGTTCTAGTAAAATGTTGTCCTCCTTGAAAAGATAGTTGCTCTTGATAAAAATGTTGCCCTTGAAAAGGTAACTTCCCTTGAAGAGGTTATTTCCCTTGGAGAGGTTACTGCCCTAGGAAGGATTGATGCCCTAGGAGAAGTTGTTGCCCTTGAAGAGGCTACTGCCCTTGAAGAGGTTGTTGCCCCCCAGGCACTATATAGTCACCTTGAGATCTAGCTTGAGGAATATTTCTGGAAAACATATAGACATGTTCTGTTTTCAAATATTCGGTGGTATATTCATAGAGACCAATTGAGTATGTAAAATTTTCAGAAGATGGATATGCTCATGAGAAAGTGACAAAAAGCAACTGGTACCCAGCAGGAACAGATGGACCACCATACAAAAATGTTTCTAGTGATGAAGAAAACATACATGACTTAGTAGACATGATTGATGAAGTCATGTAACTACCTATGGGTATAGAGTAGAAAGGTATGCAGTGTGCTGAAAAATTGTAACCAGAGTTATGCAAAAATTTAGTAAGTTGATTATACCAGGGATCTGGTCTAAAAGGAACGTAAAAGTAAATTTGTTCACTAAACCTTGGATCTAAATATTCTTGACATGGAGGAATTTTGATCTCTTCTTCCATGTCAGAAATCTCTTAAATACTAATTAGGTCAGGAGGAAGATTCTTAGTAATAAAAAATTTCACTTGAGGTGAACAAGGATGACCAGAAGTCTAGACTATGAATTCTGAAGGTGAATCACACGAAGTAGATTTGATTTCAGGCTCAGATATTTTGGGTTCAATAAATTAAGTATCTGACAATTCACTAGTAATATATTCAACTGTCATTACTTCGGAAATTTCTGGTTTTTATTGATCTTTTTCAATTATCTGAGGTTGATTAACTTCTAAATCGGGATGTATTAAAATGGACGTTTCCCCTCGTTCAATAGACCCGGTTCCTGATTTTTGAACTCCTTTAGATTTATTTTTTTCCAATTTACTAGGTGTATATTTAGGGGGTTTCCCCTCGATTATATGTGAATGTCTTAGTAATTCAACCATGTTTAATATTTTAAAGCACGAATTTAGAAAAATTCAAAAGAAACACCTAAGGTCACTAAAAATCAAGCAAATGAGTAAACATCTACAAAATCTAAGATAAAAAGTACACACAAACAATATGTTTCCACAATAAAATCACTAGTTGATGATGAAATCCAACATCGTGGAAATTAATGTGGATAACTAGCAGCTGGAATAATTACCTTGACAACCTACTTAATGAAATAGTCTGGTGCAAGTAACTCCACTATGCCATCTCTAAGTGAATAGTACCCTCCGAAAATTCCAATTCAGTCTATTCAACGTCTACTACAGGTACAATGGGAATTTCCCTCCACCGTCACCTTGGGAAAATTCCTAAATATTATGGCAACTAAGGTCACTAGCTGACACAAATGCACCTGGGGGAAGAGTCTATGATCCGATATACACGCAAGGGCAGAGTATTAAGCTCAATCCCCTTGAAATATCCTTGGCATGGTAAATCTGAGGTTTGCTAACAAGTGACCCCAGAATCCTCGACAATGGTTAATCTGAGGTTTACCGTTTTTATTACATGCACATCATCTATCTTCACGAATGTAGTAGGTAAAGTTACCTCACTGGGTATGACATGACCTCGTGCTTGACTCTTTTAAGAAGAGCTTTATAGAGTACAAATGCAACAATTGTGTTTCTCTACCGCAAGATGCCACTTTTTTGTTTTAACTGTTTTGGAATTTTTATTACAACCTGTTCCAAAACACTAGCCTAAGCTAAATTGGTGGAATGAGCCCTTGAAAATGTAAAAATGTCTAGATTGATTTTATTAAGCATTGTATTGATTTGGCTGTTATTTATGCAAAGGGGTATGAAAGTGAAACTTGATGAGATTGTGACCCAACTCAAAAATAATATAAATGCATCAATATGAAGAATTCAACTCTTTTGTTTCGATTAATTATATTTAGGAGAAATTTGAATGATATTTGAACTCAAAAGCACAAGCTTCCTCAAATTTTAAATAAAATTCCTTTTAAAAAATAATACAATTTCATTAAGAGCACAATTTCCAAGCACGATCAATTTATCTTTTGCAAATAAAATCTCATTTATTACGAAGTCAAGAGCCACGATTTTATAAAAAAACAAATCTCAAAAGAAATGCCATATCTAAAAAACCCTAAAAATCTAAAAAATTCAAAGCAAATCAAAGATCTAATTATCAATCCTAACTAGGATACCTATGAATATATTTCTAATGATTTCCCTTAGTTGTAATAAGTCTAAGAATGTTTCCACTTATCGCACCAGAAATGAAATCGTGAAAGACTATCTTGTGATAAATCAGGCTTCAGTGATCTAGAAGCTTTTCCATTTTCTAATCAAATAAGAAACAACTATTCTAAAAAATGTAAGGTTGGAAATAATCTTGGTGGCTCAAAGAGAGAAAAACATAAAACCAGTGATCTGACGTAAATAAATGTATCTTCCAAACAAATCAACAGAAAATCAGGGTAAACCCAAACTGTATAACGGAAAAATGATGATCAAACAAGACTCTAAGGTGTTGAAGAGGAGTTCATACACAGGTTCTGACAACTGGAGTGAATCAGGTTGAATTTTAAGAACTTCATTATCTAAATTTGAAAGAGAATTTCAATTTTTTCAAAATTTTCTAGGGGGTGCGTAGCCTCTCATTTCACACCAGTATGCATGCACACTGAACTAAACTAACAAGTCATGCAAGCTGCCACTCTATTTTCCACGGAAAACTGCGCAGACAGAGAAAATGTTGGAAAAAATATTTTTTAGGTTTTCTTTTCTAAGAGATTCTTAAAGTTCGTGAACCCAAATACACTCAAAGAAGTCAAAATAACAAATCTATAATGTAAAACGTATCATAACCAAAGAAAAATAAACTTGTGTTTCCTAGTATGGCCACCAATTTGTTACCAGGATTAATCCCTCTTGTGGATAAGAGCGATCTCCGTAGTACTCCAATGAGCAACTAGAAACAAAGATCCTTTGAATATCTCTTTATTTAGATTATTTTTACTTTATATTATTGCAATCATGACAATAATAGGACATGGTCCTACCTTTCAATAAAAATGTTGGATGTAGTATTTTACCTTTCTCTTCAAAGCAGTTCCTCAATGATGAGAAGAACGTGCAATCACAATCAATACAAAATAACAAAGCACTTGCAACATATAATAATCATAAATAATAAATAGTGATCAAGGAATCTAAGTATTGACATCATTTCCATGAATTTAGAAACAAGACAATGAGAAAAAGAGATTCCTATGCATTATCATAAATTAGAATGAGCAATCTTACAATCAGATGCCTTGATGTCTGTACAATTTTCCTTCAGTTTGATAAGCCTTCCTCTCTAGAATGACCAACATGAAGTGGTGGGCACAAAGGTGTAATATTCATTATGTCAACAAAAACTTGCTAGCTCAGAGACTATGAACTCTATGAACTCTCTCCAACTTAGAATTTATACAAATAAGTGTCTATTCACATTGGTATCTAACCTTCAACTTGAAACCTCAGCTCAATTTATAGAGATATTGAGGTAGTTTCATATGCACTAAGAGAGGGATGGATTCCTCCCATGAAGGGATTTAATTTCCTTGTACCAAGGGATAAACTCCAAGAGTAGAGGGATAAAGCTCAAACTAGCGCAGCTCTAGAGCCTTATAGTTGGGAGAATATTTGACTGACTAGGCTTCTAGAAGTTACTTTTTATTTTAAGTTGCTTTTCATGGGGGTGTGCAGGTTTTAGTGGTGAACAGAGTGACGATTGTCGTGTATAATGGAAGAAATATTAGTGCATGCACATGAAATATTTTAAGGGTTCTACAGAGCTTTTCTCTAATATCCAACACTTGATTCAGGAACATTAGTGTTTTAGACCTCTAAGGGAACATGATATGGACAGTGATAGACCCATATGGAAAATCAAATGTCATGGTGACAAAATGAAGTGTAAAATTAATAACAACATACAACATAATCATAATGGTAAATAACATAAAACAATGGAAACAATGCATATAGAAACACATTATTATTATTCATGACTATTCACCACACATGGATATGACCAGAGTGATTCACTGAGATATACCATGTGGGTAACTACAACAACAATAGAATTACAAACATGTGTTTAAGCCTAATGCATATAAAAATCCATTAACTAACATACCTTCATTCCAAACATACAATACATGTATGACGATTTTCTCTTATCCAAATTCTAGTTTTGCAACTTTAGTTGATGATCTGCATCTCGTGCTCTGTCTCAACTAGCACATCAACATCATAACATATCAAAAACATCACCATGACATCAAATGCATATGATGACCTCATGGAAAACAATCTTAACCAAGACAATGCATGCCTAACAACATATAAACACTAGAATGCATAACAAATTCATATACAACTGGCATGCATTCATGATGATGACATCCAATCAACAACACCACCAAATTTCACATGGTGACACAAATGCATCCAATTAACAACAATAAATTGACAAACATGTATATAACGCTAATGCATATAAAAATCCATTTACTAACATACCTACATGACAAACATACAATACATGTATGCTGATCTTCTCTTATCCAAAGCCTAGTGTTGCAACTTCAATTGATGATCTGAATCTCCTGCACTATCTCAACTAACACATCAACATCATAACATACCAAAACCATCACGATGACATAAAATTCATAATATTACCTCATAAAATTTGTACGATGATATATACATTATTCATTCATTTACAAATAAAAACATGAGGAGAGCCATATATCATAACTGTCATAATACATTCTTATAACCAACATAATAACAACAAAAATATCAAGGATACATTAGACATAGGATCCACATATAAACTAGTGCATTTATAGACAATATTTCAATGAATGAACTTCTTAATAATGAATAAAAAAAACCAACCCGAGATGGGACTACCACTACGTGGGAAGGGCTTTGTTACAATTGTGATAGTGAATACACTGAAGGTCGTCATAAGTTTTGTGAAGAGGAGAAAGAAAATGAACAAGAAAAATCAAAAGAGGAGGATATACACCAAGAAACAACCCTAGAGAAAGAAGAAATGAATCTCACCATATCTTGTAATGCATTAGAAGGAATTACCATTCCTCAAACTCTCAAGATAAAAGGATATATGATGAAGAAATAGGTAATATTGTTGATTAATTCAGGCTGTACCCATAATTTTATTCCTTGTAATATAGCCAAGGAATTGAATTGCTTCCTATATCCAGCACTAGAGTTTTAAGTGATAGTTGCAAATGGAGGGACTATAAATTTCTCTAGAAACTGTCATAATATCAAGCTAAAAATGGGGGAATATGTATTGAATAGTTCAATGATTTCCATTATAATGGGTGGTGTTTATGTTGAACTAGGAGTCCAATGGTTATAATCTTTGGGGATGATAGCCTTTAATTTTAAAGAAATTTTCTTGCATTTGTTTTGGGAAGGAAAGGAAGTTGAAGTAAGGGTTATCGTAGGGAAAATAGGAAATATAATCAGCTCTAATGACGTGAAAAATATTCTGAAGCAATAACAACAGGGTGTAATTTCACAATTATACGCAATAGAGGTTAAAAAATCGAATCATCTATTTCTCCATATCTCCAAAACGTCTTGGACAATCATTCCAACATAATTGAGACTCTAGAATGCCTCCCACCTATTTTTGGTCATGATCATGATATTCATTTGATTCCAAACATGTGGCCTTACAGATATCCCTATCCCCAAAAGAGTGAAATTGAACATCTGGTTGCAGAAATTCAAGAGGTCGGTATAATTAAACTTAGTCAAAGTTCGTTCTCTGTGTAAGTAGTATTGGTGCACAAGAAGGATTGATTATGGTGTATGTGTTCAGATTATAGGGAGCTCAACAAGCTCACTATTAAATACCAACCTAGATCCATCTTAACTCTGGATTTATCAAGCGACAAGAGGGATCAAATATGTCGAGGTGAAAACCTCTTTTTTGAGTGAAAAACTTGAGGAAAGGTTTGCACATCAAAGGATTTCATCCCTCTCAGCGCTTGATAGATTCAGAGTTAAGATGGATCTAGGCTGGTTTCAGTCATGTGCGACCAAGAAAAATCTATTGCTAATATGAGAAACATATGATTAAAGTTATCAATAATATGTAAATACATATAATATTAATATAACCAATTTAAATATGCTAAATATGTATGATATTTATCGATTCATTTTAATTTTAAATTTACTTAGTTACCTGAGTTAGCTGAGATGATAAATATTGTAAAATAACTTTAATGATGAAAAATGATGAAATTTTTTTTAAATGCAAAGTGACAATGTAAGAATATTGAATGATAGAAAATGTGAATAATAACAATGTAGTCAATTACAAATACTCTTCATTGTGATCAATCTCAAACTATTCTTATTGTCACCCTTTTTAGTTTTTCCATATTTTCATATCCACTATATGAAAAGGATAGTTGGACTCATAAACCATTTAAATATTCATCTTGATCTGTTGTAGTAAACATCATACCTTGTTTCTCTTGCTCTCCAATATTAATAGGTTTAATTACTATAACAAAAAAAATCAATGTACATTGTCAATAATTTTGTATGCTTACACAAAAATCAATGCACACTATTAATCCAATGACTTTCAAATTAATGTACTATCATACATCCAATTACATCGAATTAGAAATCAATGTATACACTGAAATCAGTAAATCTAATGAAAGAAATCAAATAATATTAGAAACAATGTATACGCTAAAATCAATGCATTAAATGCAAGCAATCAAATAGGATTAGAAACCAACATCTATATGCATATCTCCCTCCATATCTCAATATTTGTCTCTTTATCTGACCCTGCCAAACACACATGCTCTCTCACTTCATATATATCAATCTCTTTGTCCCTCCCTCCTTATCTCCATCTATCTCTTCTTTCTCTTAACTTTATATATGTCTGTGTGTGTGTGTCTCCCTTTGTCTCTTTATATCAACCCCAAAACATACTCACTCTATGCCTTTCTTCTTCCCTCTCTCTCTCCCCATCCAACTCCTTCCCCCTGTCTCTCCCTATCTCCCCTTCCAACTCCATATCTGTATCATTCCCTCTCTCCTCCTATATCCCTCCCTCTCTCTTGATCTCTTTTCCTTCCTCTCTCTCACTTTCTCTCTCTTCCCCCATCTCTCTCTCTATCTCTCTCTCTCTCTCTCTCTCCCCCCCCTACAATCCTCTCTCTTCCCCCATCACTATCTTCCTCTCCCTTTTCCTTCCTCTATCTCCATTTCTCTCCCTCGTCCCTCTATCCCCCCCACTCTCTCTCTCTCTCTCTTATGCCATCCAATCCTCTTTCTTCCCCCATAACTCTATCTCTCTCTCTAACTATGTTACTATATCCCTCCTTTTCTACTTCTCTCTCATTACCTCCCCCCTTGTCTCCATCTCTCCCATTTTATCCCTCTTCTTCTCCACTACTCACTTTATGCTTTTATTTTTCCCTCTCTCCCCCTCCAACGCCATCTCTATATCCCTCCCTCTTTACTCCACCTCTCATCCTTCCTCTTTTCCCCTTTCTCTCCTACCTCCCTCTCTCTCCCCCCTTCTCTCTCTCTATCTCTCTCTCTCTCTCTCTACCCTCTAATCCACTCTTCTTATCGGTCCATATCGCCTTCTCTCTCTCTCACCTCCATATTTATGTCTCCCTCTCCCTCTCTTACGTTTCTCTACCTCTCTCACTCCTCTCCCTTTCTCTCTCTTTATTCCTCCTCTCCCCTCTCCTTTAGTTTATCTCTATCTCTCCCTTGTCATTCCCCCTATTTATCCACCTCTATCTTATGTCTTTGTTATTTCTTCCCATATATATCTAGAGTTAATATATATATCATGAAATATTAATATATATTATAATATAACAAACTTAATATTGTATTAATTGAAATTTATTAAATTTATTAATATTAATATTATAATATATTAATATGAATATTATTAGACATAATAATAATATTAATATTAATATTAATATTAATATTAATGTTAGTGTTAACAATTTTTTTTTTTGCATGGTTTTAATAATAATTTGGTGGATGGTATTTGACTGATAGGGTTGGTATATAATTATATGTTGGTTGCTAATCATATGACATATATTTTTTTTTATTTACCTTAACCTATTTGGACTTGGATTTCTGGAACTCCAAATCAAAATCTTACAGGATAACAATCCATTTAGAGTATTTTCCCCCGAGCAATTGCTTCATTAAAATATACATCATTGGGTTGCAATTATATATCACTGTGGTTTTGTGTAAAAGTATGTAATGATGGAAACGTTGGAAAGCTTGAACAACTTCCAAGGCCAATTTATACACATGTGAATACTTGATTTCCATCGGGCTGAGATTTTGACTTAGGTAATAAATCACATGTTCGTTGTTATAACCATCCTCTTGAACCAGAACCATTCCAATCATGGAATCAGATGCAACTAAATACAAAAATTAATCACAGTGATAATTGGGTGGATGCAATAATGGTGCATGGGTCAACACGTGTTTAAGTGCATCGAAATATTTATCGGTAATCTCGTCCCAAAGAAATGGAACATCTTGTTTCAATAACAGAGTAAAACCTTTCATTAACTCTGAATAGTTCTAGATAAAACGACGTATAAATTTTTCTATCCCCTGCAAACTTTGGAGTTGGCGAAGAGTGGAAGGAGGAGGTAGATTAACAATAGCTTCAATCTTCGATGGATCAACACGGATGCCTTCTTTTGAGATAATGAACCCAAATAAATGTCCTGATTGTACACAAAATACACATTTGTGCAGATTCAAACGAATGTTGTAATGCCTACATCTCATAAAGGTAACACATATGTGTGTAGGATGATCTTGTTTGCATAAAGAATGAGCAGGTAAGTCATCCAAGTAGGGTTGTACAATATGTTTGATATTTCGAAATGCATAAGACATAGCTCTTTGGAAAGTAGTGCCAACATTTTTGAGTCCAAAGCGTAATTTTCAATATTCAAACATGCCCCATGGAGATATAAATTTGGTTTTAGGCTGATCGGCAGGGAATATGTTGATTTGATTGTAGCCAAAAAAACCATCCATAAACAAGAATATTTCATTTCCGCCACAATCATCAATAATTTTGTCGATATAAGGGGTAGGATAATTGTCTTTAGGGAAGGATTTATTAATATCCCGATAATAGACACATGCTCTAATAGTCCCTTGTTTTTTCATTACGGGAACTATATTAGATACCCAATCAGTTAAAGGAATAGGATAAATAAATCTTGCTCGTAGTAATTTTTCAACTTCAGCTTTGATTGCAGCATCTTTCCACGGATGTATTGGATGTAATATCTATCTAATAGGCTTAGCATCCTATTATGTCTTAATTTCATGAATAACAAACTTAGGATCAATACTTGGCATTTATTCATAAGACTAGGAAAATTTTTCTCAAAATTATTGAGATAGGGCTTTGTAAGTTTTGATCTCTTCAATTGAGAAAGAAGAACCTATATGAATGTTCTCAATATTCTGGTTTTAATTGATATGTCTATAGAAATTGTGGTAGAAATATTTCCCAAATTTTTCTCAGAATCTGAATGAACAATGGATGTAGGATTTTGAGGTTCGTTGACATAATCAATTGTAAATATAGATGAAAAATAATTCTTGAGTTTATCAAGGTTAGGAAAAAAAGAATATCAGCGATGGAGATCATCCCATGGAAATTCGTCTAATGACAAGATTTCTCAGATATTTTCATAAGTTGTAAATACTTGTTGAAAAGGGTCCGGAAATGATGTCAAATTTGAGCTTGATAAAGAAGATGATTCTTCACTGACCACATTCATTTGATCATTATAAGTTGATGAAGTGTCAGAACACATTTACTGCTACATATGTCGATTCAAAAGGACTTAAAGGCATCTTTCCACCATAGGAGTCCAATTTTGATTCTAAAGGCAAATTCCATGTATCATCAAATGGAATTTTGCTTGATGTAATCATATTGATATTGGAAATAGTTCACGGTATGTTGGGATAAGGTATAGATAAATTTCCCATGGGAGCAGAATCCTTAACTAGTCCCACCCCGACATCATCGTAAGGGAGAACCATTTTTCCGACATGATGTATACTATATGTTGAAGTAGGGTCTGAAGCGACATAAGGCAGTTGATCTATTTTAACAATCCTTCCTTTATGAGGAAACATTATCATCCCAAATATGGATGATACAAGAACGGTTTTTATAAGACCAACTTTGACCCAGAAGAAGGTTGTAATCAATAGGGGCATCAACAAATCCCACCTCTAGCATTACTGTTTTTCATTCTACTTATATAGGCAGATCCTTGAGTATTCTGAATGGTCAAAAACCTCTTCTATCAAAGGCTTTAAGGATGGTCGGTGACCAGTCGATTATCGAAGAACCAAGAGTTTTCTAACAAGCTAAGGACATAATACACGTAGAGGTTCCCTCATCAATTATAGTGCGAAAAACTCACCTTGATTTGACTAATACTAGAATTTGAAAATCCATTTGATGTGGGAGTCTAGGTACAAAATTTTCGAGATCAAAGACAATAAGATTCTATTCCTAAGGATCAATCGCTCCTATAGCTGATAATAGTAATTTTATTTGAGATGGATAATATTGCAGCACTTTTAGGGTTGAAATTGTTAAAGAGGATAAGGCCAAATATTCAACAATATTGTAATTCTGAGCGGCTCTCGCATGTGTATTGAAATCTGATTTATGAAGTACACCTTTGGCAGGTTGTTTAATCACTAAATTAGGGTTATTTTTCTCAACTTGCAATGGTTCGGAAACCGAAGGAGTTAATGCTGGTGTTTGACTGGATGATTCAGTTTCTTTACCAGTTATAGGTGTTAGGTCCCTATATTATTGGTATAGTCCCTTATTTGTGATAGTGTAACCCACTTATTGTTATCGTTGTACACCTGTAACCTCAATATTCTTATTATTGTGTGCTTACATTATTATTGTTAGGTCAACTAGGATTATATTGTGACCCTATGGACTCCTATTTATAGAAGGATGTTTTGTCATTTGTATCATCCAAGAATTGGTCATTTATGTAATGTAAAGGAGGTTTCCCCCTCGAAGTGGCTTATTTCTAAGGCATTGATCTATATTTTCTTCTATTTTTGGAGCTGGTTTCATAACATTTAGTGTCAAAGCTTTGGATTCTAGGGTTTCGTTGCTCCAAACAGGTCATCATGGAATTTTCTCTATAACGTTTTTTCTACGAAGGTTTAGAAGCTGATTTTTTAACACAGAGAAGAAGAAATCCAGAGGAATGTTTTGTACAAATTTCAGATCTTGGTTCGCAATATTTTCAAAGTATCATCTATGGAAGTTATGTTTTTTTTCAAGATCTTGACTTTTACCTAAATAGGTCATCTTGGAATTTTCGCTATAATGTTTCTTCTACAAAGTTTAAGAAGCTGGAAATTTTACAAAGCGAAGCCCAAATCATGAGGAACATCATGTAAACATTTTAGATCTTGGTTCGCAATATTTTCTGAGAAATGATATGTGAAATTTAGGCTTTTTTTAGGCTCTAGATTTCATCTCAAAGAGGTGATCGTGGGAAAATCGTCATAAATCTCTGTCTGAGCATCAGATTAGAATTCTTTCAAGAGTGGTCATAAGTACAAGTATTGTAGTTTCATGTATATCAATTTCATATCTGAAGGATGAAACAATGACATGTGGCACACCATACAAGTTCTCTCTACTAAACCAGTCCATAATTAGGTCATTATGGGATATTGGGCAGAACTTTGCCTTGAGGATTCGAAATCAAGTCAGACCTATGGCATTCGAAAGAGGATTCAGAGGGCTAATACAAGGCCAAGTTTTAGATATTTAAGATCCGAAATTATAGATATAATTTAGTTCCAATATTGAGCTCCTTAAAAGCAAGAAAAATATGTGTATTGTTTTCTGAATTGCATAATTCTTGTGTGAAAAAACAGTTTGAATTGATTCCAAGGGCATATTGTAGAATAGATATCAGTATTGGGTTCTAAAATTCCCTCCTAAAAATAATTCAACACATATTAAGCCTTCAAAAGGCTCTACTATGACTCATGAAGACGAAGAAATGCAGCATGACATATTAGAATTACAATAGAAAGTGCACCAAATTTCGCTCTCGTAGAGAGCAACAAAAAATGAAATGGAAGTTTTGAAGAAAGTTGTGGAAGCTAAGATGGATGGTTTGAAGAAAGGCGTGGAAGCTAATATGGATGGTTTGAAGAATGGCATGGATGGAATGGAAGCTAGCATGGATGACATGGAAGAAAAAATGGAAAACATGAAGAATGATCTAAAAGCAGACATGGAAGGTTTGACAAAGTTGATACAAGAAATCTTTCCTAATGGCAGAAATATAGTAGAGGAATCTCATGATGAGAACAAAATAAATGTTAATCATGATTTCATAAACTCTAATGTTGGATGGAAGAACCACCATATTCCAAAGATGGATATGAGGAATTTTGATGACAAGGATCCCATAACATGGATACTACAAATGGAGCAATATTTTGATCTCAATAATGTGAAAAACACACAAGAGTTACACATTGCAACTTTATATTTAGAACAAAATACATTTGGATGGTATCAATCATTTTTCTCCCGTAAAAACATTGTCACTTGGTCAATTCTTACAGAGGAAATGATAGTACATTATGAGGATACAAAGAGCAACGCCTTCTTTAGCCAATTGATAAATCTCAAACAAAAGTGTTCAATGGTGGATCACATTGAGAACTTCCAAAAATTGAATATAAGGGTAACTGATATTCTAGAGGAACACATGATTGATGTCTTCATCGGTACTTTAAAGTATAACATCCAACATGAAGTTCGAATTTTGGAACCTGATTCATTGCAGAAGGAATTCAGGTTGACAAGAAAATTTGAATGTAAAATTATGGAGACAAGGAAGCCTACCAATCTGTTGAAGCTTCAAAAATCGTTGCTTCAAACATTGGGGGATAACCACCCAGTCAGGACCTTAAGACAGCTCCTTTTCCATTTGGAATGGTGGCTCTGACTGGATTTATAGGACCAGTTTCCTAATAACTTGAATGGGTTGGTAATGGAATGGTTGATTGAAAGGGAAAATGGGACTATGAAAATACTGACTAATATAATTTAAATACTGATAAAGAAATTATAAAACTAACCCGGGTATCATATGTGAATACAACTTTAAATCATTTCATTTGAACAATAACCATAAAAATGTATTACAACTTAATTGAAATGTGCAGCAACAAATAAAGATAACTCTGTTTAAGAAATTAAACAGAGTTATATTGACATATTGTATTCATCATTGTGTCTCATTTACATACACTATGAAAGATGAATATTTCCAATATACTCAAAAATGATATATATAAAGAAATATTGTGAAACGAAGTACATATAAACGATAGAAAATTTAAAAGAGAATATCATATGACAAAAGAAATTAACAGTGAATAGATAAAAATACCATATCCATCTTGAGACTTTCAAATGCAATCTGATACTCTGATCCTGCAATTCCAATGCAAAATCATCTTCAAGGTATAGAAATGCAACTCTTAAAAATAATTCCACACAGAATCACCAGATGCAATATTTTATAAAATAATATAGGATTAAATGGAGTACAGAAATGTAATCCCCAAGTAAAAATATTACAAATTAAGGACCCCTTTCTAAATGCATGAAAGGGGTTTAAATAGGTACTTAACAAAACAAAATAAATAAAACTATTCCTACAATCTATCTAAAATAAAATATCTAAAAATGAAATGCGATTGTAGTAGACTGTTTCATTGATCATCAACTGAGGTGGATGTGCGAAGGTGGTAGATATTGAGCATATATTGGACTTCTGTTGGCCGACTCATTTTTTAATGTAATTTCCCAGTGTATGTAGCATCAGAGAATTCAAGAATGATACATTGAATAGCATTCGAAAGGAATTTTATGGCCATCTGTTAGTTGTGTGGCTTGATCAGATAAGTCCACATATTATCCCATGAAATTCCCTGAAGTTTGCTAATCTGTTGATTTTTATTGTTTATCTCTTCCTTCCACCTGGAATCAACTTCTTTCACTTTAGGTAATTCACCTGGGCTACAATCTGAGATCAAATTGGTAGTGTGTAAGCTGTCATTAATCAATTGTGTTGTATTATTCATTAAACCATTAGCCCTTGATATGGCTCTTTCTAATTTCATCAACTACTGTTCCCATTCCATAAACAAAATTTCCTTATGTATTTCTTCAATTCTAGGAAGATTAGCTTTTCTTCCCTGCTCTGTATCCTACCATGAAAGGACCTCATAAATTTTATCATCAGCATCCTCAATTTCTTGCCTAAGAGTCACTGAATTATATATCAAAGATGATGTTACTTCGCACAAAGGCTAAATTTTTGTTAACTATAGACAAAATTCATTTAACTATTGAGATAACAGTTTGTTTATTTCAAGCGATTCAGTTATGAATTGGGGTAACTTAGGATACTCCTTGAACTTGTCCAATTTTGATTGGAACATTTTTTCATGTTCAATATTTGAATTTCTCTCACTTTGTAAAAGATTTTGTAGCTTTTCTACCTCTTGATTCAACTGTTGTTGTTTGTCCAACGCTTTTTCATCAATCTTCTTCTTTTCAAGGATGAGATGCTCTTCTAGTTGTTTAGTTCTGAGTTTTTCATCCTGTAATTGCTATTGCAACTGAATAATATTTTGTTGATCTCCTGCAATCTGTTCTTCAAAAATAGTAATTTGCATATCCTTTTGTTTTACCAACTATGAAACTTCAAAAGCTTTATCTAAAGTGGCAGCATTATAGGCACCGGCATACTGAGATAATTTGGTGAGATCCTCAGATGGATCCACCTCAGCATTTTTATAAACAATATTTAGAAGTTCCCCCTGTGATGCAAAAAATGCATCTTGATCTGTTTTCCTCATTTTCCTTTGTTTTCTTACCACAAACCTATGTTTGGGACTCTAGAATATATCTAAAGGAGGGATTTCTTCTATCTTTAGCATAATTTCTCTAGTGGGGTTTTCAGGAATAATTTCTACATCCTGATATTTGGGATTATCAACTTGAGGAGTGTTTTGCAATCCTATCTACTTGGAAAATTGTTGATATTGACTTAGCAAATGAGGAGAAACAACCAGTTCAGTATCTACTTGTTCTCCAAGTTGATAACCTGCATTATTGTTTGTATCATTCTTGGGTGCATGTTCAGTTTTTTTACTTTCTATACTTCCTTTCTCAATATGTACTTGGGCATCAGTACTTGTGTTCCCTTTTTCTATTTGAACTAAAGGCTTCTGTGTATTTTTTTGAGCAGCTGTTTCTATTTTGGCAGTGTCAGCTTTGCTGCTGTCATCTTTTTTTCCTAGAACAAGATCAGCTCCTCTTACTTCTTTACCAGAAGTACTTCCTGCTTGTTGTGATGCTTTCTCCTGTGTGGGAGCTCTCAACTAATCAAGAGGAACTTTAAGTAACCTCTGACTTCTAAACAAAACAAAAAAATTTCATGTCCTCAGGCTGGAACTTGGACTTGGCTGAATCAAAAACTTGCGATATATCATTCACGGAAAAAAATAAATCATCGAAAATGTCTGGTTCATGTTCGAACCGGGAAATCAAAACAGAGGTAGTAAAATCATATGCCACTTTCCTTGGGTCGTATTTTCTTCCAGGGATTGTTGAAAACTTAAGATCAGAAATCTTACCAACTTCTTTCTCAGGATGAGCGAAACTATTAAGAGTATAATCACCACACTTAAAAGGTAAGGTAGGCCACATAAACTTTTTTTTGCTATTCAAAACTCTAGACATTCCTTCCACTATTAGTTGATAAGAAATCTCCTGAGCTAACAACTTATATGGAACGTATTAGGGAAGGATATGTGGCTAAAAAATGCTCCCAAAAATTCTGATATAAGTGAATTTTTCTTCCCCGAACAAATCTCCGATAGAAGACAAATCATTCTTGGCTTTATTGGAAAGTCTAGGAGGGAAGTGCCCAAAAATGGTTTGGTAAATTGGAATTAGAAAACCATGGAAGACTCTGTAAACATTAAGTTTGAAATGTTATTTCCATAAGAAATTGTGATACACATGAATAGGGATAGTTTCTTTTGGAGTCCATTTCCGACCTAGCATGGGGAACTCATAATTGAAACAGAGGGCGTATAAAATATAAGCACAAAAATGGAAAGGGGTGGAATTCCCTGAATTCTTGTCTTTTTTGTACTCTAGAATTCGATTGGCTATCTTATCCGAAAAAATGACAGCCCAATCCATAATTTCAGAACTAACAGCAGAATGAATTAACGAGACCATTTAAATAGAAAATCTAGCAGAGTTATCGTTTTCGAACAACCTACACATCATCGCTGCGGCATAACAATATGAAGGTGCGAGAGAATCCATAGAGTACATACCTGATGCCTCCTGCTTATGTTTCTCATGGTTACTCCTCCATTCTTTGATTGGCTCTGCCTGGTTTGGATGTTCTGCAACATATTCCTTAAGGAAGTATTTGTTGTAAATCTTTTGCGGATTGGGAAGATGGTACATTGCTTTAATATCTTCTTCCCTGAATGACCCAGACATTGATCCAGAAGTAGAAAAAAAAGTCCTGTTTTGAATGGTCACATTTTCAATGACCCATATGATAACATCATAGTAGGGAAAAATGTTTTCCCGGGCAGCTACTCATTGTAAAAATGATTTTTTCAATGCACTGAGTTGAGTTTCAGAGTCAGATTCTGAGTCTTCTTCATCGGGAACAGTTGCTTTAGGCACAATAACCCTAGGTTTCTCTTTTTCAATCAAATTGTATACATTCTCCCATGTCATATTTCCCAGTCCTTGATAGGAGGTGTCTGTGGCTAGCTTGAGTTTCGCTGGTTTCTCCTTGGGCGGCATGGTTAATATAGGAGCTTTTGCAACAAAATTAGGTTTAGATTTTCTATTTCTCTTTGACATCTCGGTGTCGAGAAAATTCTCTCTGGTTTGGCGAATGAAAGGATTCAAACTTTTGTTCTACAATTCAAATGAATGCCTTCAGCCGAAACAAATTATAATAATGAGAACAGCTATCCAAAAATCTGTTTATTTAATTACCATATAATCTCCTCATATTTACAACATAAATGCTCTCCAAGGGGTCTCATTCACGCATTGAAAACAAAATAACCCACAATATTTTGTTTGATTTTCAATTAATGATAACGTTTAATCAGAGATCGGCGCATGCTTGGAATAAATGTTAAAATTCGCTTTTGATTCTTTTCGATGTGATGAATAAATATAATGCAAAATAACAATCGCATCGCAAGTCTTCAATGGTGCGCAAAATAATACAATATAATTCATTGCCGATTTTCTGATTGCGAAAATCACATCGCAATTTGTTTAAAAAGGAAGTGCAATAATAATTTCTACCCAATCCCGATCGCATCGGAACTTCTCAAAGCAATAAAAACTTTTTAAAAGAACTTCTCCGAATTTCCGATTGTGATTACTATTCATCTTAACATATTATTAAGTATAAAGTCTTTCTAATATGTTCAAATATGTTAAAAGGTCTTCTAACTCATTGGATCGGAAAGTTTTTTAAAGTTTGTACACTTTGTAAATAGGAATGTGATATGCATTATTTTATCCATGGATCTTTTATTTCTATTTAGGAAAACGATATATAAAAGGGGCCTATTTTTAAATGGGATTTTATTCTAAAATTTAAAAATGGAGAGGGTTGTTGTATAGTACAACAATTGGCGATTCACTGGAAGAAATAGTTATCTCTGAAGAAATGAAATGAATACTATATCTCTAGTAAGTAAAAATTTCTAAAGATAATGAAAACTTTTCTTAAGATAATTCAAATAAAATCTAACTATGAAAAAGAATAAAAATCATTAACAATTTCTTTGTAATTCTTCAAGGAAAAAAACATTTTTGGGTTATCTTAAGCTTTGATTGGTTGATAATAATAAAGTAAGTGGATTTTCTCAAGTTTAGCTTATGTAATATACTCCATTATCATAGGTATTGCCTCTGCTGCCAGCAAACGTTCATATTCTCGATAGGGTTACCTTTTAACCATCAACCATTCATTGTCCCATCCAATTAAGATTATGACTCTTTAAAAATAAATTCATAAGACATATTTTCTCATATTTTTTCTTTTTATTTATTTTTCTTAATTTAAGAGCCATTGATCTGGTTTGGTAGCCAGTTAGTAACAATGCCATTCACTAGTTGTAATTAAACTGAACAAGATGGCTTGTGATGAGACCCCTTGTCTTACTTTTATAAGCCATTACCCTGTTTTGGTATGTAGTATTGGTAATGTCAGTTTCATTACTTCCTATGATCATGGTAAGCAAGCTCATGATGAGACCTCTTATCTCCTAAATTTTGTCATATAATTTCTTTAGAATTACATTCTAAAAAATCATAATTGAAATGGATGGGGTGAAATAGTTGTATCCTTAAGAATAAATGGATGATAATTCACAGAGTTTTTTGTTTGCCAAAGCTTTGAAAAAAGCCTTTACTTTTTAAAGATAACCTTTCTCTACTTAATAAACTTATAATGATTTACATTTTCCTCAAAGTTTCATAAGATCATGCAAATGTTTTAAACAAATTTTCAAAGTTTAACATTTTATTTTAAACTATATAAAAATTGTAATCAATTCCCCAAGAATTCTTATTTACTTAAAAGAAGTATTTATAACATTCTTTCTAATACAATATTCTAATAGTAAAAAGTTAATTAAAGACTATTAACAACTTTTATTCACAAAAACAAATGAAAATTGCAGAAAGGAATATGTCCAAGTAAGAAGGGGTTACCTTCTTATGAAAAGAATTTCTTTAAGACAAGCCCATTTGTAGGAAGAGATTCTCTCTTTCGTGTTAAATCTTGAAGTATGAATGTATATGAGCCTATCTTTTCAGCAATTTGAAATGGTCTGAGCCACATTTTCTGAAATTTGGTATGCTTACCTTTTTCTTCATGTACTTTATCCCATTTCAGAACAAGATCACCAATTGACAAATTTTTTGAGCCAATGGAATTTGAATAAAAAAAAAGTTTAACAAGTTGTTGATGTTTTTCATGAACACTTCTTGCTTTCTCTCTTTCCTCTTCTAATTTTAGGATTTGATCAAATCTCAATTGAATGGATGAGGAAGGATTTTCTTCAATGAATTGCACTAGGGCTAATGATGGAAGAGTTAGATTTGATGGTATTACAACTTCTATAGCATAAACTAAATTGAAAGGTGAAGTTCCAATAGAAGCTTTAAAAGTAATACGATCAGCCCATAATGAAAATATTAAAGACTTGTGCCAATTCTTTTGATTTTGATCAATAGTCCTTTTAATAATCTTTATGAGATTTTTGTTGGTGGATTGTGCTAAGCCATTACCTTGTGGATAATAGTTAGCTGAATATTTCAATTTAAAACCTCTCTTAATTGAAAATTCCATTATACTATTACTAGAGAAATAATATGCATTGTCAAAGACCAGAGCGTTAGGTACACCAAACCTGGTAATGATGAATTGATCGATGAAATCAATAATTGAGTCAGAATTGGCTACCTTTAGAGGAATTTCTTCTATCCACTTTGTGAAGTAATCTGTTGCTGTGAGGATGTACTTATGCTACTTGGAAGAATGAGGAATTATCTCACCAATAATATCAAGCCCCCATTGCTCAAATGGTTGTTCAATGTTTACTGGCTATAGAGAAAAAGCTGACTTCCTTTGTCTTCCACTAGCAGTTTGGAAAATCTTGCATTTCCTCACATAATCATGAGTATATTTAAAAAGAGTAGGCCAATAATATCCAGCATGAATGATTTTGTGAGCTGTGGTATCACCTCCAAAATGACCTCCTACTGGTCCATCGTGTAATTCCTGCAAAACCTTCTTTGCTTCAGTCTTTTCAAGACATCTTAGTAAGATTGAATCATGATTTTTTCTGAATAACACATCATCAATGATTTCATATTTAGTATCTTTCAATATTAAAGAACATTTATTATTATAGCTGAGATTAGAAGGAGCATACCCATTTTTCAAGGAAAATATCAGATCAGCATACTGAGATTCATAATCTGTAACACTTATCTGACTTACTTGAATAGCATTCTCTGGATCTTGATTTTATGGTATATTATGAGCTCCTGCTAATAATCTGAAAAAACCTTGTCCTCTAACAATCTTTGCTAGTTTAATGTCAATATCATATTCTTGGAAAGCTGTCACCCAATTGGCCCTTTTTTCTCCTACTTCTCTTTGAATTAGTAACTGTCTTACTGCTGAGAAAGGAACAATCACTTTTGTGTGTGTTTTTAAGAGAAAATGCATAAAATTCTTGATTGAATTAAATACAACGAAAGCTTGTTTTTCAACATCAGATTAATTCAGCTCAGCTCCTTGTAGATTTGAGCTAAAGAAGGAAATTGGTGCCCCGATTTGTTGACCATTGATCTGTGTTAAAACAACAACATAAGAAGTTTCGGTTGCCAAAGTATATAGAATAAATCATTGGAAAAATTGGGAGTATTCAATGTAGGTGCATCAATGATTTCCTTCTTGATTGCATTGAAGGATTGTTTTTCTTTATGACCCCATTTGAACACTTAGTTTTTCCTAATCATATTCTGCATAGGCAAAACAATTTGAGAAAAATATAGAATGAATCTTTTTACAAAATTAATCTGACCTAGAAATGATTGCATGGAATTTTTATTATGAGGTAAAGAAATATCAGAAATATCTTTAACTCTGTCAGGATCGATATATGTACCATCTTTTGACACAAAAAAACCTAAGAGTTTTCCTTGTTCAAGAGAAAAGAAGGATTTATTTGGGTTTAACGAAATACCAAATCTTCTACATCTTTCAAATATCTGTTTCAGATCTTCTAGATGATTGGTTCTCTTCTTTGAGTAAATTGTTATGTCATCAAGATAAATAACAATTGATTTATTAATCAGACCCTTAAATTCTATGTCCATGGCTCTCTGGAAAGTAGCTCCTACATTCCCTAAACCAAAAGGCATTTTCTGATAAGCATAGGTTCCCCATTTGGTTCTGGAAGTGGTTTTAAACCTGTCATCTGGATGTACTAGAATTTGATTATATCCCGAAAATGCATCAAGGAAGGACATGAGTTCAGAACCAGCTACCTTTTGGAGAATTTTCTCCATAGTTGGCAATGGGAAATTGTCTTTTTGGCATGCCTTTTTTTAATTCCTAAAATCAATACAGATTCTAATATCGCCATTTTTCTTCATGACAAGTACCATATTGGAAACCCAATTGGAATGCCTTACAGGAAAAATGATTTTGGCTCTCAGAAGTTTGTTGAGTTCTGTTTTGATTTGATCTTCAAAATTTGGATGAATCTTTCTTAACTTCTACTGCACAGGCTTAACATCAAATAGCATTGGAATTGTGTGTTGAATTACATAAGTATCATAAGTCTTTAAATCCTCATAACTCCAAGCGAAGAAATTTTTATATTTACTAGGGAGTTTAATGAAAGTAGATCGTTCTTCTGGAGTTAAATTGAGACCTAGATTAACATTCTGAGGTTTAGAATCAGAGCCAATATTGACTAATTCAAACTTCAAAGTTTAAAATTTGAATTTTAGCATTAGTAACCTTCTTAAATATTTCTTTAATATCATAAAGATCCTCGAGTTTAACAACAAATTTCGGAATTGGATTTTCATTATTTCTTGAAGTAATTTGCAGATCATGATCATCTTCATCAATAATTTGTTCATCATATGATTTATCAGAAGTTAAGAAATTCAAAATGTCTTGATCATGGTAGAATACTCTCCAGTTAGTAATATTATCTGGTACAGATGGGCGAAAAATCAATTCTACTGAAAATCTATCAGGACTGCAATCTTCAGCAGGAAGGATTTTGGACGCAACATTAGCTAACAAGTCAGCTGATGTGTTTTGATTTCTGGGAATAGAAAAGATATTAAATGCTATAAATTGAGTGGATGCTATAAATTGAGTGGTAAGGTCTTGTACTAGGGTTTGATAGTGTTTAAGATGCCCTGAGAGACAATGGATGGTATTCCTTACTTGTCTTATGACAATTTCGGAATCTCCATATACTTTCAGGTATTTTACATTTAACCCTATGGCTTTATAAAGCCCTTGAATCAAAGCTTCATATTCAGCGATATTATTATTACACTCAAATTCTAATCTACATGATAGCATAGTCTTCTCTCCATTTGGATCAATTAGGATGCATCCTGCTCCTACTCCATTACTAGATTTTGCTCCATCAAAATATAATCACCAAAATAAAGTTTTATCAACAGGTTTATCTATAAAAGAATTAGAAATATTTACAATTCTAGAAGAATCAGATTGTGAAAAATTTTCAAATTGAGAAAAAAAGTATTTACAGAGAATGGTAATTGTGGTGTAGTAAAATTTCCAAGAAAAGACTCGGTAGAATAACCTCCAAGAATATTATTGTTGAAAGCTACAGGTTCATTAGGTTGCTCAAATTCAGTTACAGTGTGCGTCATATGTTTCTCTCATCCGAATTTGATTTGATTAGGTTTCCCTTTGTAGGGAAGCCACATATGTGAATAATCGGTTAAGATGTAACCATTAAGTTTTGCAGACCAGTCCCTGCTTAAGACCAACCCATAGAATTCTAGAATATCGACAATTAGAATATCAATTCTTTGGAAAATCCTAGGGTCAGAATCTAGTCTAATGGTAACTAAATTGATTTCTCCAATAACTTGAACCTTGGAGCGATCCAATTGTACAATGTGAACAACAAACTTCTGAGGTTCGATATTCAGCTTAGCACAAATTGAAGAAGGCATTATATTAGAAGATGCTCCCGAATCAATCAAAAAATTAGAAGGCATTATAGTAGATTTCATAGGTTAGCAGAAATGGAGGTTTCTGAGAACCTAATCTTTCTCCAATAAGAACTGTGTCAGATGCATCTACTTTGTTTGGTGGCTTACTAGACCCTTTAGCTGCTTCAGCTACTACACCACTTGGTAGGGGAGCAATAGGTGTAGCTTTTAACTCTTTTAATAACAGCTTTTGTTGATGTTTCAGTTTTCTAAGTTCATGTAATGAGATATTCGCTCTAGTCTTTTTCATGTCCTCAACAATATTATAGTCCATCGGATCTTATACTACCAGAGTTTTGGATAATGGTGTGGAAGGATTGGGAGATGATGGCTGATTCTAAGTGGGTAAAGAAGACGTATTTTTTGCAGGAGTTTTGTCTTTGGTACTTGGATTTGTGTTTTTCTTCTTCGGAACAGGTTCCGATGTAGATTTTCTCCTTGTACTTACAGGAATAGCTTCTTGTCCCATGTCACTATCTGAATTAGGGAGAATGAAATCCCACATTCCATTTAGTTCAACTTCTTCTTCTTTTTCATCTTCTTCGTCTGATATTAGAGGATTCTCTTCTTCTTCTTCATCTTCTGATTCTACATTGGAAATTGCATTGGGAGGTTTTGATTCAGTTTGATTTATCTTGAAATTTCTAAATGGTCTCTTTGTAGAAGTCTCTTCTACCTGTTTTTTGATCTCAACCATTTCATTAGACATGATTTTAAGAAATTTCTGTAAACCTTCCATGTCATATGGATCTCTTGGTGTATTTTTCTTGGAATCATCTTTAAAAGTGACTTTCTTTGATTTTATTTCATAAATAGTGTTTTTCTGATCAAGAGAAATCATTCGCTTTTCCACTGAAATAACTTCCTTCATATTTTCAGCTAAAGTTGGCTTTGCAGCTATATCTACGAAAATTTCTATATTTGAGGGTAAAGCGTTAATGTACCATTCACTTCTTACTTGCTCACTAGGCTTAGATGTTGCAGGGATCTTTTTAAAGAGTTTATTAAATCGTGAGTTGAAATATTTAATGGGTTCCTTTGATTGAGTCTTTAAATTGGAGAGATCGTTAATTAGGGTAGCAACTAATCTATCATCTCCATATTTAGTTAAAAATTGTTCCTCAAACATATCCCAACTTGTGATTGAATTTGAAGGTAAAGAAAAGTACCAAGATCTCGCTGTCCCTTGCAAAGTGGAGGGAAATAATCAAACTACAAATTCTTCATTCACTACTTTATTCAAGTTTATAGCAAGCATAAAGTTATTGATATGTTCTTCTGCTGATACACCACTATCTGGACTAAACTTTGGGAGCCATTTTTCAGGATGATCAGGTAGATCATGCAAATGTGCAGCCATATTCACAGCTCCTGGTCTGGTCCATGGTCTTTGTGCTGGTTGTTCCATTCTTATAACGATGATAGATGAAATAGAAGGGATAATTGGTATATTAGTAGTAACTGTTGAAGTACCAGAAGAGACAATTAACTGAATAGATGTGGTTTGAGGAGATGAAGATTGAGCAAATGAAGTTTGAGCAGAGGAGGAAGATTGAGCAGATGTAGATGATACTACTGTACTTCCTTGATTTGGAGCTGGAGAAACAGTTGTTTGAATATGCGATGAAGAACTGGTACCACTTTCTGTTTCTGGTGGAGTTTTTATTATTTTGACCCTACTGGGAATAGGACATTCTTTTGGGGAAATTCCAAGTTTCTCACTTTGTGATCTAGTAAGAGGTCTGGAAGAAACAAACTGCGAAGTGACACTACCTTTAGATAATTTCTATTCTTCTAATGATAATGAGAATCCTTGAAGTTTATGGGTCAAGGCCTCAACTTCAGGGGACTCAGGAGTTGGATTATCTGATTGATCTGAAACTTTGGTAGTGGGTGTTTGAATACTTTTCTCAATTTCTTCTCTTGTGACTTGAGATGAGGAATAAATTGAAGGTGATGAGGGTGATGTGCTCTTAGAATGGATTTCGGATTTAGATTTATCTGCCATTCATAGCTTATCGCCCTCCTTCTAGCGCCAAAAATATTGAAGCTTCGAAAATCGCTGCTTCAAACATTGGGGGATAACCACTTTTTCGGGACCTTAAGACAACTCCTTTTCCATTTGGAATGGTGGCTCTGACTAGATTTATAGGACCAATTTCCTAATAACTTGAATGGGTTGGTAATGGAATGGTTGATTGAAAGTGAAAATGGGACTAAATGACTGAAATGAAAATACTAACTAATCTAATTTAAATACTGATAAAGAAATTCTAAAACTAACCTGGGTATCATATGTGAATACAACTTTAAATCATTTCAATTGAATAAAAAAAATAAAAATGTATTACAACTTAATTGAAATGTGCAACAACAAATAAATATAACTCGATTTAAGAAATTAAATAGAGTTATATTGACATATTGTATTAATCATTGTATATCATTTACATACACTATGAAAGATGAATATTTCCAATATACTCAAAAATGATATATATAAAGAAATATTGTGAAACGAAGTACATATAAATGATAGAAAATTTAAAAGAGAATATCATATGAGAAAAGAAATTAACAGTGAATAGATAGAAATACCATATCCATCTTGAGACTTTCAAATGCAATCTGATACTCTGATCCAGCAATTCCAATGCAAAATCAACTCCAAGGTACAGAAATGCAACTCTTAAAAATAATTCCACATAGAATCACCAGATGCGATCCTTTATAAAAGAATATAGGAGTAAATGGAGTACATAAATGTAATCCCCAAGTCAAAAATATTACAAATTAAGGACCCCTTTCTGAATGCATGAAAGGGGTTTAATTAGGTACTTAAAAAAACAAAATAACTAAAACTATTCCTACAATCTATCTAAAATAAAATATCTAAAACTAAAATGCGAGCTTTTAGTAGACTGGCTCATTGATCATCAACTGAGGTGGATGTGCAAAGGTGGTATATATTGAGCATATCTTGGACTTCTATTGGCCGACTCATTTTTGAATGTAACTACCCAGTGTATGTAGCATCAAAGAACTCAGGAATGATACATTGAATAATATTCGAAAGGAATTTGATGGCCATCTATTGGATATGTGACTTGATCAGATAAGTCCACATATTATCCCATGAAATTCCTTGAAGTTTGCTAATCTGTTGATTTTTATTGTTTATCTCTTCCTTCCACCTGGAATCAACTTCTTTCACTTTAGGTAATTTGCCTGGGGTACAATCTGAGATCAAATTGGTAGCGTACAAGCTATCATTAATCAATTGTGTTATATTATTCATTAAACATTTAACCCTTGATATGGATCTTTCTGATTTCATCAACTACTGTTCCCATTCCATAAATAAAATCTCCTTATGTCTTTCTTCAATTCTAGTAAGATTAGCTTTTCTTTCCTGCTCTGTATCCTGCCATGAAAGGAAATCGGAAATTTTATCATCAGCATCCTCAATTTCTTGCCTAAGAGTGACTGATTTATCTATCAAAGATGATGTTACTTCGCACAAAGGCTCAATTTGTGTTAACTGTAGACAAAATTAATTTAACTATTGGGATAGCAGTTTGTTTATTTGAAGAGATTCATTTATGAATTGGGGTAACTTAGGATACTCCTTGAACTTGTCCAATGCTGATTGGAATGCTTTTTCCTATTCAATATTTGAATTTATCTCACTTTGTAAAAGATTTTGTAGATTTTCTACCTCTTGATTCAACTGTTGTTGTTTGTCCAAGGCTTGTTCATCAATATTCTTCTTTTCAAGGCTGGGCTTCTCTTCTAGTTGTTTAGTTCTGAGTTATGCATCTTGTACTTGTTGTTCCACTGAATAATCTTTTGTTGATCTCCTGCAATCTATTCTTCAAAAATAGTAATTTGCATATCCTTTTGTTTTACCAACTGTGAAACTTCGGAAGCTTTATCTATAGTGGCAGCACTATAGGCATCAATATACTGAGATAATTTGGTGAGATCCTCAGATGGATCCACCTCAGCATTTTTATAACCAATATTTAGAAGTTCCCCCCATGATGCCAAAAGTGCATCTTGATCTGTTTTCCTCCTTTTCCTTTGTTTTCTTACCACAACCCTATGTTTGGAACTGTAGAATATATCTAAAGGAGGTATTTCTTCTATCTATAGCATAATTTCTCCAGTGGGGTTTTTAGGAATAATTTATACATCCTGATCTTTGGGATTATCAACTTGAGGAGTGTTTTTCAATCCTATCTACTTGGAAATTTTTTGATATTGACTTAGCAAATGAGGAGAAACAACCAGTTCAGTATCTACTTGTCCTCCAAGTTGAGAACCTTCATTATTGTTTGTATCATTATTTGGTGTTTGTTCAGTGTTTTTACTTTCTGTGCTTCCTTTCTCAATATGTACTTGGCCATCAGTACCCATGTTCCCTTTTTCTGTTTGAACTAAAGGCTTTTGTGTATCTTTTTGAGTAGATTTTTTTGTTTTGGCAGTGTTAACTTTGCTGTTGTCATATTTTTTTCCCAGAACGGGATCAGCTCCTGTTACTTCTTTACCAGAAGTAATTCCTTCTTTTTTTTATGGTTTCTCTTGTGTGGGAGCTCTCAACTGATCAAGAGGCACTTTAAGTAACCTCTGAATTCTAAACAAAAACAAAATTTTCATGTCCTCGTGCTACAACTTGGACTTGGCTGAATCAAAAACTTAGGATATATCATCCACGGAAACAAATAAATCATCAAAATTGTCTGATTCATGTTCGAACCGAGAAATCGAAATAGAGGTAGTAAAATCATACGCCACTTTCCTTGGGTTGTATTGTATTCCAGGGATTGTTGAAAACTTAAGATCATAAATCTTACCAACTTCTTTCTCACCATGAGAGAAACTATTAAGAGTATAATCACCACACTTAAAAGGGAAGGTAGGCCACATAATTTTTTTATTGCTTTTCAAAACTCTAGACATTCCTTCCACTGTTAGTTGACAAGAAATCTCCTGAGCTAACAGCTTATCTGGAATGTATAGGGGAAGGATATGTGGCTGAAAAATACTCCCAAAAATTCTGATATAAGTGAATTTTTCTTCCTTGAACCAATCTCTGATAGAAGACAAATCATTCTTGGCTTTATTGGAAAGTCTAGGAGGGAAGTGCCCAAAAATGGTTTGGTGAATTGGGATTAGAAAACCATGGCAGACTCTGTAAACATGAAGTTTGAAATGTTCTTTCCATAAGAAATTGTGATACAAATGAATAGGGATAGGTTCTTTTGGAGTCCATTTCCAACCTAGCATGGGGAACTCAGAATTGAAATAGAGGGCATCTAAAATATAAGCACATAAATGGAAAGGGGTGGAATTCCATGAATTCTTGTCTTTTCTGTACTCTAGAATTTGATTGGCTATCTTATCCGACAAAATGATAGCCCAATCCATAATTTCAGAACTAATAGCAGAATGAATTAATAGGACCATTTGAATAGAAAATCTAGTAGATTTATCATTTTCACACAACCTAAACATCATCGCTGCGGCATAAAAATATGGAGGTGCAAGAGACTCCACAGAATACGTACTTGATGCCTCCTGCTTATGTTTCTCAGGGTTACTCCATTCTTTGATTGGCTCTTCCTGGTTTGGATGTTCTGTAGCATATTCCTTAAGGAAGTATTTTTTGTAAATATTTTGCAGATTGGGAAGATGGTACATTGCTTTAATATCTTCTGCTCTGAATGACCTGAACACTGATTCGGAAGCAGAAAAAAAAAGTCTTGTTTTGAATGGTAACATTTTCAATGACCCATCTGATAACATCATAGTAAGGGAAAATGTTTGTCTGGGCAGCTACTCGATGTAAAAATGAATTTTCCAATGCACTAAGTTGAGTTTTAGAGTAAGATTCTGAGTATTCTTCATCGGGAACAATTGCTTTAGGTGCAATAACCCTAGGTTTCTCTTTTTAAATCAAATTGTATACATTCTCCCATGTCATCTTTCCCAGTCCTTGACAGGAGGTGTCTGTGACTAGCTTGAGCTTTGTCGGTTTCTCCTTGGGAAGCATGGTTAATACAGGAGCTTTTGCAACAAAAGAAGGTTTAGATTTTCTATTTCTCTTTGACATTTCGGTGTCGAGAAAATTCTCTCTGGTTCGTCGAATGAAAGGATTCAAACTTTTGTTCTGCAATTCAAATAAATTCCTTCAGCCAAAATAAAAGATAATAATGAGAAAAACTATTCAAAAATCCGTTTATTTAATTACCATCTAATCTCCTCGTATTTACAACATAAATGCTCTCCAAGGGGTCTAATTCACGCATTGAAAACAAAATAACCCACAATATTTTGTTTGATTTTCAATTAATGATAACATTGAATCAGAGATCAGCGCATGCTTGGAATAAATGTTAAAATTCTCTTTTGATTCTTTGCGATGCGATGAATAAATATAATGCGAAATAACAATCGCATCGCAAGTCTTCAATGGTGTGCAAAATAATACAATATAATTCATTGCCAATTTTCCGATTGCGACAATCGCATCACAATTTGTTTAAAAAGGATGTGCGATAATGCCTTCTACCCAATCCCGATCGCATCAAAGATTTAAAATGAAATGGATCGTTTAATGCTATCTCTGAAAATGCGATTGCGATTGAGCACGATCGCATCGGAACTTTTAACGAAAGGAATGAAATGTTTAACTTTTTCCCAAAACATGATTGCGATAAATCGCATCGCATCGTCATAGATAGAAAAGTGCAATACTTAATACTATTCCGAAATGCAATTGCGATTGAGCGCGATCACATCGGAACTTCTCAAAGCAATAACAACTCTTTAAAAGAACTTCTCCAAATTTCCGATTGCGATTACTATTCATCTTAAGATATTATTAAGTATAAAGTCTTTCTAATATGTTCAAATATGTTAAAAGGTCTTCTAACTCATCGGATCAGAAATTTTTTTAAAGTTTGTACAATTCGTAAATAAGAATGTGATATGCATTATTTTATCCATGGATCTTTTATTTCTATTTAGGAAAAAGATATATATAAGGGGGCCTATTTTTAAATGGGATTTTATTCTAAAATTTAAAAATGGGGAGGGTTTTTGCACAGTACAACACACTCACATATATAAAGATGGAAGTGTTGCTACTCCTAGACTTCCATAACCTACAAGGTTGACACCACAACAATTGAAAGAAAAAACAGAAAAATGGTTTTGCTACAGTTTTGATATCAAATACACTAAAGGTCATAAGGGTGCTGAGAAGAAATTATTTTACATAGATTGTGAAGAGGGGGAACAAAACGAACAATAAACTTCAAAAGAAGAGGAAATACACCATGAACCAACCCTAGAAGAAGAATAAATGAGTCTGACATATCGTGTAATGCATTGACAGGAATTACCACTCCTTAAACTCTCAAGATAGAAGGACATATTAAGAAGAAAAAGATAATAGTGTTGATTGATTCGGGTAGTACCCATAATTTTATTTATTGTAAGGTAGCCAAGGAATTGAATTGTTTCCTATACCCAACACCATAATGTCAAGTGATGGTTGCAAATGGAGGAACTATAAATTTCTCTTGAAAATTCCATAATATTAGGCTAACCATTGGGGAATATGTATTGAATAGTCCAATTATTTCCATTCCAATGCGAGATGTTGATGTTGTACTAAGAGTACAATGGTTACAATCTTTGGGGACGATAGCTTTTAATTTTCAAGAACTTTTCCTGAAAATGTTTTCGGAAATAAAGGAAATTGAATTAAGGGGTATCACAGGGAAGCCAAGAAAGATAATAATCTCTAATTTCATGACAAACCTTCTGAAGAAATAACATCAAGGCGCAATTGCACAATTATGCTCACTAGAAGTTGCGACATCAAAAACATCCATTTCTCCAGATCTCCAAAAATTCTTGGACAATCATTCCAAGGTGTTTGAAATTCACAAGGACTACCACCTATTCGTGATCATGATCATGCTATTCATTTGATCCAAGGAAGCATTCCTCCAAACACCAGGCCTTACATATACCCTTACGTCCGAAAGAGTGAAATTGAACGTATAGAAATGTTAGAGGCTGGTATAATTCAACCTAGTCAATGTTCTTCCCTGCTACAGTAGTATTGGTAATCAAGAAGGATGGATCATGGAGCATGTGTCCAGATTATAGGGAGCTCAATAAGCTCACTATTAAAGATAAATTTCCCAATCCTATGATTGATGAATTATTGGATGAATTACATGGAGAAATTTATTTTACCAAGTTGGATCTTCCTTCAGGATATCATCAAATTAGAATGAAGGTTGAATATATTCTGAAAATAATATTTTGAACTCATGAGGGTCATTATGAATTTTTGGTCATGCCTTTTGGCCTTTCCAATGCACCTTCCACATTTCAAGGGTTGATGAATTCCATTTTCAAACCCTTCCTTAGAAAATTTGTGCTAGTATTTTTTGATGATATAATAATCTACAGTAGGTATTGGAAGGATCATGTTCAACATGTTGACAGGGTGCTGAAACTATTGGAGGAGAAACAATTATATGCAAAAATATCCAAATTTTTCTTTGGAGTACAAGAGATGGAATATGTGGGTCATATTATATATCATGAGGGTATTAAGGTAGACCCTAACAAAATTAAATCCGTTAAGGAATGGAAAGTTTCCACAACCATAAAGAAGTTGCGAGGATTTATCGAGTTAATAGGATATTATTACAAGTTTGTTAAGAATTATGGGAGAATAGAAATACCTCTAACAAAATTATTGAAGAAATATGCATTTTCATGGACTCCTGAAGCAACTAAGGGCTTTTAACATCTTAAAGAGGAAATGTGCCTAGCACTCGTCTTAGATATGTTAGACCTCACAAAAACTTTATTGTGGAATGTGATGGCTCAGGAAATGGAATTGGTGTTGTTTTAATGCAAGAAGGATGACCCATTGCTTTTATGTTGTGAAACCAGCTCCAAAAAGAGAAGAAAATAGATATCAACGCCTTAGAAGTAAGCCACTTCGAGGGGGAAACCTCAAATACATTACATGAATGAACAATTCTTGGATTATTCAAATTACAAAACCTCCTTTCTATATATAGGAGTCCATGGGGCCACAATGTAATCCTAGCCAACTGTGATAATAAATTGAAACCCAATAATAACTTTGGGGGTTTGGTACAATAACAATAAAGTTACACTAACAAAAATAGAGCTATGTAAGCAGCAAATTCTTATTCCCCTCTCCTTCAAAAAAGTGTTGTCCTCAATGCTTGAGTAGCTCTGGGTGCTTCTGTATAAAATTATCATCCTCCCATGTAGAATCTTCAGTGGGTAAGTTCTTCCACTTGATGAGATACTCTGAAATTGATCGATTTCGTAGCTTTCAAGTTCTTGTTTCCGTGACCGCTTAAAGTTCCAATATGATTTTTCCTTCCTCATCAAGTTCTGGAAATATTGTTTGAACTGGAAGATTTTCACCTATAATCTTCTTTAAGCATGAAACATGGAAAATTCGATGCACTCGTGAAGAAGCAAGAAGCTCCTATTTGTATGCCATAGTACCAATCATTTGCAACACCTTGTAAGGACCATATTACTTTGGTGATAATTTATTATCCTTCTCAGCTTGCTTGAGGGACATTTTTTTGTATGGTTGTCGCCGTAAAAATACCCATTCTCCTACATCAAAACTTCTCTCGCTGCAATGTTGACCGGCCTATTGTTTCATTCAATTTTGTGCCAAATTTAGGTTGTCCTTTAAGAGTTGGAGAACTTCTTGTTGATGCTCGATGTGATCTTCCACTTCTTGAACCTTTGAATTTTCTCTTAAAGATAATGTTATGGATGGTGGATGATATCCATAAAGTGCCATAAATGGGGTCATTTTTGCTGCAATATGGAAGGAAGTGTTATTAGACCATTCAACTAGAGGTAACCACTTGACCCATTGTGTTTGTTTATCAGATAAAAAACAATGAAGATATCCTTCGAAACATTTATTTACTATCTCAGTTTGACCATCAGATTGAGGATGATAAGATGAGCTATGAGCTAATTGAGTACCCAAACAATAAAATAACTCCGTCCAAAATTTCCAGTAAAAATGGGATCTCTGTTGCTGACAATAACCCTTCAGTTTCTATGTAGCTTTTGAATTGTGTCCATAAATGTAGTAGCAACTATACTTTCTTTAAATGGATGAGATAATGCACAAAGTGTGCATACTTGGTAAGTCTATCAAATACCACCATGATGACACTCGTTCCTTCAGACTTAGGTAAACCTGTGATAAAATCCATTGAAATTTTCTCCCAAGGTTGACTTGGAATGGATAAAGGTTGTAGAAGACCTGGGGTCTTAATTGTATCAACTTTATTTTGCTGGAAATCCAAAAATTCCGCCACAAACTTTTGAATATCAGATTTAAGGCCATCCCAAAAAAATTCTTTCTTCACCCTGTGGTAATTTTTTTAAAATCCTGAGTGTCCTCCTAAAGGAGAAGTGTGCAATTCCAAAAGAATATTTTTTGTTTTGGTTAGGAATTCTTACAAAGATATAAGCAATCTTTGTACCATAAGGAATCATTTTTCCAACTAAATGTATCAGATGTACTAGGATATTGCTGCAACTTTTGAATGAGTGTCCACACTTCTTCGTCCTTCTTCCATTCATCTCTTGCTTCGATTACCCAATCTAGTTGGATAATAGAAATGTCGCAAAGCAATTTTTCCATCTCTTCATTCTTTCTTGAGAGTGCATCTACAACAAAATTTAGCTTTCCTTTTTTGTATAGTATTTCAAAGTCATAACCTGACATCTTTGTGACCCATTTTTTATGTTATTCTAAAGATAGTATTTTTTCCAAAAAGTGTTTAAGACTATCATGATCAGTTTTTACCTTGAAGTGTCTTCCCATTAGTTAATTTCTCCATTTCTTTAGTGTATGCATTATTGCTAACATTTCCTTCTCATAAATAGGTTTTTGTAAATACTTTCCTTTGATTGGACGAATTTCAAAATAAATGGGTCTTCCTTCTTGCATGAAAACAACACCAATTCCATTTCTTGAGGCATCACATTCCACAATAAAGGTTTTTGTGAAGTCTGGCATAGCTAAGACTGGTGCTAGGCACATTGCCTCTTTAAGATTTTCAAAAGCCTTAGTTGCTTCAGGAGTCCATGAAAATGAATCTTTCTTCGATAATGTTGTTAGAGGTGCTGCTATTCTCCCATAATTCTTAACAAACTTTCGATAATACCCTGTTAACTTGAGAAATCCTTGCAACTGCTTTATGGTTGTGGGGAATTTCCATTCCTTAATGGCTTTAATTTTGTTAGGGTCTACCTTAACACCCTCGTGAGATATAATATGACCCAGATATTCCACCTCTTGTACTCCAAAGAAACATTTGGACGTTTTTGCATATAATTGTTTCTCCTACAATAGTTTGAGCACCCTGTCAACATGTTGAACATGATCCTTCCAAGACCTGTTGTAGATTAGTATATAATCCAAAAATACTAGCACAAATTTTCTAAGGAAGGGTTTGAAAATGGAACTCATGAACCCTTGAAATGTAGAAGGTGCATTGTTAAGGCCAAAAGACATGACCAAAAAATCATAATGACCCTCATGAGTTCGAAATGTTGTTTTCTGAATATCTTCAGTCTTCATTCTAATTTTATGATACCCTGAATGAAGATCCAATTTGGTAAAATAAATTGCTCCATGTATTTCATCTAATAATTCATCAATCACAGGAATGGGAAATTTATCTTTAATGGTGAGCTTATTGAGCTCCCTATAATCTGGACACATGCACCATGATCCATCCCTCTTGTGTACCAATACTACAGGAGCAGAGAAAGAACTTGGAGTAGGTTGAATTATACCCGCCTCTAATATTTCTGTAATCATACATTCAATTTCGCTCTTTTGGACATAAGGATATATATAAGGCCTGATGTTTGGAGGAAAAATTCCTGGAATCAAATGAATAGCATGATCATGATCACGAATAGGTGGGAGTCCTTTTGGAGTTTCAAAAACCTTGGAATGATTGTCCAAGACTTTTTGGAGATTTGCAGAAATAGATGATTTTGATGTTAGAACTTCTAGTGAGCATAATTGTGTAATTATGCCTCATTGTTCTTTATTTATAAGATTTTTCATGACATTAGAGCTTATTATCTTTCCCAACTTCCCTGCAATACCTTGTAATTCGACTTCGTTTCCTTCTGAAAAAAAATTCAAGAAAATTTATTGAAAATTAAAAGCTATCGTCCCCAAAGATTGTAACCATTGTACTCCTAGTACAACATCAGCACCTCCCATAGGATTGGAAAGCAGTGGAATATTCAATACATATTCCCCCATGGTTAGCTTGATATTATGGCATTTTCTAGAGAAATTTACAGTTCCTCCATTTTCAACCATCACTTGATATTCTGGTGCTGGGTATAGGAAAAAATTAAATTCGTTGGCTACCTTACAATGAATACAATTATGGGTACTACCTGAATCAATCAACACTATTACATTTTTCTTCTTCATATGTCCTTCTATCTTGAGAGTTTGAGGAGTGGTAATTCCTGCCAATGCATTACACAATATGGTCAAAATCATTTCTTCCTCTTCTTGGGTTGGTTCCTGCTGTATATCCTCTTCTTTTTCATTTTCTTCTTCCTCTTCACAATCTATGTAAAATAATTTGTTCTGAGCACACTTATGAACTTTAGTGTATTTTCTATCACAACTGTAGCAAAGCCCTTTTTATATTTTTTCTTCCAATTGTTGTGGTGTGAACCTTGTAGGTTGTGGAAATCTAGGAGTAGCAACACTTCCCTCTTTATAGAAGTGAGTGGTAGGCTTCCTTGTTGCCAAAATTTTGCATTCAATTTTTCTTGCCAACCTGAATGCCTTCTCCAATGAAACAGGTTCCAAAATGCGAACTTCATGTTGGATGTTATCCTTTAAATTACTTATGAAGAGATCAATCATGTGTTCCTCTGGAATATCAGTTACCCTTATATTCAATTTTTGGAAGTCCTCAATGTGCTCCCCCATTAAACCCTTTTGTTTGAGATCTATCAATTGGTTAAAGAAGGTGTTGCTCTTTGTATCCTCATAATGTGCTATCATTTCCTTTGTAAAAATTGACCAAGCAAAAAAAAATTTACGGGAGCAAAGCCATCGATACCATACAAATGTATTTTGTTCTAAATGTAAAGTTGCAATGCGTACCTTTTCTGTGTTTTGCACATTTTGGAGATCAAAATATCGCTCCATTTATAGTATCCATGTTAAAGGATCCTTTCCATAAAACTTCCTCATATCCATTTTTGGAATATGGTGGTTCTTCTCGCCAACATTAGATTTTATGAAATCACGATTAACATTTATTTTGTTCTCATCATGAGTTTCCTCTACTATCTTTTGACCATTAGGAAACATTTCTTGTATCAAATTTGACAAAACTTCCATGTATGCTTTTAGATCATTCTTCATGTTTTCCATTTTCTCATCGATATTAGCATCCATGTTATCCATCTTAGATTCCATGCCAGCTTCCATGCCATCTATCTTAGATTCCATGCCATCTATATTAGATTCCATGCTATTCTTCAAACCATCCATCTTAGATTCCACACCTTTCTTCAAACCATCCATCTTAGTTTCCAAGCCTTTCTTCTAAACTTCCATGTCATTTTTTGTTTCTCTTTGCAAGAGCGAAATTTGTTGCACTTGCTCTTGTAATTTTGATATGTCATGTTGCCATTCTTCATCTTCATGAGTCATAGTAGAGCTTTCTAAAGGCTTAATGGGTGTTGAATTCTTTTTAGGGGCCATTTTAGAATCAAATACTAATACCTATTCTACAATATGCCATTGGAATCAATTCAACTTGATTCTTCAAACAAGACTGATGCAATTCGGGGAAAAAAAAATACACACCTTTTACTTGCTTTTGAGGAGCTCGATATTGAAATTGAATTATCTCTATAATTGTGGATCCTCTATATCTGAAATTTAGACCTATAGTAGCCCTCTGAAGCTTCTTTCAAATGCCACAGGTCTGATCTGATCTAGATTCTTCAAGGCAAAGTTATGTCCAATCTCCCACAATGACCCAATTTTGGACTGGTTCAGTAGAGCGAACTTGTACAACTTGCGAGGTGTCACTGTTTCCTCCTTTCTCTATGAAATTTATAGACCGAAAACTACAGTCTGTGTACCTGTAGCCACTTTTTACAGAATTCCAATCCGATGCTCAGAGAGAGAGAGAGCTATGAATAGTTTCCTACAATCACCTCTTTGAGATGAAATTCAGAAGCCTCAAAAAGCCCTAACTTCCACAAATCATATCTCCGAAAATATTGCGAACCAATATCTGAAATTCTGCAATGATGTTCCTCAGGATTGTAGCGTCACACTATAAAAATTTCAGCTTTTGAACCTTCGTAAAAAAAAATTATTACGAAAATACCACGATGACCTATTTAGGTTAAATTCAGGAGCCTTCAAAATGACCTAACTTGCACAGATCATATCTCCGAAAATATTGCGAACCAAGCTTTGAAATTTTGTGAAGATGTTCCTCAGGATTTTGGCTTTGCACTCTAAAAATTTCAGATTTTGAACCTTCACATAAAAAACATAGCTAAATTCACAGTCACCAGCACAGACAAGCGAAACCTAAGTCCCCTAAGGCTCTAATACCAAATATTTTAGGCTCAAAAAAGAGAAAGAAGATATCAACGCCTTCGACCAGACACTTCGAGAGGGAAACACTCCAATACATTACATGGATGAAAAATTCTTGGATGATTCAAATTGTAAAACCTCCTGTAGGAGTCATAGGAGCTGATATAATCATAACCTATATGTATAATTTAAAAATAAATAATAATAATATGGGAGTTACAAGGGTACAATAATAATAATAAGGGGTTACACTAACAACAATTAGGGACTATACTAATGGAAGGACCTATTTGAAAATGTCTACAAATCGATCAAGAAGTATTTATTATTCTTAAGTATTAACATATACACAAAAATGGTATAACGTTACAGAATTTGAGGTTAAAATGAATATTAAAATAATAAATAATATTAATGATAATATTTATGAATTTTCAATTCACTTTTTGCACCACAATCCATGTAACCATAGTTAAATTCAATTCAAAAGTTGTATCAAAATAAAATTAATAAAAAAATTGTTTTGATGTGACTATAAATAAGAATGAGCTTTTCAAGACAAATTTATTATCATTGAACAACTAATGCATCTGTCCTTTGTACTTAAATAATTTAAAATAAAATATAAATATAAATTTGTAAATTATTAATTATATTATATTCTATTAATTAAAATTTATATTATTTAAATTGTATAATAACATGTAATTAATATACTATATAAAAATAATATAATAAATGTATAGGGATATGCATTGTTTCTTTCAAGAAATATGAAATGAAAATAATATATTTTTATTCAAAAAGTGTGAAATGACATTTATTATGAATACTTTACTTTGACTTTAAAAGTACTTAGAGCACTACCATAGTTAACCATGAGTTTTTATCCACCATTGAGAATGTGACAAGTAAGTACCTTTAACTCAAGCAATGCCACCTCAACCATTAGGGATGATGTCATCCCTTAAAATGTGATTGGTTCTCATAAAGTGAATTTTGATTGTACATTTTCCTTAGGAGGCCCATTTTAGACCTCAAAATTCCCCTAATGCTAATGGGAAGACACTTCAAGGTAAAAACTGATCATGATAGTGTTAAACACTTTTTGGAACAAATACTATATTCAGAAGAGTAGAAAAAATGGGTCACAAAGATGTTGGGTTATGACTTTGAAATCATCTACAAAAAAGGGAAGCTAAATGTTGTTGGAGATGAACTCTAAAGAAAGGATGAAGAGGTGAAATAATTGCTTTGTGCCATTTCTATTATCAAATCAGATTGGATAGCCAAAGAAAGGGATGAATGAAAGAAGGACGAAGAAGTGTGGACACTCATTCAAAAGCTGTAGCAAGATCATAGTACATCTGATACATTTAGTTGGAAAAATGATTCCTTATGGTACAAAGATCGCTTATATATTTTTAATAATTCCCAACTAAAAAAAAATATTATTTTAGAATTTCACACTTCTCCTTTAGGAGGACACTTGGGATTTTTAAATGCTTACCACAGGGTGAAGAAAGAATTTTTTTGGGATGGCCTTAAATATGATATTCAAAAGTTTGTGGCAGAATGTTCGATTTTCTAGCAAAATAAAGTTGAGACAATTAAGACCCCAGGCATTCCACAACCTTTATTCATTCTAAGTCAATGTTGGGAGGATATTTCAATGGATTTTATCAGAGGTTTACATAAGTCCGAAAGAAATAGTGTCATCATGGTGGTAGTTGATAGACTTACAAAGTATGAAGAGTTTTGTTCATTTTCTCATCCGTTTAAAGGAAGAATAGTTACTACTACATTTATGGAAACAATTCAAAACCTACATGGGAACCCAAATAGTATTGTAAGTGCAGAGATCCCATTTTTACTGGAAATTTTTTAACGGAATTATTTTCTTGTTTGGGTACTCAACTAGCTCAGAGCTTATCTTATCATCCTCAATCCAATGGTAAAACTGACATAATGAATAAATGTTTGGAAGGATATCTTCATTTTTTTGTATCTAATAATCAAACACAATGGGTCAAGTGGTTCCCTCTCATTGAATGGTGGTATAATAGTTCCTTCTATACTACAGAAAAAATGACCCCATTTATGTCACTTTATGGATATCATCCACCGTCCATCACAACATCTTTAAGAGAAAATTCTAAGGTTCAAGAAGTGGAAGATCACATCGATTATCAACAAGAAGTTCTCCAACTCTTAAAGCATAACCTATATTTGGCACAAAATTGAATGAAACGACAGGAATATCAACATCACAGCGAGAGAATTTTTGATGTAGGAGACTGAGTATTTTATGGCTACAAATATATAAAAAAAATTTCGTCAAGCAAGCTAAGAAGGATAATAAATTAGCGCCAAAGTACTATGGTCCTTACAAGGTGGTACAAAATATTGGTACTGTGGCATACAAATTGGAGCTTCCTACTTCTTCGCGAGTGCATATATTTTTCCATGTTTCATGCTTAAAGAAGGTTATAGGTGGCAAACTTCCAGTTCAAACAATATTTCCAGAACTTGATGAGGAAGGAAAAATCATATTGGAAACTGAATTAGTCACAGAAACAAGAACTCGATAGCTATGAAATCAATAAATTTTAGAGTGTCTCATCAAGTGGAAGAAATTACCCACTGAATATTCTACATGAGAGGATGAGAATTTTATAAAGAAGCATTCGGAGAGGGGCATGTTAGGTCCCTAAAGTACTAGTATAGTCCCTTATTTGTGTTAGCGTAACCCCCTTATTGTTATTGTTGTACACCTGTAACCCCAATATTGTTATTATTGTGTCCTTACATTATTATTTTTAGGTCGGCTAAGATTATATTTTGACCCCATGGACTCCTATATAGAAGTAGGTTTTGTCATTTTTATCATCCAATAATTGTTCATTTATGTAATGTAAAGGAGGTTTCCCCCTCGAAGTGGCTTATTTCTAAGGCATTAATCTATCTTTTCTTCTATTTTTGGATCTGGTTTCATAACAACAGGACTCTTAGATCCATATTCTTGAGACCATGTCGAAACCATGACTTGGGACATCATGAGGATATCTGTCGATGAATTGGAAGTAGATCTGATCATTTTGGTATGATCTTGAGATGGAAAAGGATCTTTCATGGCAGCAGGAGTGGGTGAAACTTTGACAAATTTGGATACCTCGGCCCGATGTGGAAACTCTTTGGTGTACTTATCCTCATCACAAATAAGATAAGGATAACAAGGTTTCCGTTTTTCCTCTAATGGTGAGGCTTTTTCATCTTTCTCTTTGGGAGAAGTGTTTTGTTTATTTTTACCTTTCCCTTTCTTATTATTTCCCGATTATTTAGCTTTGGTTGTAGATGAATATACGACGTGAATATCAACAGAATTTTCTATGGAAGGGTCTCCTTTAGATGAATCTGGTAGAGTTATGATTGGAGAAGTAGATTTCAATGATTTCTTATGATTTCTTCTTACTCTTTTTAGTATTATCTATACCAATTAAACCATTGGCAGAATGAGAACCAGAAGGAGTTGTAGTAATTTGACTTGGGCATGGTAAACCAGGATTTTTTTTATATAGAGTACCAGACTATGTGTAAATGAGGTCCAAGTAGTGTGCTTGAGCTATGACTTGTTGTTTTGTTACAACGCCTCCTTTAGCTACATCTTTGGTAATCTTTGGAAGTAACAATTTAATAAACCGTTCTGCCAGAATTTGATCTGAAATGAAAACTTTCACTAAACGACATCTACATCACCATTCATGTATGTGAGTTGAAAATAAATTAGACTTACTCTATTTTAATGAAGTAAAATTTCCATGCCATTGTCATAACGGAATGGCAACTGAAAATGAGTTAAGAAGGTTGTTGATAAAGCGTTGAAATTATTGAAAGAGCCACATGGTAACTCAATGTACCACTTTGCAGCTAATCCGATCAATGTTCTCTGAAAAAGTCTCAAAAAAATGGAATCATCGATTAAGGAGTTGGATGCACATCACAGATGATAAGTCATTACATGATTTGAGGGGCTTTCTCCTGATTTTCCTTTAAACTTTGGAATATTACTAGGAAACTTAGAGGGAATTTCCAGCCAAAACAGAAGATAATAAATCAGATCATTCATCAGTCGTGACAAGTCTGATAAGTCTAAAGTTTCAATGAATGGTAACTGATTGTTAAGGTCTTGTTATGCAAGCTGATAAAATTGAGGAACAATACCAGTACTGAGAGTAGGATATCCAGGATAACCTAGGATAGCCTCAGTAGATGGGATTGGAATAAGTCCAGGTTATCCAAGGTTAGCCATACCGAACTGAGGTTGAGCTGGTATTAGATATGTATAACCAGGGTATGGTTGACTTTAGTAAACTAGATTTTTTCCCATTTTTCCATATTGAAATTTCACTTGAAATGGTTGACTCTGGAAAAAATGACCCTGAAAGGGTTGACCTGTAAAAGGTTGAATTACTTGAACCATAGTTGCACCAAGTTTTCCTAAAGAGTTTTGAATGGTAGACTGAATTGCAGGTCCAGTTTTATGAGTAGTAATATGAGGGATTATCTGTGTAACACTTTTTGCAGTCATTTGAAGGGTTGTAACAATAGGGGTTTTAGAAACGCCAAGGATAGGTGTACTTGGTTGTTGAATGGAAATTTCCGCAGCATATTTTATATGAGTACTTGGAGTACTCGGACCAGCTTGTCGACTACTAGGCACAAATACCTATGGAGTAATTTTATGTGCACTCTGAACAGGCTATTGGACTTGGGTATAACCAAATTGTCTAGCTGGATGAGTAGGTTGATTGTAAGGTACTTGTAAATTAGGCTCCAAATCTTGTTGATTTAACAACAAATTCCACACAGTATTAATGCCTGGGTAAAGAGATCCCATCAAATGTTGCGATGCTTAAGGTTGACCATAACTAGTTTGAGGAATTAGAACATATGTTTGATAATTACCAGGAATATTTGATCTTGCAACCAAGGGATAAGTTCTAGTAAAAGGTTGTCCTCCTTGAAGGATAGTTTCTCTTGATAAAATTTTTGACCTTGTGAAGGTAATTGACCTTGAAGAGGTTATCTCCCTTCGAAAATTTACTGCCCTAGGAAGGATTGCTGCCCTGGGAGAAGTTGCTACCCTTAAAGAGGTTGCTGCCTCCCAGGCCCTATATAGCCACCTTGAGAGCTACCTTGAGGAATATTTCTAGAAAACATATAGACATGTTTTGTTGTCAAAGATTAAGTGGTAGATTCATAGAGACCAGTTGATTATGTAAAATTTTCAAAAGATGGATATGCTCGTGAGAAAGTGCCAGAAATTGATTGGTACCCAGTGGGAACCGATGGACTACCATATAAATTTTTTCCAGTGATGAAGAAAACATACATGACTTGGTAGAAATGTTTGATTAAGTCATGTAACTAACTATGTGTATAGAGTACAAAGGTATGCAGTATGGTGAATAATTGTAACTAGAGCTATGCAGAAAGTCAGTAAGTTGATTATACCAAGGATCTGGTCTAAAAGGAATGTAGAGTAAATTTGTTCACTAAACCTTAGATCTAAATATTCTTGACATGGAGTTTTTATTTTTTCTTCCATGTCAGAAATCTCTTAAATACGAATTAGGCTAGGAGGACGATTCTCTGTAAAAAGAAGTTTCACTCGAGGTGAATGAGGATGACCAAGAGTCTAGATTATTAATTCTGAAGGTGACTCACACGAAGTAGATTCAGATTTAGGCTCAGATAATTTTTGTTAAATAAATTGAGTATCTGACAATTCACCATTAACAGATTCAACTGTAATTACTTCGTAAATTTCTGGTTTTTCTTGATATTTTTCAATTATCTGAGGTTGATTAACTTCGAAATCGAGATGTATTACAATGGACATTTCCCCTCATTTAGTAGATCTGGTTCCTGATTTTTGAACTCTTTCATATTTATTTTTTTCCAATTAACTAGGTGTATATTTTGGGGGTTTCCCCTGCATTCTATGTGAATGTCTTAGTAATTCATCCACGATAAATATTTTAATGCACGAAATCAAAAAATTTCAAATGAAAATGCCTAAGGTCGCTAAAAATCAAGAAAATGAACACACACCTACAAAATCTAAGAGACAAACCACACACAAATAATATTTTTCCACAATAAAAGCACTAGTTGGTGATGAAATCCAAAATCACAAAAATTAATGTGGAGAACTAGCAGTTGGAATAATTACCCTGACAACCTACTTAATGTAATAGTCTGGTGCAACTCCAATATGCCATCTTGAAGTGAAGAGTACCCTACTGAAATTCCAATTCATTCTATTCAACGTCTGCTGCAACTACAGTGGGACCTTCCCTCCACCGTCACCTTGGGAAAATTCCTAAATATTATGGCCACTAAGGTCACCAACTGAGACAAATGCACCTGGGGGAACAGTATACGATCCAATATACGTGCAAGGGCAGTGTATTAAGATCAATCCCCTTGAAATATCATCGACATGGTAAATATGAGGTTTGTTAACAAGTGACACCAGGCTCCTTGTCAATGGTTAATATGAGTTTTACCATTTGTGTTACATGCATGTCTTCTATATTCACTGATGTAGTAGGTACAGTTACCTCACTAGGTCTGACATGACCTTGTTCTTGACTCTTTTAAGAAGAGATTTATAGAGAAAAATTGCAACAATTGTATTTCCCTAACGCAAGATGCCACTTGTTTGTTTTAACTGATTTGGAATGTTTATTACAAGTTGTTCCAAAATAGTAGCCTAAGATAAATTGGTGGAAAGAGCCCTTGAAAATGTAAAAATGTCTAGATTTATTTTATTAAGGGTTGTATTGATTTGGTTGTTATTTGTTGGAACACTTAATCCTACATGGGTAGGTGTGGAATGCGAAAAGTCACAATGGAGTCCAAGTGACCTTGGAATCTGAAACCAAGAGTCACACCATTGTACTATAAATGTACATCTTTGTATAGTGGAAAATAAGAAAGCCTCACATTTATCTTTCATTGTGTTGAGTCTCTTGTGTGTGTGTGTTTATTCTTCTCATACACCATGTGTGTGCTTTAACATGGTGTTTAACATGGTATCAGAGCGGGTGATTGCTGGCCCTGCTCCAAATTGAGTGAGCCATTTGTGTGTATGGCCTGTGCATATCTACAAAATTCTTGACATTTTTGCAACATTTAGAGACTTTTTGCAGTAGTGTTTTGAAGAAGAGCAGCATTCAAAATCCCAGCATTCAGAAATTGGCAGCATTCAGAATTTGTTTTAGAGCAGCAGTGGTTTGGAGAAACGCAGCTTTGTGCATATGAAGGTTTTCTAAATTCTGATATTTTCTCTACATTTTCTGCATTTAATTCTGCCTTTGAAGAGCTGCTAGAATACTGTTCAAAGTGGGGTTTTGAAGAATTTTTTGGTTTACTGCAAAATAATTCTGAGTTTCTATTGGATTTTCTGCTGCTATAATATTCTGAAAAGTCTTGAGTTTTTTGTAAAATTTTCTGAGCTTCTGGACTACATATTTTCTGTTGCTGGACTACTGGAAAAGTTTCTTAGTTTTCTCTGCAATATCTGGAAATTATGTTGTTGTTTTAATGACAATTTCCTGCTCTCTGCTGTTTTAAAATAATAATAATAATAATAATAATAATAATAATAATAAAAATAAAAATAATAAAAATTTCCTACAATTCCATGGCCTTTCGGCCCCCTTACCCAACTCTCATTGCTTAAACTCTGCAGCCTCTCAAATCACTCAACACAACATTTTTATTCTCACACCCAACGCATTCGCAAACACACTCTACTCTACGCTGCACCGGCCCTCTTTACACGACCCTCCATTCCTATCAAACCTCCCTCCTCCCTACCTGCAATACACCAAAATGCTCACCTCTCAACACACTTGCGCTCTCTACCTGCTCTTACCGACCTACTCTTACCCATTACACCTGCGCGCATCCCCACATTCCAATCGCTCTACACCTCACCCCTCGGCCCTTTCAACAAACCCTCGCTCTGCAACACTTCCAAACTCTGTGTTACCCCACTGCCCTCCATACTCCAGTTTTTAATCTTTTAAAAATCGATTTTTATACAGCCGCCCCTCCAATTGCAATCAACCCCCGGCCGCTCCTCCAGCCAGCCCTCACAACCCACGCCCCTGCTCTACACGCGCGACCAACCCCAACTCTCATCCTTCTACCTGCGGCACTCCCCTCACGCCGGCACACGCCCTCCCCACTCGCTACTGCATCGAACAGACCTCCCTCCCTGCCGCTCTCACTACACACAACCCGTCAATCCACCTGCAACTCTACGCCCGTCCCTTCCCTTACCCCCACTCACACTTACTCACCACGCGGCCTCTCACTTCCCTCCATACCACGCCCACCCAACACTCAACTCCCTATGCCCCATCCTTTAATAATACCGCTTGTATACAATACCGCCCTGCCCACATATTTATACCGCTCCTTTTTATTAAAAATCGATTTTTATTTTCCTCCCACTTCATATAGCAACTCTCCCTCCCAACTAGCACTTTTACCTCCCCATTCCACTACAGATTTCAAAAATTTCGATTTTATTTAAAATATATATATATATATTCTCCTCCTCCCTTTTAAATAAACCCCCCTCCCATTTTTATAAAATTCTCACCTCCTCCTTCTTTTAAATAAACCTCCCTCTCATTTTAAATTCCCTTCCCTCATTTAATATTCCCCCCTCCTTATAAATTTCTCTCCACTTTTATATTCCCTTCATTTTTTAATAATTCTCATTTTTTAATTAATTTTTAATTAATTAAAAAAAAAAAAACAGCAGAGAGAGAGGGGAAAGACAGAATATGAACAGCAGAAAAGAGAAAATGACATGTGAAGCAAATGGACAGAAAACATAGAAGAGAAAAGAGAAGTCTTGCATTTAATGATTAGTGGCATTGACATGAGGGTGATTTTTTGAAGAATTTCACTTTTGAAGACAAGTTTGCCATCATTGAAAACAACTATTTGAAGAAGAAAATTCAGCTGACATAAAAAAAAGATTCTTGCACAAGTGTTTTCAACTACACCTTTACAAATATTTTGCATGGATACGTATTGAGCTAACATTGTATTTTGAGTGGAATTTGCCCCTTCATTCATAGTTGGAATCAGTGAATTTGAGTTGTTGATGTAAGTCATTGTTGATTGTCCTCCATCATTTGAGGAGCACACTTTGTACTTTGAGATTTCCATAGTCGGAAATTCTTTAGAGTCATTTGTATTTGTTGTTGAATCACATTGTAAACGAGTGCATTTTCGGTTGAAGCCAACACCGTTTCATTTTTTTTGAGCCTAAGTTGTTGAAATGGCTAAAATCAATGAGGTATTAGAGTTTTTGAGTAACCTCATTCATTCAAATGTTGATGATGTGATAAAAATGAGTAAGAATGCTCTTTAATAATGGTTACACAAAATTTTGAAAAGATTGAGTTTTGCGGTTGGAAACTACGACTTGAGCGAGATGAACCGACAAAAAAGTCACTGTTACGGCTGTTTACATTGAGAAGGGTGTGGACTCTGTGTTCTTCGTCGATGTAAAGTTCCGGTTCGGTTACGATGGGTTCCTTGCTAGAGCAAATGTACATACGGAATGCGACGATTCGACACCCTGCACTTCTCAAGCCATCATCAGAGAATCGAGACCTTGGGAAGAAACTGTCCCACAACAAGCACGGGCGTTGGATATAGAAAAGTGTGTCCTTTTACATATTCCGAGACTACACCAAGCCACGTCATATTTCGAGTGTACGGATTCTTGTATGAAAATTCTGCGGCCTATTCTAGATCACCTTGCTCCTTCCACAACCAGTTGAGAAATGCCAACAACACAGCAGTCGGGTTAGCCATGCATAGAAGATCACTGTTTTGATCTTCATCCATACAAGCACTGTGGTCGGCACACCCATTCTTCAGACAGATGCTTCAGACACAAGCCTCCTGCAAGAACCAAGATTCATCTTGGATGGATCGCTTCTTGGCAATGGGCATCAGCAGCCAAGAAGATGTTTACGACACATGTTAGAAATTGTTCACGGATATTGAGCAAACTTGCAGTTGAGTTTTCGCCATCATCTCACCTTGTCACGTGATCGGTGGTAGTCAATATGACTTCGACGAGGATCCAAGCAGGCTGAGCACAGTCTCTTGTTTCATGTTTCGATTTGTATGGGCAGGGTCCCGGCAAAACACAGGCCACAATTAAATAGCTGGATTAGAGATAGCCAGACAGGACCTTATGACATATGGGTTGATATGGACAACTGCCAGCCATCATCTTTGGTTGGTGGACAGCCTAAAACCACCACGGAGTAGTAGACACTCGCTTCTTTTGAGTCGAAGGTCTCCCTTTCATATATGAGGCTGCTTCACTCTATGAAGCCTTGTTCTTTTCGACATTGGTTGAGTTTAGGGAAATACTTCAAGCATTCCAGAGTTGTTGGTAATCCTAAAACCATCACAGGTGAACATCTCCCCTTCTTCTGGTTCAAAATTCACCCTTGCACTGCTGAGGACAATTCATCTGGCAGAAGCTTTTGACTTCTGGCAGACTGGAAAAGTATGTCAGAAACAGTTTTAACGATTTCAGACTGTTGGTGGTCATCCTTAAACCATCTCTTTTTTCCAACATTTCAGAGAGTCGATTCAGCCCAAGTGCTGCCATGTATACTTTTCATATTTGTATTTCAACTCTTTTCTTGGACTCACACACACCCCTTCGGATTAAGGGGGGATGTTGGAACACCTAATCCTACATGGGTAGGTGTGGAATGCGAAAAGTCACAATGGAGTCCAAGTGACCTTGGAATGTGAAACCAAGAGTCACACCATTGTACTATAAATGTACATCTTTGTATAATGGAAAATAAGAAAGCCTCACGTTTATCTTTCATTGTGTTGAGTCTCTTGTGTGTGTGTGTTTATTCTTCTCATACACCATGTGTGTGCTTTAACATGGTGTTTAACATTATTTAACGCACTGACATGAAGAATGAAACTCTTTTGTTTCAATCAATTATATTTAGGAGAAAGTTGAATGATATTTCAAATCAAAAGCACAAGCGTCCTCAAATTTTAAATAAAATTCCTTTTTGAAAAGAATATATTTTCATTAAGAACAAAATTTCCAAGCATGATCAATTTCTATTTTGCAAATAAGATTTCATTGATTATGAAGTCAAAAACTATAATTTGATAAGAAAACAAATCTCAAAATAAATGCAATTTCTAAAGAACCATAAAAATGTAAAAACTTCAAATAAAATCAAAGTTCTAATTATCAATCCTAACTTGGATACCTATGAATGTATTTCTAATTATTTCCCTTAGTTGTAATCAGTCTAAGAATGTTTCCCCTTATCCTACCAGCAATGAAATCAAGAAATACTATCTTGTGATAAATCAGGCTTCAGAGATCTAGAAGCTTTTCCATTTTCCAATCGAATAAGAAACAACTATTTGAAAAAAGGTAAGGTTGGAAATAATCTTGGTGGCTCGAAGAGATAAAAACATAAAACCAAAGATCTAAGGTAAATGAATGTATCTTATGAGAAAATCAATATAAAACCAGGGAAAACACTAACTGTATAACGCAAAAATGATGATCAAACAAGACTCTAATGTGTTGAAGAGAAGTTCATACACATGTTCTGACAACTGGAGTGAATAAGGTTAAAGCTTAAGAATTTCATTATCAGAATTTGAAAGAGAGAATTTTAAAATTTTCAAAACTTTGCAGGGGGTGCGCAACCTCTAATTTCACACCAGTATGCATGCGCACTCAACTAAACTGACAAGTCACGCAGGTTGTCGCTCCATTTCCCACAGAAAACCACACAGACAGACAAAAATTTGGAAAAGATAATTTTTAGGTTTTCTTTCTCAGAGATTCTTAAAGGTCATGTAACCAACTACACTCATAGAAGTCAAAATAAGAAAGCTAGAATGTGAAACAAAAAATAACCAAAGAAAAATAAACTTTTTTTTCCCAGTATGGTCACCAATTTGTTACCAGGATTAATCCCTCTTGTGGACAAGATCGATCTCCCCAGTGCTCCAACGAGTAACTACAAACAAAGATCCATTGAATATCTCTTGATTTAGATTATTTGTACTTTATATTATTACAATCATGACAATAATAGGACATGCTCCTACCTTTCAATCAAAACGTTTGATGTGGTCTTTTACCTTTCGCTCCAAAGAAATTCCTCAATGCTGAGAAGAACCTGCAATCACAATCAACACAAAATAACAAAGCTCTTGCAACATATAATAATCATAAATAATAATCCAACTTAGTGATGAAGGAATATAAGTATTGACATAATTTCCATGAATTTAGAAACAAGGCAATGAGAAAAAGAGATCCATATGTATTATCATAAATTAGAAAGAGCAATCTTACAATCAGATGCCTTGATGTTGTATAGATTTCTCCCGTGTGTCTGAGAAATAGTTTTCCTTTAGTTTGATAAGCCTTACTCTATAGAATGAACAGCATGAATTGGTGGGCACAAAGGTGTAATATTCAATGTGTCAACAAAAAATTTCTAGCTCAGAGACTATGAACTCTATGAACTCTCTCCAGCTTAGAATTTATACAAATCAGTATCTATTCACATTGGTATCTACCCTTCAAACTGAAACTTCAGCCCAATTTATAGAGATATTGAGGTAGTTTCATATCCATTAAGAGAGGGATGGATTCCTCCCATGAAGGGATTTGAGTTCCTTGTACCGAGGGATTAGCTCCAAGAGTAGAGGGATAAAGCTCAAACTGGAGCGGCTCTAGAGGCATCTAGTTGGGAGAATATTCAACCAACTAGGCTTCTAGAAGTTAATTTTTTATTTTAACTTTATTTTCACAGGGGTGTGCAAGTTTTAGTGGCGAACAGAGCGGAAATCATCGCGGCTAATGGAAGGAGTATCAGCGCATGCGCAGGCAATATTTTAAGGGTTTTATAGAGCTTTTCTCCAATCTCCAAGACTTGATTCACAAACATTAGTGTTTTACACCTCTAAGGGAACATGATATGGATGGTGACAAACCCATAAACACTGTTACCGATGAAATAAGTAACCTGACCTCAAAACGGGAACTCTAGCCCAAAAAGACTCAAAAAACATGAAAAACCACCCCAAAAACAAAAAAAGTGTATTCCATAACGCACTTGGTTTTTTTTGAAGGTCAAATTTCAACATTTTATAAAATTATGCTAAAAAAAAAAAAAATTTCTTGAAAAAAGGATTGAAAAAACACCCTAAAAAGAAAACGAGCTGACGCTGGAATAACCAAAAAAAAAAAGTGTCATATTTTTGACATTTTCAAAAATAGAAATAACATTTTTTAATTTTTAAAATTCAAACATTAAAAAAAACCTAAAATTTAAGAAAAAAATAAATTTAAAAAATAACAACATTTTAAAGCCTAAAATTTAAAAATATATAGAAATAAAAAAATACAAATAAAAACAAAATAAAAATTTTAATTCAAACATAAAAAAACCTAAAATTTAAGAAAAAAATTAAAAATTAAAAATTAAAAAAAAAATAAAGATTAAAATTTCAAAATATATAGAAATAAAAAAATAGAAATAAAAAAAAATAAAAAAATATTAAATTAAAAAGAAAAACAAGTTAAAAAAAGAAAGAAATTATAAAAAATAAAATATAGAAATTAAATTTAAAAAGGAAAAAGAAAATGTTTATTAAATTTAAAAAATAAAAAATTAAATTTTAAAATAAAAAATTAAATTTAAAGAAATATATTAAATTAAAAAAAAAAAAAACATTATTGAAATTAACAGTAAAAAAAGAAAAATTAATTAAAAAAAAAATGAAAAAAAATTACAATAAAAATATTAAATTTCAAGAAATATATATTAAAAAAACAAATAGATTTTAAAAAATATATTAAATTTAAATTATAAAAAATAAAATATATATATATACATATATATATATATATATATATATATATATATATATATATATATGAACTTGAATTAAAAATATATATATTAGGTTTTATTAACTTAAAAAAAAAAATGTTAATATTAAAATAACAAATTAAATTAAAAAAAAAAATATTAAATTTTAATAAATAAATGAATAAACAAATAAATTTTGAAATAAAAATTAAATTTTAAATATAAAGAAAAAAAAAAAACATTCTTAAAATAAAAATTTTAAAAACTTTAAAAATCAATTAAAATTGAAAAATTAAAATAAATATATTAAATAAAATAAAAAATAAAAAAACAAATTAATTTGAAAATATTAAGTTTAACTTAAAAAAAATATAATTTTAAATACACAATTTTAATTGAAATAAAAAAAATATAAAAATTTTATGTAATTAAAAAAATAATAATAAAAAAATTTAAAAATTTAAAAAAATATTAAATTCAAATAAATAAATAAATAAAAATACTAAATTTACTAAATTTTAAAAAATTAAATGAAAAACTAAACATAAAATTTAATAATAAAAAAATTTAAAAAAATTTAAAAAAAAAACCAATTAAATAAAAAAAAAAACACAAAATTTAATAAAAATTATATAAAAATCAATTAAATAACAGAAAAATACAAATTTAATAAAAATTATTAACAAAATTTAGGAAAAAAAAATTAAAAACAAAAAAATGAATAAAATTTAAAAAAAATTTAAAAAAAATTTAAAAAAAAACAAAAAAAATTAAAACAAATTAAATTTCAAATATAAAAATTAAATTAAAAAAAAAATTTAAATTTTTTGAATTAAAAAAAAAAAATTTTAAATTAAATTAAAGAAAAAATTATTTTAAATTAAAAAATAAAAAAATAAAAAGAATTTTTTGATCGTGGTGGCGCCGCCAATCAGCCTCCCGCCTAGGTGATGGTGGAGGCTGGTCGCTAGGCGGGAGGCCGATTCCGAGAATCGCCCTGAGGGCGATTCCGGGAATCGCCCTCCCATGGCGAGAGGTCGATTCTAGGAATTGCCCTCCCGCGACGCGGGAGGGCGATTCCCGAGATTGGCCTCCCGCAGCAGGAGGGCGATTCCCAAAATCGCCCTCAAGGCGATTCCTGGAATCGGCCTCTCGCCGCGGGAGGGCGATTCCCGGAATTGGACTGAGGGCGATTCCCGGAATCAGCCTAACGGCGATTCCCGGAATCGGCCTAACGGCGATTCCCGGAATCGGCCTGAAGGCGATTCCCGGAATTGGCATCCTGCCGCGGGAGGGTGATTCCCGGAATCGGCTTCCTGCCATGGGAAGGCGATTCCTGTAATCAGCCTCTCGCCGCGGGAGGGTGATTCCCGGAATCGGCCTCCCGCAATGGGACGGCGATTCCCGGAATCGGCCTCCCGCAGCGGGACGGTGATTCCCAGGTGGCGGCGGAGGCATGCCGCTGGGCGGGCGGGGGGCTGGCCTCCGCCGCCACCTGGGCGGGAGGGCGACTGGCGGCGCCACCACGATCAGCCCCCCGCTCGCCCAGCGGCTGGCCTCCGCCGCCACCTGGGCGGGAGGGCGACTGGCGGCGCCACCACGATCAAAAAATTCTTTTATTTATTTATTTATTTTATTTTTTTAATTCAATTTATTTTTTAATTTCTTTTTTTAAATTGAAAAAATTAATTTTTTTTTTTTTTTTTAATTCAAAATTTTTATTTTAAATTTAATTTGTTTTAATTTTTTTGTTTTTTCTGTTTTTAAATTTAATATTTTAGATTAATTATTTTTTAAAATTTAAAATTTATTAATTAAATTTATTAAATTTTAATTTAGTTGAATTTTTTTTTTTAATCTTTTAGTTTATTTGGTTTTTCATTTTTAAAATTTATAAATTGTTTCATTAAAAAAAAACAGTAAATTTATGGATATTTGTTTTTTAATTATTTGCACGTGGTTTTTTTCAGTTTTTTTGTTTTTTAATGATAGTTTTTTTAATTATAATTCTTTTATTTTAATTTTCTTTTTCAATTTTAAATTTTCTTTTTTTATTTTTATTTTTTTTTTTGTTAATTTTAAAATTTGTATTTTTGTTTTCTGATTATTATTATTATTTTAATTTAAATTTTTAAATTTAACTTTTTCTTTTTTGTATTTTATTTTTTTTACGTAATTTTAATTTTGTAATTTAAATTATTTTTAAATTTTCTATTTAATTTTTTTTTTTAATTATATAGATTTTTTTAATAACTTAGAAAAAAATGTTTTTTTATGTTTTTTTTTTATATTTTTTTGTTAATTTTGTTTTTTTTTTCTTTAAATTATGTGTTTTTTTTTCAAATTTTGTCACTTGTTTTGATATAATTTTCGAATATTTTTGTTTTTTTTGTTTTATTTATTTATTTTTGTTTAAATTTTTTATTTTTACGAGTTAATTTTGTTTTTTTTTTACATTTTATTGGTTTTTTATATTATTTATATATATATATATATATATATATATATATATTTTTTTTATCTAAGTTTTTTGTTTTATTACCAGCATGAAAATCACCACTCTAAATAAAAAAGGTTGATGCTACATCAATACATTTCAAAGTTAGCATGAAAATCACCGCTCTAAAAAAAAAAGTTGATGTTGCATCAATACGTTTCAAAATTAGCATGAAAATCACTAAAATTTTAAAACAAATATTCATACTTCATAAATAAAAATATTAGAGTGTCAAAAATGTGCTAAAAAAAAAAGAGGTGATTCTACATCACCAGTTTTCAAAATCGGGTGCTTTTTATGCTACCAAAAAAAAGTAGGTAACAATGCGGTTACCTATTTGATCGGTAACATTGTTCATATGGACAATCAAATTTCATGGTGAAAAAATTACGTGTAAAATTATTAACAACATATAACATAATCATAAAGGTAAATAACATAAAACAATGGCAATAATGCATATAGAAACACATTATTGGCATTCATGACTATTCAACACACATGGATATGATTAAAGTGATTCACTGAGATATACCATGCAAGTAACCACAACAACAATAAAATTAAAAACATGAATTTAACCCTAATGCATATAAAAATCCATTAACTAACATACCTTCATGTCAAACATACAATACATTTATGACAATATGCTCTTATCCAATGTCTAGTGTTGCAACTTCAGTTGATGATATGCATCTCATGCTCTATCTCAACTAGCACATCAACATCATAACATACCAAAAACATCACCATGACATCAAATGCATACAATGACCTCATGGAAAATAGTCTTAACCAAGAAAATGGATGCCTAACAACATATAGACAGTAGCATGCATAACAAATTCATATACAAGTGACATGCATTCATGATGACCACATCCAATCAACAACACCATCAAATTTGACATGGTGACACAACTGCATCCAATCAACAACAATAAAATGAAAAGCATGTATATAACCCTAATGCATATAAATATCCATTAACTAACATACCTGCATGCCAAACATACAATACTTGTATGATGATCTTCTCTTATCTAAAGTCTAGTGTTGCAACTTCAGTTGATGATCTGCATCTCCTGCACTATCTCAATTAACACATCAACATCATAACATACCAAAAACATTAGGATGACATAAATTTCATACAATGACCACATGGAAAACATTCTTAACCAAGACAATTCATGCCTAACAACATATAGACACTGGCATGCATAAAAAATGCATATACAACCGACATGCATTCATGATGACCACATCCAATCAACAACACCATCAACTTTCACATGGCGACACAGCTACAACAATAACTACCACCATGCACACACAAAAATCACATATTCCACAAACTTACAGAACATGTATGCAACTCACATGTATGCATGACAATGGATAACCAATCTTATGATCATGAAGACACACTTCACAACAACTAATCTTCTTTCACATGGAGACATCACTATAACCACGACTGAAAAAATGTATATGAAACAAGCATATATATCACTATGATGAGTAAATCACGTGAAACCAATATGAATGCATGACCAACACACACCTCCCATCTAGTTGAAGGTATGAACCATGCTCTAATACCACTTTGTAACACCCTCCTCCAATATCTACCCAAGTAACCAGCCAACTAGGGTAAACATGTGACGAGAGGCTACTATGAACCGATTTAACTTCCTAGGTGACCTTAATGAAGTGGAATCGGTGGAAACACATCATATAGACCTTAATTTTAGCAACAAGACTCCCATGAAATACCCCATCCACTCAGGTAACTAGCCCCTAGGTCTCACTGAGATTTTAGACCATTAAACCTCATAACACTCCCACAATATAGGGATGGGCTCTTCTGGGAGGGTCTCGACTCTCCCATGGGATAGGCATGTGTGCGTCCATGGATTATTTCCCACATACATGTTCCATAATCCCCGATATTTGAGCCACTTTTTAGGCCTAGATTCCAAGACACTGCCCAAAACTCAATGACAAGCTCACAAAATAAATATAACAACAAAAAAATGATACATGTGTAAAAACATTGAAAAGAACTTATCTTGACCCCTACTAGCCATGACAAGCATTTCATCAAACATGTTGCAAATATGTAATCTACACAAATAAGAAAAATATATGAGAATAAGGGTATCATACTTATCTGAGAATCACTAATAGTCATTTTTCCCTTATATCATTAGCTGTATTATCATTTATTAGGTCATATATACATTTTTCATTCATTTGGAAATAAAAACATGAGGAGAGACATACAGCATAACTATCATAATACATTCTTATAACTAGCATAATAACAACAAAAATATCAAGGATACATTAGACATAGAATCCACATATAAACTAGTGCATTTACAGATAATATTTCAATGAAAGAACTTTTTAATAATGAATGCAAAAAACCAACCCGAGATTGGACGACCACTACCTAGGAAGGGCTTTGTTACAGTTTTTATAGTGAATAAACTAAAGGCCATAATTGTTGTGAAGAGGAGAAATAAAAGGAACAAGAAACATCAAAAGAGGAGGATATACACCAGGAAACAACCCTAGAGAAAGAAGAAATAAATCTCACAATATCTTGTAATGCATTACAAGGAATTACCACTCCTCAAACTCTCAAGATAAAAGGATATATCATGAAGAAATAGGTAATATTGTTCATTAATCCAGGTTGTATGCATAATTTTATTCATTTTAATATAGCCAAGGAATTGAACTGCTTCATATATCCAGCACTAGAGTGTCAAGAGATGGTTGCAAACGGAGGGACTATAAATTTCTCTAGACACTGTCATAATATCAAGATAAAAATGGGGGAATATGTATTGAATAGTCCAATTATTTCCATTCGAATGGGTGGTGTTGATGTTGACCTAGGAGTCCAATGTTTACAGTCTTTGGGGATGATAGCTTTTAATTTTAAAGAACTTTTCTTGCATTGTTTTGTGAAGGAAAGGAAGGTTAAGTAAGGGTTATTTCAAGGAAAATAGGAAATTTAATCAGCTCTAATAACATGACAAGTCTTCTGAAGCAATAAAAATAGTGTGTAATTTCACAATTATGTGCAATAGAGGTTCAAACATCAAATCATCTATTTCTCCATATCTCCAAAACGTCTTGGACAATCATTCCAAGGAAATTGAGACTCCCAAATGCCTCCCACCTATTTTTGGTCATGATCATGATATTCATTTGATTCCAGGAAGTCTTCCTCCAAACATGTGGCCTTACAGATATCCCTATCCCCAAAAGAGTGAAATTGCACATATGGTTGTAGAAATGCAAGAGGTCGAGATAATTAGACCTAGTCAAATTTCTTTCTCTGCGCTAGTAGTATTGGTGCACAAGAAGGATTGATTATGGTGTATGTGTCTGGATTATAGGGAGCTCAACAACCTCACTATTAAAGACCAGCCTAGATCCATCTTAACTATGGATCTATCAAGTGATGAGGGGGATCAAATCTCTCAAGATGCAAACCTCTTTTTTGGGTGAAAATATTGAGGAAAGGTTTGCACCTCAAGAGATTTGATCCCTCTCGGTGCTTGATAGATTCATAGTTAAGATGGATCTAGGCTGGTTTCAGTCATGTGTGGCCAAGAAAAATCTATTGCTAATATGAGAAACATATTATTAAAGTTATCAATAATATGTAAATACATATAATACAAATATAACCAATTTAAATATGCTAAATATGTATGAGATTTATCGATTAATTTTAATTTTAAATTTACTTAGTTACTTGAGTTTTTTGAGATGATAAATATTGTAAAATAACTTTAATGATGAAAAACTATGAAAAAAATTGAATGCAAAGTGAGAATGTAAAATATTGAATGATAGAAAATGTGAATAATAACAATGTAGTAAATTACAAATAGTCTTCATTGTGATCAATCTCAAACTATTCTTATTGTCACCCTTGTTAGTTTTTTCATCTTTTCATATCCATTATATGAAAACGATAGTTGGACTCATAAACCATTTAAAAAGTTAGCTCGAGATATCGTAGTAAACATCATACCTTGTCTCTCTTGCTCTCCAATATTAATCGGTTTAATTACTATAACAAAAAAATCAATGTACATTGTCAATAATTATGTATTCTTACACTGAAATAAATGCACACTATTAATCCAATGACTTTAAAATTAATGTACCATCATACATCCAGTTACATCAAATCAGAAATCAACGTATACACTGAAATCAATGATAATGAAAGAAATCAAATAATATTACAAAACAACGTCTACACTAAAATCAGTGCAATAAATGAAAGTAATCAAATAGGATTAGAAATAAACATCTACGTTGAAATCAATTCATCTAGTGAAACTATGCAAATAGGATTAGAAACCAAGATCTACTGAAATCAATGCATCTAGTGAAATCAATCAAACATGATTAGAAATCACCATCTACACTGAAATCAATGCATTTAGTGCAAGAAATCAAATAGGATTAGAAATCCTCTACATTTAAATCAATGCATCTAGTACAAGAAATCAAATATAATTATAAATCAACATCTAAATTGAAATTAATGCATCTAGTGCAAGCAATCTAATAGGATTAGAAATCACCATCTACACTGAAATAAATGCATTTAGTGCAAGAAATCAAATAGGATTAGAAATAATCTACATTGAAATCAATGCATATAGTGCACTTAATAAAATATCATTAGGAGTCAACATCTACACTAAAATCAATGCATCTAGTAAAATCAATAAAATAGGATTATAAATCACCATTTACACTAAAATAAATGCATCTAGTGCAAGATATATTCTTCCCTCTCTCCCCCCAACATCTATATGCATATCTCCCTCCATCTCTCTATATTTGTCTCTCTATATCACCCTTCCAAACACACATTCTCCTTCACTCCATATATATCAATCTCTTTGTCCCCTTGTTGTCCCCATCTATCTCTTATTTCTCTTCCTCTTATATATATATATATATATATATATATATATCCCTTTTTCTCTCTATATCAACCCAAAAACATACACACTCTTTCTCCAATCTATCTATATATCACTCCCTCCTCCTCTCCCCCTCTCTATCTATCTTCCCCTTCACTGGCTCTCCCCAGTTTCTATCTCTCTTCCCTCCTTTATCCTCTCTCCCTCTCTCTCCATCTTCATTATCACTCCCTCTCTCTCTCCACCTTTCACTCTCTGTGTCTTTATTCCTACCTCCATCTCCATCTCTCTTTCCCTACCTCTCTTCACTCTCTCTTCATTTCTCTCCCACCTCTCTCTCTATCTCTATCCTTACCTTCCAATTTTTTTACTATAACCTCTCTCTTTTCCTTCCTCTCTCTCCCTTTCTCTCCCTTATCCTTATCCTTCTCTCTCTCTCTCTCTCTCTCTCTCTCTCTCTCTCTCTCTCTATATATATATATATATATATATATATATATATATATATATATATTCCCTCCAATCCTGTCTCTTCCCCCATCACTATATCTCTCTCTCCAACTATGTTACTATATCCCTCATTTTCTCCTTCTCTCTCATTATCTCCCCTGTCACTCCCTCTCTCTCTCCACTACTCACTCTATGCCTTTCTTCTTCCCTCCCTTCCTCCCCCTCCAACTCCATCCCTATATCCCTCCCTCTCTCCTCCTCCTCTCATCCTTTCTCTCTTCCCATTTCTCTCCTACCTCCCTCTCCCTCCCACCTTCTCTCTCTCTCTCTCTCTCTATACCCTCCAATCCCCTCTCCTTATCGCTCCCTCTCTCCTTCTCTCTCTCTCACCTCCATATTTATATCTCCATCTCCCTCTGTCACCCTTCTCTCTCTCTCTCTCCTTTAGTTTATCTCCATCTCTCCCTTGTCACTCCCCCTATTTCTCCACCTCTATCATATGGCTTTTTATTTCGTCCCATATATATCTAAAGTTAATACATATATCATGAAATATTAATATATATTATAATATAAAAAATTTAATAGTGTATTGATCCAAAGTTATTAAATTTTAATAATATTAATATTATAATATATTAATATGAAAATTAGACATAATAATAATAATAATAATAATAATAATAATAATAATATTTTAATATTAATGTTAGTGTTAATAATTTTTGTTTTGCATGGTGTTAATAATAATTTGGTGGATGGTATTTGACCGATAGGGTTGGTATATAATTATATGTTGATTGCTAATGGTATGACATATATTTTTATTTATTTATATTACCTATTTATACCTATTTTATATTTATTTATTTACCATACCTCTTTTATAAATATGATATTTGGCCCATGGTATTAATAATAAATTTTCCAATCTTATTTGGCCCATAGGCTTCACCTAAATAAAACCTCTTTTTTGAGTTTTTGTAAATATAAAGAGATTTATGGAGTAAATATAAAAAGAGGTTTTATTTTTTTACCATATATTTAGTTTATTTATATTTTTGTTTATTTACCATACTTCGTGAATAAGTATAAAAAGAGGTTTGATTTTTTTACCATACCTGTGGTTTATTTTTATTTTTAATTATTAGCCATATCTATTTTTTTATTGCTCCCAAACTTCGTCATATTTTAAATTTATATTCTCAAAATTTAATTTTAATGAATTTTTATTGTTTATTTATATAGTTATGTAAGCCATTGTTTACGCGGACATTATTTCAATTTTATTTTTTATTTTTTTTTTTTTTTTTTTTTTTTTTTGGCTTCTGACAAACGGGTCACACTTGACTTGTGGGTGCTACAAAAATAAAATGGCATGGGTAAAATTATTAAAATTATATTTCTAAACCATATGTGTGTGTGTGTTTGTGTGTGTGTGAATTACTTCAGTGGTGGTTAAAAAAAAGAAAAGAGAGTGCAAATTACAATCTATGTAATTTATAAATGATGAGATTCACGGAGTTTCTAGAGAAGAATCTATCACAATTTAAATTCACAATTTACTGTGTGAATCTCATGAACCTTCGTGATAAAACCTTACCATATGGCAGGAATTTTTGGATACCCCAGAAAAATCAGATCATGATTTTGTTCGAGGAAACTAGAAGTGAAAACAATGGACGAATAGTGGTACACATTTTATTACGAAGGATCTACAATGGAAAATTCCCAGACAATGGATAAAAATGATAGAAAAAAATTCAGAATGAAAATTCCCAGACAGGGGAGAGAAATGTGATAAAATATTTCAGAATAAATTCACCTGCCTGATAAATGAGATAAAAAATTTCAGTCATCGTGGATAAATTCTATACAAAATTACAAAATAAATGTGAAACTATTTTTATAACATACCTTATCTATTGAGTTTGAGGTATAAATTTCAGAAAAGTCGTCTACTGAAATTGTATTTACGAACACACCAATGATAGAATATAATGTTCAGATGTTTCCACGATTGACATTGAGTGATATACTTATATTTTTTTTTTATTTCAAATTATTATAGAACCGAAATTTCATTATAATTATTATATATATATCGATTACAAATATATTGAGCTAACATTACAAAATTTTACAAACTTTCTTACATTACATCTACACATGTACCCTAAACTGTGATGTAGAGCGCCTCACAGTGCAATAAATTTCCCATTCCTGTCATTGATGAATTTTTGGATAAATTACATGGAAAAATTTACTTCACCAAGATATATCTGCATTCATGATATCATCAAATTAGAATGAGGACATAATAATTTCTGAAAACAACCTTTAGAACTCACGACGGTCATTGTAAATTTTTGGTTATGCCTTTTGGTCGTACTAATGCACCTTCAACATTTCAAGATTTGATGAATTCCATTTTCAAACCCTTCATTAGAAAATTCATGTTAGTATGTTTCAAATATATACTAATCTCCAACAAGTCTTGGAAGGATCATTATCAACATGTTGACAGGGTGCTCAAACTATTGAAGGAGAAACAGTTATATGAAAAAACCTCAAAATGTTTCTTTGGAGTATAAGAGGTGGAATATTTGGGTCATATTATATCTCATGAACGTGTTAAGGTAGACCCTAACAAAATTAAATCCATTAAGGAATGGAAAATACCCACAGCCATAAGGAATCTTCGAGGATTTGTTGAGTTGACATGGTATTATTGCAAGTTTGTTAAAAATTATGGGAGGAATAATAGTACCTCTAACAACATTAATGAAGAAAGATGCATTTTCTTGGACTCCATAAGCAAGTAAGGCCTTTGAACATATTAAAGAGGAAATTTTCCAAGCATTGGTCTTAGCTACACTAGAGTTCATAAAAACCATTATTGTGGAATGTGATGCCTCAGGAAATGGAATTGGTATTGTTTTAATGCAAGAAGGAAGACCCATTTATTTTTAAATTCATCCAATCAAAGGAAAATATTTAAACAAACCTATTTATGAGAAGGAAATTTTGGCAATAATACATGCACTAAAGTAATGACGACCTTAACTAATGGGAAGATACTTCAAGGTAAAAACAAATCATGATAGTCCTAAATACATTTTGGAACAAAGATTATCTTTAGAACAATAGCAAAAATGGGTCACAAAGATTTTGGGTTATGACTCTGAAAACATCTACAAAATAGGGAAGAAAAATGTTGTTGGACATTCACTCTCAAGAAATGACGAGGATGTGGAAGAATTTATTTGTGTCATTTATATTATACAACCTAATTGGATAACTCAATTAAAGGATGAATGGAAGAATGAGGAAGAGGTGTGGAAACTGATTAAATTTTTTTAGCAAGATCCTAGTACATATGATACATTTAGCTAGAATAATAATTCATTATAGTACAAATATTTCTTATATATTTGTAAGAATTCCCAACTCAAAAAAAAATTATTTTGGAACTGCACACCTCCCCCATGGGAGGGCACTTAGGATTTTTAAAAAATTACCATAGGGTCAAGAAGAATTTTTTTTGGAATGGCCTTAAATCCTACAAAATAAAGTTGATACAATTAAGACCTCGAGTATGTTACAACATTTTTTCATTCCAAGTCAGCGTTGAGAGGAGGTCTCAATGGATTTTATCACAGTTTTACCCAAGTATGAAGGAAAGAGTGTCATCATGGTAATAGTTGATAGAATTACTATGTATGCACACTTTTGTGACTCATCCCATCCTTTTAAAGTTAGTATGGTTGTTACCACATTTATGGAAACAATTCAAAAGTTGCATGGAAGCCAAAATATTATTGTAAGTGACAGAGATCCCATTTTCATTGGAATTTTTAGATGGAATTATTTTCTTTTCTTGGTACTCAATTAGCTCATAACTCATCTTATCATCCTAAACCGGATGGGAAATCTGAGAAAATGAAAAAATGTTTGGAAAGAAATCTTCGTAGCTTTGTATATGATAAATAAACATAGTGGGTCAAGTGGTTACCTCTAGTTGAATGGTGGTATAACACTTCCTTCCATACTACAACAAAAATGACCCCATTTATGGCACTTTATGGATGTCATCCACCATCCATCACATAATATTTAAGAGAAAATTCTAAGGTTCAACCATTGGAAGATCACACCGAGCATCAAAAACAAGTTCTCCAACTCTTAAAGGATAACCTCACTCCCACACATAATCGAATGAAACAACAAGAAAATCAACATCACAGTGAAAGAAGTTTTGATGTAGACAACTGGGTATTTTTATAGCTACAACCATATAAACAAATGTCACTCAAGGAATCTAATAAGGATAATAAATTATCACCCAATACTAAAAGGAAAATACCTTCTAGACTCAGGTTATAATGGATGTTTTTAGTGTTCTAAAATTGGAAAATTTAAAAAAAAAAAATTCTGCTAAAACATCTGTTTTGGATAGTGGAGGTTTTAATGGCACTTTGTTACAACTAAAAAAATCTGGGTCGTCGGAGGTTTTATCCGATGTTTTTTTTTGTGCTTAATGGAATAAGTAGCACCAGTTCACTACATGCATAAAATTACTAAGAGACATACATAAGTAAAAGCATCGAGTCATTGAATGAAAAGAACATCGGTGCATAATATATACCATACAGGTGCTATGAGACAGAAAATCATGAGGCATTCTTCTAAGGAATCACATCGGGGCACATGAAAAATAATTTTGTGCTTGTCCTTTTTTTAAACTTGTAGCGTCAATACATGTCGTTAGGAAAATGGCCCTGGTGCATTAGTTATAAAAAAGGAACAGTGTTGTTATTTTTCATAAAGAACTGGGTTGGAAATAATATTTTGTAGGACTAGGGAGTTATTTGTATGAAATCATTGATGTGTTAAGAATTACAATGCATCACGACATTAATCTCAAACATGTTCAGTGCTTTAGGTGATAAACACATTGGTGCTCTTTTTTTCTTAAAATACATTGGGCATTAAAAATTATGTTGTCATGATGCTTTTATATAACATAATGCACAGCTACCTTTTTATGTTATAGATGCACTGATTTTTTGAATGATATTTTCTCTATTTGGAAAGATTGACGTATGATAGTGCCATTATTGTAATTTTTTAAATCTGTTATTCATTGAAAACTCGACATATACATTTAAAAAATATATTAGTATAAATTAAAATTTTATTAGTGAATTTTTATATTAAATTTATATTAATTTTTTATATTATCATATTTCACATCTCTTCATTATAATATTTAATCATCCATAAATTTTAACAGTGGTGTAACATTTCACCATGACATTAGATAACACAATAGAATAAATTAAAATGTATTTTACTATATATCAATAAGAGACTCTTTTTCATACAAAATGGGACTGTTATTGGTAACACCTTGTCTTTCAATTGGAACACTATGTCCATTACATTAAACAAAATGTCTGATTTTCACAGAAAATTATTTTAAAATTACAACACCCTGCATTGAAATCCAAATTGATCATCATTCTTCATTGGAAGTGTTGTTACTGCTTGTCATCCTTCCATGACTTGGGTTATTTGTAAGAATATTTTGTTGATTGCACATGGTTTCAAAACCAAGTCTCATGTCTTGCTGCAAGAAGTATTTTGTTTGCGTAGTTCCATACTTTGTTTCCTACATGTTTTAAACACCATTATAAATCATAGATTTAATATAAATAATTTTTTTTCTATTAATTATAAAATTAGAGAAGTAAAATATAATAGATACTTACAAATTCTACAATTAGTTTTTGATATGCCAACATATAATCACAACCTTTATTTAACCCAATGTCAATCAATTATTCTGACGGATCTTCTTTTTATGTTAGCACCTATTTGAGTACATTCAAGGATGGTTCTTGTAAAAAAACTTAAAATATACAAAAATGAAACCTTGAGTTGTTATAATTAAATATTAAAAATTACTCACAAACTTTGAAATCAACCCTTTTATTTCTTGTCATCTTCTTTTATGTGTTGAATGAGTTCCGTCTTGTTTTCTTTTCTACAAGAAAATACTTGAAAATTAATATTTAGATATAAATTGTTTTTTTATATGTAAAAATTTGATCATGATTACATACATTTGAAACATGTTGTTGATATGGTCCTCCTATTATGTAATTATGTCCATTTCTTTGACCCTCTCCTTATACAATTTTTTTGACATTCCTATTGGCATGTTTCCCATATCAACGTGTTGATCATTTGGGATTTTCATAATCTTCCTAAAAAAGATAATAAATTATTTTTATAATGATATATGAGAAGTAAACATAGAAAAATAAATATTAATAAATTAATGGTTTTTAGTAATATATACATATAATTCTAGAAGATCATTTTATACAATTAGGAATATTACCATTTGAATGGTTTTTTTTGTTGTTATATGTTTTTTCTATTAAAAGTCTCACATGTCTCATTGACCATTGCTCTGCAAAAGCTTCTTGCTGTCTAGATATAATTTGGTTCTTAGAATCATTAGCTTGATTTTTGTATTGTAATTGGAAATTATGTCTATATGTTCATTCCACTAGATCTATCATAGTTCTGTAAAATATTTTCCCATTTTCATTAACCTTCAACACCACTCCAGATGAGTTAATGATCAATTCATTTTCATTTACATGTTCTATAATTTTCCTTTTCGTAGAAGGACATTGATATTTTCCTTCATTGGTGATCCCTTTAGAACATTAAACATATATAAATTAATATATTGTTTGAAACATGTTATCTAATATTCTTAATTGTATTATTAATGAAGATTAAAAAAAGAAAAAGAAAAACTTCATATTGAATAATATTTTTTCACTCACCTTATTCATCATTTTGTAATTTTTCTATCAGCCTTTTACACTCTTCTTCACTGAGATTAGAAATAATATTATCGACCTTTTTCATTTTGCAGCTCTGCATGACACACACCAACAAACACATATTAATTAAACTTACATATAGCTCAAACATATTAATTTTGCAAAGAATTTACAAATAAACTTCCTTATCTTCATTTTTTGATGTTTTTGATGTGTTATCATTGTGCCAGTCGGTATCTTTGTTACTTGAGACCTTATGAGTCATTTTTTATCAATATAGAACCTGTAGCATTCAATATAGAAGTCATTAAATATACTTTACAAATAAATAAATAAAAATTTTAGCCAAAAAATATGTTTTGATGAGTGTGCTTATCTAATTAAACACACTGGTGCATTTATACCATTAAGCACAATGGGTGTTTAATTGTTCAGGTGCACCATCATGGAAAATCAATTTTTTTTAAATAATTCTCAATTATTATGACACAATTTGGAAGGATAAACACACTGAAATGATTTAATGGTTCTCTTTTAAAGATTCACATCGTTGTGTTATATTACATAAGGAGAAATGATTAACAACTATATAGAATAGAGATTTTTCTAATATGTCGGTGTATTGTATTACACAGGGAGCACTAGAGGGCCATATTATAGAGTGTGCACTGCGGAACATATATTTGTTTAAAAAACATGAAGACAACCAATAGGATTTGGATCTAATTCAATAATAGATTCCCCTACTTTACAAGTCAAATTATCTATATATAATAAGTGCACAAACCCATTAAATCTAAAATACCTAAACTGAAAAACCCTAATTGTAAATTTGTAGAGGAAGTTAAACCCTGAGGTGAAATTTTGAAGGACCAAGCAAGGGTTTAAGATAAATATTGATTTTTTTTTGTCTGAATTTTGATTAAATTTAAATAGGAAAGTAGATTGTAAAAATATATATTACAAAATATGTTGTAAATTTTTATTATAAAAGTCATTTTTTTATATTTTTTCTGAATTGTGAATAAATATAAGAGAAATTGTAAAATATTTGAATAGTAAAATTTAATATTTTTGGTATATATAGTTTTGAGTGAATCGCCATACCTTTAAACTTATGATATTTTAGAGGATCCAAAATAGTTTTCATCTCCACAGTGCGCTGATTATGTCTCTCTTACAAATGATATATATTTTAATTAAACCCTAACATAAATTATAAATTTTTTTATTATTAAAACAAACAATAAAATTTAAAATTTTTACTATGCAGGTTTTTGACCACATCACCATACTTTTCAATTTCTGATCTTCTAAATAATTTTTCTGGTACACAGTGCTCTTGGTATGTCTCTCTTGCAAATCCCCCACTTGAAATTTTGGATGAAATAACGAAATGGTGAATAAAATTTTATTATTTAAAACACTCTATGAAATTATATTTCGAAAAATAAATTATCGATCATTTTTTAATTCAAAAAAAAAAATCGTGTTTTTTTTTTTAAATTTCTCCACACATCGATGTGTTCGATATTCAAGCATATCCACATTGCCAGGGCAACAATTTTTCAATGCAACAACAGGATAATTTTTTTATTTTTGGGAAATCCTGAAATGGTGCGATTAATTTTTTGACGCAACAATGTGGTTTCTATTTAAAAGAATGAGTGATCTAATTATTATAGGAGCATCAAGTTGGTTGATTTCATTTTTGTTTTTCAAAATCAGGAAAGAGGTGCGTAGCGGTGTTGCTGTTTTTTAAAATGCATCGATGCATTTTTGTAGAGAAGCACCGATATGATAACATTTGATTTTGAAGTGCTAGAAATCAGTGTGGGTATTATTTGAATGTCCCGGTGTTGTTAATATTTTAAACACATCAGTGTGCTTTTTTCTTATAAGTGCACCGATTCAGATTAAAAGCTATCTGAAATTTTAATTTCACATAAGATGGAATATTATTCTCAAATTATCCTTTAGAATGTATCCACATGAATTACAGTAGTTCATAGTATACATTTTCCACTTAAAGTGACCTTATTCTCGAAAAATGGTTTGAAAACTATATTGAAATTCAAATTGTGGTTATATGGTTGTCGAGATTAATTTTGGATATGCACACAAATTTTTATTTCTGGTTTTTCTCAAATGAAGGGACAAAATATCAATAATATCTACAAATGGCCAGTACTTCAAATTCCATCTCGTTCCATATTGCTAATCAAATTAATTTACAAATGTGTCCCTTTCCATCTCCCGTGCATTCATATTTTATTTATATTTTGATTATGTAATTTTTATTTTTTAATCCATGCCATTTTGAATAAAAATGTATCCAAATTTGTAGGTACCTGATTCAGAGGTTATTCGAGATACATAATATATTACTTCGTTTTTTTTTTAATTTCGGAAGCTGTTATTAGGAGCAACATATCACAATAAATTGGTAGATGAAAATGGACAAGATATTCACCCTGCCAATTGGAACATGGCATATTCCAGTTGCAATCATGGATCAACGATGGTAATATTTATTTGGTATAATGTAATTTCAACAAGAGAATTGCATTGAAGTTCTTACTAATATCATTGATATTGTACTAATGATGTTCAATATTTATTGAAATTATGATTCTAGTGATGATGAGCAACCCACCTACCATCTTCCGTAGCACTCCATTACAATGTCAACTCAAGATACAATTGCATTAAGAGCATGAATCAGAAAGGAAGCATACAAATAATGGTTGAATAAACCACCTATTCAATTCACACTACCTTCAGATTTACCAATAAGGAATGACTACAATAATAGTAGTTGCTCATCACAAGTTGGAAATGCATGAGGAAATCAAATGGAGGTTGGTATGGATGATTACTTATGGGATGTGATTTCCATGAAGGTAATGTTTTTATATACATTCCAAAATGATGAGCTAGGATATGATGCTCATATCACAGATACCTTATTCGAAAGCCTGAAATATGCTTCCACCACGCATCTCTTTGGACTTAGTGTCAAGTAAAAGTATACTCAGCTGGGGAAAAATGATGTTGTTTTACAACGTGAAAGCAAAGTTTAGCATGTCGAATACATGTTTCTTGGTAATATTGAGGTAATTTACTTGCATGATATATCAATTTCCTTATCTTTTGTCACATAATTGAATTTAAAAATGGTCAATTTTATGAATGTTAAATATTGACATTGTACAATTATAATCCCAACCAACTATACGATATTCAAATATAAGGTTCTTTTGATTGATACACTCATTTCTGGTAGCTGCGAAGAGGAAAATAATTTGTTTAAAATTTTAGGTGTTGATTACATATCATTATATCATGCATGTTCAAATTTGTATATTATATATAGAGGACAATATTCAGAAAGGGAGATATGTATGAAATGTGGGCATGACAGGTTCTATAATTAAAAAAAGAGGTAAATCACATGGTCCTCCTCATATGATATTGAAGCACATGCCTATAATCCCAAGGATTCAAATACTCTTTCCTTGCAAATAATTAGCTTTTTTGTAGGGATGACATGCATCACACATAAGTGAGTCAGGATTTATGTGAATCCCAACAAATTCAATAGCCATGAAGAATATAGAGGATAGATGTCTTGAAAATTTGAAGGATGAAGTGGAATGTCTATGACTCAACATATCCATGGATGTCATAAACCCATATTCCTTTCCAAAACACCAACTATTCTATTTGGAATTTAGTAGTGATCAATAACAATACCCCCCCCCCCCCCCCCCATGGTTGTTCGTGAATAATGAGCATCTTATGTTGGCTCTGAGACCCTGGTAGAAGAAAAGTGAAGAATATGGATGTATAATTAAAACCATGGGTAGATGGATTCAAGGAATTATGGGAAGGGATACATGTGTATGATATATCAAGAACCATTGCAACAGAGAGGATTTTTAAGTTGTATGGAATATGTGTTTACACCATACGTGATTATCTAGGCTTAGGAGTTTACCATGGTAAATTACATTCTTATTAATTTTTTTAGTAACAATATTCTTTCGCATATTAATTTAATTTCTTGCAATTGTTCAAATCTTCATGGTCACTAACGTGAAGCCATGTATAAAATAATTTCGTACATATTGTAACAAAATGGTATCATGGATGAAAATGTTTTGGAACTTCTCTGACAACTAGGTGGTATGAAAACCTACGAAAGCCAGTGTATGATTGCTCTTGGGTATTACTCTAAGAAGAACACCCTTATAAAAGATAACCATATTCCTTCAATGGTAAACCAAAGAGAACCCAAAGGCTTGTGATAATGATTCTAGCTGAATGGCTTAGCGAATATTAGAGAGTAAAGGAGGAGTTTGCAGAAATGTTCGATTCAAATGGGGAGCCCATGTTCGATGATCCATAATTCTTTGACACCTATGTTGGGAAATTTCGCATTTATATGAAAAGGAAATATGTCATTTATGAGCTCTGATATTGGGATAATCTTAAGATTTCCCACTTACTATATCCCATGCATATAATTAAAAATGGTTCATCTTCTTTATGGAGGAACATATCATCAAAAGAAAGTGATACATTAGCTATTAGGAACGATCTTATTTGTTCATAAACTAAAAGGAAAAATTGGTTGAAAATAAACCAAAGGAGAGCTTGGTCCCTCTTGGTCTTTCAAAGAAGGTGATGTCCCATGGATTTAAATAAAGATAATATTTCTTTGGCAAAGGAATTTATAATGAGTGTGACAGTGCCTTCTTTATATGGTTATTCACTACAACATTGCTTCATTGTGTACGATCATTTGTGAGGGTTGAAATCACATGACCACTTAAACCTTATAAGAGTACCTATGTCAAAAAGATGATTTTATTATTTTTTAATTTTTATGTAATGGAATATTTTATAATTAATTTCTCTATAATGTACTATTTACTCTGTAGTGTCATTATCCTATTCTTGTGCATGGGTGTGTGAATCATGACTTCTCCCAATACCTACGATGTGGAATATCTAAATTATCTACATTTTCATGTCGGATCATATCAAAGCATACTCATATGACTAGTATTCAATGGTGGCGTTAATAGATAACTGATATTCTTTGTATGTCTAAGAAGAAGTTATTGAAGATTTTAATGGACTTGTAGGTTCATCTTCTAATTCCCCTAGTATATGAGGTTGAATTAATTCAAGTTGTTTATTGTCGTTGGATCTTCTTCTTATATAGGTACATGAATAAATTGAAAGGTTTTGTTTGATAAAGGGAAAAACCCAAGGGGTCTATGCCATAGGGGTATATATTTTATGAGTCTTTCTATTATTCCATTGAGCACATCGATCAAATAAAAAACACACTAGATGTGGCGATTTGGGATGATCAAATGGATGAAGAAAAAAGAGAAGTGGAGCTTCTCGAAAAGAATGGAAATAGGCGCATGATCAAGAGTAACTCCACGCTTATCATTTGCCAAATTATTACATAGTAACTATTCACACTAAACTTCATATTAATGCATATTTTTATCTCATACGTACAAAATATATTTATGTTGGTTTAATTTTATCATCAGCGAATTCAAAAATTGAATCCGTACAAAAATTCATTATTTACAAAATGGCAGCGACACAACCATGTGTTGCATTGTATGAAGAGAAAACTTTTGAAATGGGAAAGAGATAGGAAATAATTCAAATGGTTGAATGGTAGAAGTGTGCCTTATGTTGATCATTTAAAAGAAAATATGCCAATGACATGCACTAACAATTGGTTTACTCATTAAGTCACGGAAAAATACAGTAAATCTGGTTATTACTCGTGCACTGAAGAGGATGGCATAAACATAAGTATTGGGTGCAACAACTCGGTAATCATATTCTCTTTATGTACAATTTTAACTTCATACTAAACCTTTTAATTGTAACACACACACACACACAGAGAAATATATATATATATATATATATATATATATATATATATATATATATATATATATATATATATATATATATATATATATATATATATATATATATATATATATTATGTTTGGGTTACTAGCCACATGACACTATCATTTTTTCACTTTTTTATAAGTGTATTTCTTCCCATATATGTGGCTATGTGGACATCATTTTTGCATGGAGGATGTCGATGATGGATTCATGACACAAGACAATGGAGTGGAAGTAAAGTTCAACCAATCTAGTCTTGCTAGCCACCGCAATATAAACCTAATGTAGTGGACATTAGGTTACATTGGAAAGATATAAGATATCATTCAAGTGGACTTCTCTTCATTCCAATGTGTTATTTTTAGGCGCAAGTAGTGGGACGCCTTTGATCATAGTAATGTAAAGGGATATTGGGATAGTGGTTTGATATCTATCAACTCTAGAAATATGTGGCCTGAAGATAGGGAGCCTTATGTTTTCCCAAAACCCTACAACCAGGTGTTTTTTTACCTATATGTGTTGGATAGGGATTGGTGGTTTGTATTAAGACATGACCCTAGATCAAAACATATTTTTAAGAACAACAGTGTTATCATGCCAAGCAAGGAATATAATAAGAGTGATGACAACAGAGAGTGATAAGTACTTGTTATTTCATCATTTATACTATTGTTGTATGTTTTTGTTGTCATTATTTCGCTAACTATATTATTTTTGTATTCATATTGTTGACAATTTATAATATAATTAGGAAAATTCACAAACAACATTTTTACAATACTTAAAACTAATTATTTCCAATTGTGTACATTTTATATGATAATAAGGATTCAAAGTCACAACTCTTCTCAAATAGTAACATATCAAGTGCACTGAATTTGTGATGGTGATTAAGAGGCATGTGTTTGACTTTAAAATAGAGTCAGTGATGCATTTTAGCCTCCTATTTAGATTATATGAAATATATATATATATATATATATATATATATATATATATATATATATATATATATATATATATATATATAGTTTTATGTATTATTTGGAGCTAAATTATTTAAAATAGACATTTATTTATCATTATGAACATGATGTTATATTAGCTAGGATAAATGTGAAAAACATGAATCTTAGTGACTATCTCATGATAATTATGTGGAAAAAATATTATTTTATGAGTTTTTCATTAGGAAATAATCAAATATATTATTTGTCAAAAGTTTAAATCGAATTTATTATATTTTTTGTATTAGTTAACTCATATGTATGATTGAAAAGAGTTAAATTTAAACCAATACAGTAGCAAATAAAGAACCAAAATAGAATCAAAGTGTTATATCTTTATTAATAGAAAAAAAATTGCTTGCCTCTTTAAGGGAGAGATTCCAATAGAGGAAATATGCAACTACAAGGAACTTCACATGAAGACTTATCATGTTACATTTCTTTATTCTTATATTTAGACAGATAAATTTCTAATTTAAATTCATAAGTGTTGCAATAAATATTAAATTTACATTTCTTGAAAATATCATGACTTTAGCAATAAATTAAATTTTTTAAAAATATAATTTTTTTAATTTATATTAAATCTAAATTAATTTCATCAAGAGGCGCTCTACAACTCTGCATGGGAGAGATGTTGTCACATAACGTTATATTTAAAAATAGTAAAATAATAATTTAAATAAACAAATTAAAAATAGTAATAACAAAATAAATTAATTTCGTACCTAATTACAATAATTTAATTTACACCTTAATCGTATATAACTTTATTTAGAGATATAAAGTAAAAAAAAGTGAAAAAAAAACACTTTTATTATGAGGAAGAAATGTAATGAGTTATAATTTAATTTTTACACAAGGAAGAAATATATTTTCATTTTCTTTAAACTAAGTCATTTTGCATGCAATTCCATATATAAAAGTTTGATATAAGTTCACCAATACATAATCTAAAATAAACATTATTTTATAAAAATAATCATAATGGTGATAACCATCTAACAATCATAAAAAAAATCTAAGATACACATTTGAATTCACTACCATCATCTAATTAAATACACTTTAACACATATAAATGTCATTATCTAGCACAAAAATATAATAATGTAACAGGTAATCATCATCCTGATCATATTTGAAAAAACATAAACATTATAATTTAACATCATCACCTCACACATCCTCAAAATAATATAAATATCATGTCAAATAATTTTTATCACATAAGCAGTTATCTGTAAGCACATTAATCACAAGAAGAAGGGGTTGGAGGTGTATCACGAATCATTTATTTATTTATTTTGTAGATAAAATGCATGCTCTCTTGATAACCTAATGTTGTATAGACCTTCGTATCTCTGACTTCTCATTATTCTTCCTTTCTACTCATTTCCTTTCTTCTTTTGAAAACTTTAAATTCAATTGATTTATAACCTAAACCAGTAGGGGACATACTCTCACTTGGCCTCTTTAACTCTTTGTAATTCAATATTGAAGGTTCTAACGTTGTTTTGATGGAAATATTCTCTTTAACCTATTGCAAAGTGTTATCCTCCCATTCTTCCTTATTTGCATATTCTTTAATTTCTGGTTTACATATATAAATATAGTGAGTTTACTTTTATTCACTTCTAATTGATGAGATCACTCCCAAAGGGTCATAAGGCCAACTAAAACTTAACTTGAAAATCATATGTCTCAATAAACTCTCAATCTCCTTGTGTGATGCTCTGTTGTTTACTATGAATGGAACAACTTTAGTTTTCAACTTGAATTGGGCTTATTGTTTCCTAGATACAAAATGAATTTCATTTGTATTCACTCTTTACCTTACAAATGGTAAATTAAAAATCCTCATGGGAACAAATACGGGTAGATTATATGGTGGAAATTCACAAACATAAGCTATGATTTCTCTAAAATTCTGATATAGGTATCAATCTCCCACATTTGATTGTTCACTACGATGTAAACTTGTTTTAATTTATGTAGATATTCGTTGAACTACATCACTAGTAAGGAGACACAATGACAAATATAAACAATGGTCTACAAAATCACTATAATAGTATTCTTATGAATTTATTCTAACCAATGAACTCTAGTGGATGACATATTGTGACAATCCATGTGAATCAAGATTTTGGAGAGCCATTTTGAATCTTTCAGACTCATGATACAAAAATAAATACACCAATACTTATTTATGCTTGAAAGACCTCTCTATACTCAAATTTACGAATTGTGCATGGATACTATATTATATAAATTAGCTAAAATAAAAAATGATAGAGGGTTTTTTAATAGATCAAAGTACTGATATAAATCCGAGGATTACTTCATTAACCCATTAATCACTTTGGTTACATAGCAAACAAACAAGAAATAGAAATAACATGTCTGAACATTTCAGGAAAGATTTTTGAATAATATGGTGGATTGATTCGAGGAAATTATGAACCTTTAGGCAAAAATAACTCAAAAGTATGGCCTCATTTCTGAAAAGTGAGGCTTTCATAAATTTCCATCAAGGAATCAACTAAGAATGGGTGAAGAGAACTTTGAGGGTTTATCTATAGGGCTTGGAAAATGGATTATGGAGTTATGGACAACATAATTTCATAAAATTATGGCTCTTTCACTTGGTAGATAACGAATTTCAAACCATGTAATGAATTCAAGGAAATTATGAGTTTGGAGAAAGACTAATTGGGGTAAAATGGATTCCCGGAGGTTGAATTCATCACTGGCATGTTAAAAATTCTTAATTTCCCAATTATGTAGCTCTTACAAGTCTAATTCACACTTGGTTTCTACGATTTGGAATTGGGTATTTGGCATGGGGATTTCATCTAAATTATGGATAGGCGAAAGCATAGGATTTTCAACGGAGATCTTTGATTTCCCCGTCTAACTAGTCATTTAAAATGAAATGAATACAAAAACATGAATTTACCTGATGTTTTGTTGGCTGATAGAGGTGTTTGGTTGTTTAATCTAGAGATTTGGTGTCTGTGTACTTTTGCGAATGTTGGTGAGATGAAGAATAATGTAATTGAGGGAAGGAAATTTGGATTTGAAAATGAATTTGAATAGTTGTTATTGGTGTTAATGTTTGGCATGTCATCAATTTAATATTGAAATATTGGCATGAAGGAATAAATAACCACAACAGTTAATTTACTAACTTCATCGAAAAAATAGTGGGGGTCATTTTGGCAGTTACACGGTCATGGGCATCTTCAACTTATTCAGATTTTGTTTCCCTCGCCAGGTTGAACAATATTTCTCCTGGTTCCTATGTTCAAGCCTCCTATTTCAGATTCCTTGGCTTTGTTGAATATTAATTTAAGTCATAAATAATTTCTTCCTAATTTGGAAGTTATCTAAAGGCATAAACCTCTTTATTGTACAAAATTTTTTGTCTACTTGTTTATTATTTTTATAAGGGTTATCAACAACCCTTACAATATACTAGAAAATATATGAGTCGTTAACTAATTTTTTCTCTAGATATGTGAAATATTAAAATTATGACTTTCTCTCGTGTTATGTACTCAAATAGATCTTATTTTTCAATTAAATATTTTGGTGTTTGATTTCACATTCCTTATATGAATGCAATACTTGTCCGGGTTCTAGTGTTTAGGTTTATCAGAAGAAAATTTGTATTTCCTTTTTGGCACTAGTTTCAGACTAATATGATAATACACGAAGTATTTCTCACAAATGTGCAACTTCTTTAGTTATTTTTGTAATTTTTCCACAGACAGATATGATAATATATATATATATATATATATATATATATATATATATATATATATATATATATATATATACTTTAGTATTTTCCATTCAATAACTATGTAGTTTTGCAAGTATTACTCTCTCTGCGTGAACATTATATTTGAATAAAATACTAGATTCACATCTTACAAATTATTAGTTCTAACTAAGAGGTTTAATCCTTCTTTGTATACATTAATATAAGTTCAAGTAAAAATAAACTAATATGTGTGTTATATTTCCTTTCACTATAGAAGTCTTACAATTAACATGCACAAAGTTCATTTCATTTCACACTTCAAATTCACAAATAAAATACATGCTCATTCATTTTTCCTTTTCACTATATAAAAATTTGGAAATAAAACTTAGACATTTTATTTTCTTTAATTAAACAAATATAAACTGTAGATAGAGATATTGACTTGAACAATTATCTAGAAAATTAATAATCAAGTACTTGCCTCCTCCTAGCCTTGATACTACAAAAAAACCAATATCCCCCTAAGCATAATAGGTCTATAAATTTCTTTCTTTTTATGTTCTCTTGCTTCTCTTCAATCTATTCTTTTCTCAAAATGAGAAAAAATAAAAATAGACTAAATATTTTTATCCAAAATACCATATACCATTATTTTGGTGGTTAATAACTATCTCCACCTCACCAATAGGTGGCAGGTAGTTTTCATCTCATTAATGGATGAAAGCGTGAAGATGGACTACACTTTTGGGCAAAATGTGCTGATGAAATTTCAATTTTTTCCTCTTTTATCGAATTGAAACCCTAAAAGTTCATATAAAAATTGTGAATTTTGATTCTGAATGAAAATAAAATATGTGTTGAATAATGTTGTTGTACTATTGATATTTTTTGTAAAACAATGTAGTGTCACATAATCTGTTAGTTTCTGTTAAATGCAATATATGTCCTTGCAAATTTTCACAAAACATAAGAGGTATGTGTGTGTTCACATTCCATAACTTAGTCTAAAATGTGTAATTTTTAAAAAATATAATATGTGCGCATGATCAACACAAAGAGAACTAAGTTTTTCATATTAAGCTTTTATATGCAAAAATATATTTTTTATTAACTTTTCATGTAGGTGAAGTAATATTTCAATTGCATTTTGGAGACATACGTTTTCATGTAAGATTTTTTTCAAGTCTTTAAATAAATTGAAAACCAAAGAGTACCCTTTTTAAAAGGACTCTTAAATGAATATAGTGGTATTTTTTGAAAAATTTTCATTGTGTATAATTTATATTGATTTTAAATTCAACCCCTTTCAAACTATCCAAAAAATTTCAAGTATTGTTTTTAAAATAAATTAGATAAAAAATATCATATGAATTCAAAAATTTCAAACTCATATGCCATTAGATAAAGGGTTCCTTCACAAGTCCAACATGATCAACTTTGCTTGGAGTCTGCTATGGTACAAAATGGTGTTGCAGAGAAATCTGCAGAAGAGGAGCTAAAACTCTATTTTTTAGGTCCGCAATAGCTCGATCGAGTGCTTAAAATGCTCGATCGAGCCTTTAACATGGATAAAAAAAGCCTCGATTGAGCCTATTGCTTCAGCAAGCTATCATAATTATCTAGAAAAAGAAAAAAAAATGAAGTCTCTCAATACTTGTCTTAAGTCAATTATAAAATTTATTTATTCCATAATTTTTTTTATAAATATTCTAATATATTCCAAACTATAAATTTCCTTAATTATAAATCCAAATTTTATTTTATTTCACCAACAAAATAATTATAATAATATATAGATAACTTTCTATAAAATATTTTAACTTTGCTTTTTCAATTTTGAAAATCTTAAAAATGATAATTTATTTATTGTTTTAATTTTAAATATAACATATTTGTATACTTAATCATTTTATAATTCTTTTTAAGTATAAATTTTCAATAAAAATAAATCAAATTATAATAAATAAATTTTAAAAAAAATACAAGCTAAACTAAATTTTATAATATTATTATTTTAAAAATAATTCCATAAGCGCCAATGAGGGTTTGGTTCGATGGTGAAGAGTGTGTTGTTAAGATACTTGTGATGAAAAGGTCACCGGTTCGAATCCCCAGGAAGCCAAAAAAATCCAACCATGATAAGGATTGGTGTGGCCGAGGGTAGGTGTGATCCCCAGGTGATTTTGATGGCTCAGATGCCCCTCAAACGCAGTTTCTCAAACCATAGGTTTGGTGTGAAGTCATGTAAGGACCCACATTACCAAACAAACACAAAAAAAAAAAAAAATCATACACACATTTAAATACAGATTACTCAAACTGAAATTAGTCAAATAATATTTTAAAATTTATGACTTTCTTATGTTTTTATTATTTTAAAAATATATATTGCAAACCTAAGCAAGGAGTGAAAATTTCTATATATACTTCGCACTTCAGAATTAGGACAGAACTGAGTGCAATCACATTTTACAGTTGAGAAATATTTATAATTGCAGATACCATTAAATCCATTACAACTATGTTAATTATAACTTTCAACTATTCAAACCGCGTTAATTATTGTTGCACTCATTTTGCATGATCAAGTTTGGTTTTAATAGATATGATTATGACTAAGGGAATCGTGTTTATTAACTCTTAAATGAATTTTATAAAATAAACATTTCCAGCAACGTAAAATTCACATTTTTGAGTTACACTTATTCATATAATAAATTATAATATTTATTAAAATCAAATTGATAAATGTTCTTATGTTTAATCAATTTATTATTTAAATTATAACATTGAAAATTTAAATCGTAGTAAAAACTAATTTTTAAGTTACTAAATTATAAATATATTACAATTTCATTTGCAAGTGGGATAGAATCGTTTTTTAAATCTATACAAAAAAATGCTTCATTCAGGACTTACATTACCTGTTGGGTACCACACAAATCTCCCTGAGCTCCATCAACTTTTATCTTTCCCAACTAATTACCAATACTCTCAAAACATAAAAAGAAAGAACAAGATCAAGCACGAATAATACCATGAAAAACCAAAATAAATATGACACCGCAACAAAGTGGTATGATTATGCACTAGATGCAATCAAGACCAGAAATCAAGCACAAAAAATTACAAAATACCAAAAGAACAAGACTAGAAATAAACACCATGAATCGATCCTCATGGGCTCCCAATGCTTCCAAGGGAAAGCTCAACCTGAGCCTTCTTCAAGATTTCATGGATCTCTCTTTTTTCATGCAATTCCCTGCATCATACCACCACAAACACATAATTGTTAGTGTATAATATAAACATACAATATACCAGTTATCTTAGATTTTTATGCTAGGAACATTGCCTTGTATATGAACACATACATATATAATCTCTCAAGGTACTCCAATCCTTTGACGAATCCATCCATAACTAGAACCAACGGCTATACCTTTCAAATACATATTCATGAATATAGCACATATCTACATATTTTCAGACAAGATTAGGGTTAAGAGGACTTCAAAGCACTCATTCATTTGGAATTACAGTTCCCAAACATTTCCTGAGAGGAGAGTCCTACTATGTATTATCACATCACCCATCTATTATTTATATAAACACATAAATTTACCTATTACCTTGGCATTCCAATACCAAGCATGTTTCCCTGCAACTAGTCACACATGTCAATCACATGTTCCAAATATGAAGACATCATATCTATTAACTAAAATCAAAATATACCAATACTAACAACTTAGTCATAAATAAGTTCATGATACCCATAACATTATCTAGCTAACATGTTTACATCGCGGACTCATAACCAATTTTCATTCATGCATACCAATCACATATGCATAGTTAGTCTAGATTAATACAACATACTATCACAAATATATCATCTCATACCTAAAGGTCATAACCATAACCATATACATAGGTCAATCCAAATCAACACTATACATATAACATGAAAATATTAATGCAATAACTCCAATCATCAATCTAACTAACATATAACAACAACGAGTTAACATATCACATACTCACCAACAACATATAACATAATTGTCAAATTAAATATGATATATCAATCAGAAAGTTAACATATAACATACTTATAAACACCATATAACGTAATCATCAAGTTAACTAACATAAAACAATGACAACAATGCATATATCAGCACATTATTATCATCATGACTATTCAAAACACATGCATATGACCATAGTGATTCACTAACATATACCATGTCTGTAACCAAAACAAAAATAAAATGACAAATATGTATATAACCCTAATGCATATAAAAATCCATTGACTAAAAAACTTGCATGCCAAACATACAATACATGTATGATGATCTTCTCTTATTGAAAATCTAGTGCTGCAAATTTGTTTGATGATCTGCATCTCTTGCTCTATCTCAACCAATACATCAACATCATAACAAGCCAAAAACAACATGATGGCATAAAATGCATACAATGACCTCATGCAAAATAGTATTAACCAAGAGAATGCATGCCTAACAAAATATAGACACTAGCATGCATAAAAAATGCATATACAACCAACATGCATTCATGATGACCACATCCAATCAACAACACCATCAACTTTCACGTGGCGACACAAATACAACAATAATCACCACCATGCACACACAACAAAAACATAGTCCAAAAACATAAAAAACATGTATACAACTCACTTTTATGCACGACAATGGATAACCAGTCTTACACTCATGACGACACACTTCACAACAACTACATCCTCTTTCACATGTCAACATCACTACGACAATGACCGACACCATGCATATGAAACAAAAATATAGATAACAAGGATTAATAACTCACATGAAACCGACATGAATGCATAACCAACACACACCTCCCATCCATTCCAAGGGGGTGAACCATGCTCTGATACCACTTTGTAACACCCTCCTCTCATATCTATCCAAGTAACCATCCAGTCGGGCTACACATGTGACAAGAGACTACTATGAACTGATTCAACCTCCTAGGTGACCTTAAGGAAGTAGAATTGATGGAAATACATAATATAGACCTTCATTTAGCAACAAGACTCCCAGGAAAAATACCAACCACTCAGGTAACTATCCCCTGGGTCTCATTGAGATTTTATACAATTAAACCCTTGGACGCTCCCATAGTATAGGCATGGGTGCATCTGGGAGGATCTAGACACTCCCACAACATAGGCATGTGTACGTTTAGGGATTCTTTCCCGCACACATGTGCAAGTGTCCCCGAAATTTGAGCCACTTTTTAGGCCGAGAGTCCACGACATTTCCCAAAACACAATGAAAATTTCACAAAATAAATATAAAAATAGAACAATGATACATGTGAAAAAACATTGACAAATCCTTGTATCGACCCCTACTAGCCATGATAGGAATTTCGTCAAAAATGTCACAAATATGTAATCTATGGGTTTAAACAAAATATATGAGCATAGCAGTATCATACTTATCTGAGAATCACTAAGAAGCATTCAATTCCTTTATATCATTATTTGCATTATCCTCTATTAGGTCATATATACATTGTTCATTCATTTACAAATCAAAACATGAGGAGATCCATACATCACCATTGTCATAATACATGCTTATAACCATCATAATAACTATAGAAAATATCAAGGATACATTAACCATAGAACCCACATATAAACTAGTGAATTTACACATAATATGTCTATAAAAGAAATTCTTAATAATGAATGATAAAAACCAACCCAGGATGGGACTACCACGTTCCACCTGACCATAGATTAGCTGAGCCAAATATCTCTTCAACCAATCACCATCATTCCGTATTGCAAGCATGAATGTGGGACTCAAACCAAAAGAACCAACCAGGGCATGCCGAGTCTAAACCACCTCGCCCTCATCAATAGAAACCAGGATTTACTGCAATCCATCTCGGATCACTAGGCCAAAAAAATAAACATGTAATAATAGGATTTACCATGATCTCCACTAAATCACTACACCAAAACAACCATAGATGCCACCTGATTTCTCCACCTAAACCATGAGGAATGTTTCTACCTCCTAGTCTCTCACACTTTATCACAATCCACACCAAATCACTAGACCCTAAATCAAGACCCACTCTCTATGCTTTACTATATATCCCAACCTGGGATTACTAGGCCTAATGGAGAGCACCCACCTCTATGCTTTACCACAATCCAAACTAGATCACTAGGCCCTAATCGAGGAAACACACTATCCAGATTTATTGCAACCCATAGTCTGATTCAGGGGTTACTAGGCCATGTGTTCTATCATTAAGAGATCCACATCACTCATCTTCGAATCCATTCAGTAATTCAACTCAACCAAAACATGAGAACCCCATCATACCATGGTAATCTAGAAATGGAAAGGCTAGGAAGAAAACATTACGGTGGGAAAAAGCCATGCCATGAAAACAAAGAACCACATGCAATACCATGCATGCCCAAATCTACCAAGGAAATCACACATGCAAATTGATACCTTCAAAGAATCTTGTTGTAGGTGCTTGATCCTGCTCTTCCTTTATTTATCCTTCCTTCCTCCTAACTTGTTTTCCTTTCTTGGTCCAATGCCAAAGTCCTCCAAGAAAAACTCCAAGTGTCTAAGAGTGAGAGCTCGAGAGAGAGAATAATGAGAGAGCTCTGAAACTAAATTGACAAAAGGTTTGAGAAAAATCTTTCCAACTGATCCTCAGAATCATTTTTATCAATGGGGCATCTATTTTCTTCATTTTCCTTCTCACATGAAACTTGTGACCTTTCACCTTCCTTTTCTCCTATTTTCCATTATTTTCATGAATAAATGTGCCAAAATTTCCACTTTTCCTTTCCAAATCCTTTTCCAATTTCCTCATACATAATAACCGAAATGAACACCCACACTAGGTTGTTTTTCCCAACATTCATTTTGGAATAAGTGTCCCATCAACCGTGGTTATTATTTTTCCTTTATTAACTTTTTATTACATGGACTTTTTACCAAGGCAACAGTGGCGGCACCTATGGTGGTGGATGTGGTGGCTAATTAAATATTTTCATATGTTGCATTAATTTTTGTTGGTGTCTATTTGTTTTATGTTTATAAAGGAGTTTTAAAGGTGATGGTTGTGGTGGCGGAGATGGCGGTAGTGGTGGTGGTGATGGTGGTTTCTAATTAAATATGTTCATATTTTGCATTAATTTTTGGAATTATTTTTTGTTGGTTTATATTTTTTTATGTTTATAAAGGAGTTTTAAAGGTGGTTGCGCTAGTGGTAGTTGTTGTTGTCGTTTCATAATATAGTAGAGATTTTTGGAATTACAATTTTGAATGGTATTCTTTCCAAAATTCAAGTTTCCTAGGATTTTTCAAGGTGATGAATTTATATATACAATAAAAAAAACCTATTTTAAATAACAAAAATTAAAATTTTTACAAAAAAAAATCACCAAAATTCAAAAACTCCAAAACCTAACATTTTTAGAAAACCCATTAATTTCTTGTGAGAATCCTTGTTTGAATGAAGCAATGAAATTTGAGGTATCTTTAAAAGAATTTTGCATCATTTTGTTAATAGCTATGATAGTTTAAAAATATGATATTTGATAATATTGAATTTATCTCCATTGCAAATTTTAGAAAATTTATGAAATTCAACAAAGAGCAATTAGGGAATCATTGGCGACTACTACCCCTATTGAATTTTTTTGTTTGAAATGGATACATTTCATAGGCCGAAGTGTGATCAATCAATTTGGACATTCTTTGGGATCCAAAATACATAAATTGAATATATTTTATTCGTTCAAAAACTCCTTTAAAAATCACAGGTTGTGTGGCATCCTTCAACTATTACTTTCGACCATTTGGCAAGTTTGTGGGTATATTTGAAATTCAAAAAACTCAACAGCCAACATGGATGTTCTGTTAGCGTCACTCTAATGTAAGAAAAACAATTATAAATCCAAATTTAATTGAATTAATTAAATGTTGAAAATTAGGAATTTATGCCTAATTTTCTAAATTAGGTTTGTTCCTATCAATTAGGAGTCAGTTTAGGCCAAAATATTCTCCCCACCTAACTAAGGTCCTATATTGGTGTATGGTTGAAATTTTTCCTCAACCAAAGTTTCCAAGATAGACATACTATCTTGAGACACATTCTCCTGTTGTATTTACATTTGTATTATACCAGTGTTTTAATAATAAGAATGTGAGGAGTACAACAAGGTTGCGGCATTTTCCGCCATGTTTGGTTTTCTGTGTTTCTGCTATGTTTTTTGTGTGTGTAAATTTTGTTAATTTTCATTCATATGATATCATATCCATATGGGACCGGTCCTTGGCCCCTTCTAGGTTGAGATAAATAAAAGAGTATATATTTGTTTTGTAGTGTGTTAATTTTTTGTTTGTCCATACTAGTGATGCCTGGTGCTAGACAACTAAGAATGAGTCTAGTGGACTAGACGGAACCTGCGAGTACCTATGATTATGGATTAATTTTTTGGAGTCGGTGATAGCGAGCCCTAGGTTGTTGACTGGTGTGTGGAATTTTGATGAAGATATTGTGAAATTTCAAGCTACAGGGAAGTATGTTTCCCATTGAAGTGGTGGTTGAAGTGGATCGGTTTTATGTGAAAAGGTGCGTGATCAGTGTTACCTCACCAGTGACGGACTGAGTCAGCTAATTTTTTGGTTGATTGGAGCTACCTCAATGTGGAAGAGCCTTTGTCGAAGAAATTCCCGTTATGTTATTGATAATTTTTCAAATATTTGTGTTGTTGACATAAGAATTAAAGGGGAATAATGTCATTTCTTGATGTGCCCTCTGTACATTGTTTCTGAATATAATCACATGTACATATCAGTCATCCACCATTAGTGAAAAAAAAGAAACCTAAGAAAATTTCTCAATTTATTTCTTGTTCTGGTTATATTCATATTAACAGATGCAGATGGTTTGGTTATGCTAAAGAATTAAATAAAAACTAAGGAATTCGCAAGATGGGGTCCAATCGGTGGTGGTGGCGAATGAATTAGACAATGGCTTGTTTCCTATAATTGATAGTGGATACGTAGTGGTATTCAAAGGAAAAATTGGAAGAAGGATTGCACCCTAGACACAGTGATCAATTTTTTCAAATTGGTATTATTTGATTAATTCATGTAGTGATCAAGTTTTCATGCTTAAAGTGGTGAAAGAGATGACAAATTTTTTGCCTGGAGAGGATTCCTGAGTTATAGAAACTTTTGGAGCCCATGATGATGTCTTCCAAGCTAAATTCAGGGTCTAGGATTGATTTGCAGACTAGCATTTTAGTCCTAAAATTTCACAATGTGGACTTTCTACTATCAAAAAACGTAAAATGGGAAACCAACAACGACACTAACAATAATTGAAAAATAGGAATTCAAAATTTTATATTATTTTATGTTCATTTAACATTTTATTTGTATAGTTGATGAGATCGACATCGTGCATTGCTGAAGAGAACAAATTTCAAATTTTTTTAGCATATTTTATGAATGTAAATGCATCATTTCAGTCGGCTTCTAGGACAGGAAAGGAGGAGTTCGATAATGTAAAGACGTCAGTGAAAGTGCAATTGGAGAGTTCCAGCTGGGTGTGGTTGTTGTAGCATCATTCGTGTTTAACTATACATTGAGTCAACGTGTTTCTAGCTCATGGATATAGCTGGAGGATTGTGCAGTGTGAAAAAATTTGCATTCTAAGCATCATATAAGTCTCCCATAGATCTTTTTGTTGGATCCGAATGTTGCACCCATAAAAAATACAACAAAAGGAATATTTTCCATAATTTCTTCTAGAAAATTAATACATACAATGCTGATGTACCTGACCAGAACGTACGAAAAAGTGCCCAACATGTATGATTGATATGCATGGCGTATCTGGTGTTATACTACCCACTGTTCACCTAGAGTGAAGGGAATATAAATACATCGCTAATGAATTCCGTGAAGAAAAATAAGACCCCTATTTCTGGAGAAATGTGGAACACCTCATTTCTTCTACCAATGATGATATCCAACGTTGTCATAGTATGTGTGTCACTGCCATATTTTTTCATTCTCACCGAAAGCAATTTCTCATGGTAAAGGAGTAACATGAGAAGGTGTGATCATAAAGGATAAGGTATGAAATGGATAAGGTTTGCATAATATATATATATATATATATATATATATATATATATATATATATATATATATATATATATATATATATATATATATATATATATATTGGAGTGATAAGTGAGTGGAGTAAAAGGTGAATTTAATCGAATTAATATATTGAAACATTGATTCACTTTCTATAAATTGTTTTAATGTAGGTATAAGGTATGTTTTTTTTTAATTTATAATATTTTTTTTAAAGATAATTGTGCATTTTTTTTTGGTGGAGTAGTAAGTTGAAGGTTGAGAGTATTGAAGTGACTTTTTTGGGAGTGATAAGTGGATTTTTTTTAAACGAGAAATCCATTGTTGTATTTCTTCTAAGATATTGAGTTAGTGAACATCTAGATTTTGAGGATGGGTTGCCTCAAAGGGTTTCCAACTTGGCATTTTCATTACTTGAAGGTGAAAATTTCTTATGTACTCCATACTTAATAATATATATATATATATATATATATATATATATATACATTGGTGGTGGTTGTGTCCTAGATCTGCCCGAAATTGAATAAGAAGATATTAGGCACACCATGAGTATGTTTATGATGGTGCATGCTTCATGATGTTGCTTATGTTTTGTGTCTAGTTTTGACACTATTATTGTAATCTAGTACACATGGAGTACCCAACAAGTTAAATAAGTATATGCACATAATAAATCATCTTCAAATTGAGCAAACATAAGCAAAGTATAGGAAATTCAGAAGTTGCAACACAAAAAACACGCAATTCAACGTCATTCACTCAAGGAAAACAAGTTAATGAAGCTGCAAAAATCAATCATTTCAAAACAAAGACTACATCAACATTATTGAAAATACATTTATTTTTGAAAGACAACTTGTAATCAAATTCAAATTGATTTTAATTGTAAGGGTGCATTCTCGGTTGAAACTGACACCCAAGTTTTGAAATTGAGTCAAATTAAGCCAAGTGAATTCATTTTTTTAAGTGAGTCATTAAAATAATTAAGCATTTCTCTTAGAATCATTTTCGACACCCTTCTTTTGATCAATCAATTCAGTGAAAATTTATCAACATCAAGCAAGCCAACATGTAGTTAATTGAAGAAAAAATCAAATTCAACTCTAAATCAAGTAAATGTAATATTAAAAAAAAATCAAGCAAGTTGAAAAATAGAGAAAGTGAGTGTGAGTTCCACTGAGCGTGACACAAGGAAAACATGTTTTACCAAGCAAGAGATCAAGAAAATTCCAAAGAAAGCGAGTGTGATAAACTAAATCAAGTGATCTAGTAAAAGCGGGAGTGAGAAAATGGGAAAAGGTGGTAAACGTCTTCAAAGTGAAGAGCTCAAAATTAAAGAGCTGAAAGAGTTCAATCATGAGCTACAAAATACAATTGAGTTACTAGAATGGAAGTTGAAACGGAATCAAAACTTAGTCGAGAAAATGACCAGCACATTAGAAGCAGCAAAATGATTTCAAATTGAGCTCAAAATGAAATACAAACTCATTCATGTACTTCAAATAAAACTAAGTGACAAACAAGATCTACTTGATGCACAGTGTACAGAGAAGGTAGATGTAGGTTGCAACACCGAAGACCTCATCCAAACATCAGATGAAAGTTGTGATACAAGTGACCTTATTCAGTATATTGATGAACATTGTGACATAGAAGATCTAATCAATCAAGTTGATATCAGTTGTGACACAAGTGACCTTACCCAGCCTGTTGTACTACTTAATGATGAAATGATTAGTACTAAAGATCAAATTGAACAATTTGATGCAACATGTCAAACAGATGAATCATTAATTTAAATGGTTGATGCTCAGTTTAATACAGATGATTTAATCAATCCAACTCAGCATATTAGCAACAACGGTAGGTGTGAAGCACAACAATATGATGATATTTCCAAGAAAGTGATAATACCTTGGGAAGAAATCTCCTTCAACAAGGATGGACATCGCCTAGGTTACACCAAAGACAATAGCTTGTATATTATTGTGTATTACTCAAAAGTAGTGCAGTTTGTAAGCACAAACTTTCTAGACAATGCTCATAACAAGTGTAACCATTGTAACTAAAATGGCCATATGGAGAGTACTTGTTTTCACCTCCATCCTTGTCACCATTCTGGCAAGAAAAATCATTCATCAGAAATATGTAGTAAGTGAAATCAACCACCAAAGTGAAGATCAATTATGCATGGATTAATCCTTGGAAGTGGTCATATATAATAAACCAATTGTCTATGTGTTATCGACGGATTCAGTCTCACACGAAGACAAATTTTCCAGTATAATGAAGATGGTGAAACTCTCCTACACCTAAAGGGGAGCGAGTATTCCAAAATAAAATGACTATGGCTGTCTCTCCTTTCAGCTAACAAAGTGGGGAAATGATAATGAAATTGAAGGTGATTATCAGACTGAAAGTTTAGACAACATCAGTAAAAGAAACCAATAGGAATCTTCATCAGCGAGTGAGCATCAACAAATTTTCTAGTGGGAGTTCAACAACAAGAAAAGCTATGAGTAGTTTTCAACGACAATAGTGAGCAATTTTCGACACCAGCATTGAGAAGTTTTTGACAACATTAGAAAAAGAAACAGTGAGTTTTTTGTGACATCATCAGCTAGAGGGAGAACATCAAGTAGCCAATGGGTTGTTTTGACGCCAACAAATTTTCCACTGAGCATTCTTCAACATTTTGACAAGAAAATTTGCAAGTGGGCATTCTCAATATTTTGTTAGTGGACAAAGAATTTTGATTGCAAGAAAAGTAAAAATGGATCCTTTTGCAGTTTGGCATGTGATGGAGTTGTCAAGAAAAATTCAAAGATGAATCAGACTTGCATCTAACTCGTGATCTCTTTCGGTTGATTTTTTTTTTGGCATCCAGCTTTGGCAGTTTTTTTAGGCAATGTGTTTGAGGATCAACAATTTCAGCATGAGAACTTGGAATATGGTTCCTCGTTCTTATTTTGGATTTATCATTGAGGGGAGGAATGCTAGCCTCATTCTAATGTGATCAAAAAAATTATAAATCCAAATTTAATTGAATTTATTAAATCTTGAAAATTAGGAATTTATGCCTAATTTTCTAGATTAAGTTTGTTCCTGTCAATTAGGAGTCAGATTAGGCCTAGAGATTCTCTCCACCTAACTAGGGTCCTAGATAGGTGTATGGTTGAGATTTTTCCTCAACCAAAGTGTCCAATATATACACACTATATTTTGACAAATTTTCCTCTTGTATTTATATTTGTATTATACCATTGTTTTAATAATGAGAGTGTGAGGAGTACAGCAAAGATGTAGCCTTTTTTTCCATGTATGATTTTCTATGTTTCTGCTATGTTTTTTTTGTGTGTAAACTTTGTTAATTTTCCTTCATGTTCAATCAGAATTCTTTGAAAACATCCTTAATGACGATGAATTGGTGTACATTACCATTGCGATGGATATTGAAGCGAAAAATAGAGATAGAAGTCATTATGCCCCCCCTATTGGTGAGGGTCTGGAATTTCTGAGTTACAGAGACACTGTTGGGCCCTCTGATGATTGATTTGATCTCAAAGGCTGCGTAACCCACCATAAGGCTATTAAAAAGAAGAAAAACCTGATAAAATATTCGTAGGTTATTCAAATACTTACCCTATGTGTTGATGTATACTGGGAGAATGTTGCTAGGATGCTAAAAGGGTTCTGGTGAGACAATGGGTTTATGAATTGTAAAAATGGCTTCATATGAAATATTGGATCCAAAAACAATGGATTTATTTGCTTGGATACAAACCAAAAGTGAGTGTGTTGGTGAATTTTTGTTTTGACCTTCATTTCTTAAAGGAAGAGGATGTTAACAGGATTCTATATCATCCCTGACTGAGGGGTCAGGGATTTTTAATTCTGTGGCAATTGAATATTGGTTTTTATATAGTTTTAAAATCCACCAGAAGGTGGATTATATGGCACAAATTCCCCGGATTTCCACTTAAATTTGGTTAAAGAAATCCATCATTGAAGTTACTGGTAGGATCAAGAAATTATAATATGTGGATGAAGGTAGCACTGGTCTACTTGAAAAGAAAGCAGTGTGGTTCCTAGTGGAAGTGGATCTATCTGTTGGGCTTCCTAAGGCCATAGAAATATTCTGGGCCATATTTTTTATTAGACAATAGGTGGATTTCTAGGGAATCCCATTCAATTGCAATGACTGTAAAAAAGATGACCATCTCATGGAAAATTTCCCTAATCATTTTCAATATTTTCATTCAATACAAGAATAGATTATCATCAAAGCGAATAAGATCCCTATTGGTAGCAAAAATGAGAAACAAATTCCTCAGTCCATGGAACACTGTGTCTCAATGGGGGAAATCACTTTCCCGGTTCATTATTTTAAAAAATACATCCCTGTTATTCCTGGTTCCCCACCATTTTTTTGATCACAATCTCCTCACCTCATTGTTTCTATTCCCCGGCCTAATTATAAATCTCCATCTAAACCAAATTTTCCATTCGATAAATATTATTTACTATCATGTATCTGTCAAAGATTCGAATAGGGCATACATTATTCCCCTCTATCTGATGATCTTGAAATTGTAAATATTTTGGCAGCTTCATCGTTGGATATGGAACCTCTCACTATAAAGAAATATTTCCTCTAGGGTGGTGATCCCATACAAAAGAGGTCGAAAAAGGGGAGTGAAACCTACAAAAGAAAGAATAAAGAAGTAAAATATAAGAAAAAAAAACTTTATGGAGGGAAAAAATGTATGCTCCACAAAATTTTCTCGGAGACCATAGAGGATGCGCTTTCTCCTCCCATCAATCCCAGACCATCATATGAAGAAAGATCCAATAGAGGAAGAGGAAAATTTCGGGACCTTAGAGCAATGTATCCTAGATCATCCATATCTTAATGAAGACTCACTCTATCAACATTAAGGGGTTGAGATCCCCTCACACTATTAGATCCCTTAACTGTTTTTTAATATTGAAGAAACTTGATCTTATATTACTATAGGAAATTATGTACCCAAAAGTTAAAGCATGTAAAATTTTGTTGAAAATGTGTCCCTCTTGGATTTTTGTTGCAACTGTAACACCATATTCCCACATCCACCCAAGTAACCGTCCAACGAGGGTAAACATGTGACAAGAGGCTACTAATATGAGATTCAATCTCCTATATTACCTTAAGGAAGTAGAACCGACAGAAACCTGAAAAATAGATTGTACACAACATCAAAAACACCTCTAGGAGGTAACCCAACATCCTAGACCCATGAACCTTGAGGGGGAACTCAGTTTTGACCCTTTTGAACTTTTTCCATGGGCATGTAAGGGAAAGGTAGTGGCTAGAAGGCTATATTCGCAAGCATGCCAAGGAAAGGTCATGGCCAGGACTTCGAAAATTGAGTTATGTGCTTGCATTTCCGAGATTTGTGCCACCTTTTTAGCCCCAGAGCCCAGGTCACTACTCAAAACTTCATGAAAATTTAAGAGATGATAAATAACATTAGAAAAAAGCTACATAAGAAATCACATCATCGAGAACTCATTTAGATCCCTCCCAGCCATTACAAAAATTTCTTAAAACATGTCACAAACATTACATCCACAAGTATAAATAGCAGATTTAAAAATGGGAGTATCTTACTTATCTGAGAATAGCTAAGAAGAATTTCTCCCCTACATCATTTTAATATTCCTTTCTTTTGTGTCACCTATGACAGGGTTAGGTTGGACTTCCAGAGTTAGGATCAGACATGTCACATGTATATATTGGTGCTATCAGCAGGCTCAGGGGATTTTTGGAGAGTTTTGAGGAGTTCCCATGGTGTTCGGTGGCATTCGCATGATATATTCCATCATCCAAGAAGTTTTTCTTTCGTTCCAGTGCATTCCGACAACTTTCGGAAATTTGAGTTATTTGTGGGCTTAACTCAGCTGATTACACTCAAGGTGGCATTCTAGGAGGAATACATGATGTAACACCTTAGTGTAATAGCTCATTGGAATCGAGACGAGGATACCTACATGATGGGACTTCTGGGCATGAGTTTCAGTGACCAGAGGTGACATGGTAGCTAATTTACTCTTTTCTTCATTAAAAAGGAATATTTTAATAAGAGAGAAAAATGCACCTTGAATAAAATAATAATAAAATAATTCTATAGAAGGCTCCAAGAGATCTATAAAATAAAGGGAGGAGGCCATTGAGGGATATCTTTGGATCGTATCATTTTATTGTATGAGAGGTGTGAGACGTGGTTCTCTACTTCAGTCGTAACCCCAGGACAGAAAACCTCGGGTGATTTGTGAGTGTTGGATGAAAACCCAACTCTCTTGAGGAGACTTCACTCAAAATTTTCGTAGAGCTTCAGGGATTGAAGTGAGGATCATTCATATCTTCAACTTGTGCTTCATCATCTTCAGTGGGTTTAGTGATAGTTGTTGCCGGAGGTAGAGTGCAATAGTTTAATTTTGAGGCCAGTGTAGCATAGCAGCTCATCTTGGTGGCCAGTTTTCCATCTCAGCTCTTTCTTTGGGTCAAATGTATTTGTAACCCTAGTTATTATGTATAATAAAATGTTAATATTCTTCCTATTTGATGTGTTGAAAGATTGCAGTGCTTATGTGTTTATTTTACATGGCAATCTTCTGTTGAGTAAATATGATTTTACGGTATATTGTGGAGTTTAGTTATTTTCCTGCATTTTTTATTAAAATATCCCATCTGAGATATTACAGTGGTATCTGACCTTCAATATTGGATTAGCTTGTGGGTTTCTAGTTTTTAGTTGCAGCTATTTTGGTTAGAAGGGCCTACATAGTCATTGGAGGAGACTCATTTGTGGGAGCTGCATTGGTGGGATTTTAGAGCTGGGGTGTTGGGGAATTGATAGGAGAGCCATATGAGGAGGTTGGCTGGGATTTTGGAGAGAAATGATTGACAACATAAGTTGTAGTGCTAGAAAACGAAATTGGAATAGGGCCAAACTACAAAGGGTCATATTTTGAAGGTTGGAATTCGAAGAAAACCTTTCTAGGTTTTAGGCAAGGATCACCTTCTCAAATTCCTAGAATTTTCTAAGCATTTCTCAGTGGGTAAATAAAATTCCGAAGTCAAGTAGAAGTGTAATCTTGGAGCAGTAGTGCAATTTCTAGAAGAGCTTGCTATTGGAGTGTTTGGATTTCCTTGCACTTATCACTTGGTGCTTGTAGCTTTCATTGTTAAAGTCCACCTAAAGCACTGTTACTTCCATATATGTCGTTGAAACAGTGAATTTTTTAAAACAACTCCTAAATCAACATAATAGTGCCTTAGTGGGTTTCGATCTAAACCAAAGACAAAAAAATATTAAACAATACAGAAGTTAGTTCCTTGAAACAAAACAGCAAACCCTTCTCCAAGGAGGTACATAATTTTCTCCAACGAAGGAAATCGAGAAATTTACAAAAGGAGAGAGAAGTGGGAAATTGGATTTATGCACTTGGGATGGACTTAAAGAGTGGAAGATTTAGAAAATGACTTTCCCATGTTAGAGAAACTGGAATCCTGCCTTTCAAATGTAGAGCAATCTAATTGGATTTTAAATTTGGCTTTGGAGCCATTTATGCTTGCATTGGTACAAGCTAGATTCTTGGAACATCCAAGTGATAGAGTCAAGCTTATAGCTGCGTCTTGTTTTAGTGATATTTTGAGGATAACAGCTCCCTTCCCTCCCTACAATGATGATATTATGAAAATAATTTTCAAACTGATAGTAGGAACCTTTCGAGATTTATACAACTGTGTAGGCTCTACATTTGGGAGAAAGCTTAAGGTCTTAGAAGCCATGACCATGACCCAGACTTATGAGGTCATGATCGATGTTGAGTGTGATGGCTTGATGTTGCAGATGTTCCAATGCTTCTTCAGCATTAGGAGACATCATTCTGACATAGCCATAGCTCACATATAGTCCATCCTGTCTTCATGTATGGGAGACTGTTATGCCATTTTCCAGGAGTTGCAGACTAGGTTTTTGAGAATTTGGAGGAGAGAGAAATTGGTCTCACCCACTGCTTATGAGGTAGCCCAAGGGCTATTTGAGTAGAACATTGAGATTTTCAAGAGTCAGTTGACCAGGGAGAAGTTGCTCCAGTTTGGTGGATCAGGTAGCAGAAATGAGCTGAGGAAGGGACTTTGCTTCATTTGCAAAGAACCTTGGGGACCTGATCACTCATGTTTGAGAGATGCAAATGAGGTGGCAGAGGTAGAGTAGGTAGAAGTTCCTTCGATATGCCAGGATGAGGACTCTTCTTCATATGACACCATGGGATAAGGTGAGAATGTTTCTGGGGAGCGAGAGCAGTCATGGAGCGATGATGATAGTAGGCCGGAGTTTCTTTCCAGTCTGCAGGGTGACCAGTTAGGGGACTCTATGGGAGATACTCTGAGTGATGAGTCACTTGTGACGATTAAGCTAGAGTAGCATATGCTGGAGCCTGAGTTAGCAGAGGATGATGCTATGCACATCATACATGATAGTCCTTTGGGGGAGAGCCATATGGAGGCTCACATTGACTCTATGAGGGATATGTGGCTAACCTTGGGGTTAGCCATTGAGGAGGAGCAGTTAGATGCACAGACATGGAGTACAGGGACAACAGTTTCAGATCCATATCCTCTAGAGATGTTGGAGGTTGATGGGATAGTTCTGCAAGGGGCCAGTAGACAGCAAGAGCATTACATTCCCGATCATAAGAGGGATGAGCTGTTGGATATGGTGGATCATTCATCGTTGATCCAACACACTGGTGAGGTACAGATAGATGCACATGCAATAAACAGAGTTGCAATACTTCGAGGGAGTAGCACTCTCCAGGAGTACATCTATGGGGCTTGCAACATATCTTGCCCACTTTGACCCATTATAGAGGGAGAGGCCTTTTTTCACTGGAAAATTTCTTCGGAAGGTGAGACAGAGGAGTGTGAGTTGATTATGAGCTACTGATGGCTCTCTCGACATGTTCCGTATGTAGTTGACACTACCTTGGATTCTTCTTCTAGGATATATTGGCGGGAGATCATGAGATGGTACCCTCTTGATGGTATGATTTTCTTTGTAGGGAGCGCAACAAAGCAGGGGCCCTTAGACATAGCAGATGTTACAAGTTCCAGATGGTAGTGGGGCCCAGGTTGTCCTTTCTTCAGCACTCCATCTCAATTTTAGGAGAGCAGGATTATCATGGGATTGAGTCAGGACTTGTATTGGAGAGAGCTGATGAGTTGGTACGTAGTTGGTGGGGTAGCTTATACAGTTACAGGTACACCAAAACAGGAGCTAGGGAGAATTTATGCTTATTAGTGGACTTCACTTCATAGGGCACCAGTTATAGCTAGAGTTAGTGTGCAGTTAGAGCCGTGGGACTTGGAAAATATCTGGCCATGGTGGCATTGGGATCCATGAGGATTGTTTGAGGATAGGTCTTGTGAGAGATCAGTTTGGGATCCCGACATTGAGGGGTCTATCCCGGGTGGTTTGACATAGGTGCATAGAAACACCCAGAGGTTTGTATAGGATCCGGGCATTGGGTCTCAGTTGCGACAGGCCATCAGAGTGGCCCACATATTTTTATTTCTTGAGGGCAAGAAATCTTGGGGCGGAAGGTCTGTAATATTCCCTTTTTTTGTGTCACCTACGATAAGGTTAGGTTGGACTTCCAGAGTTAGGAGCAGAGATGTCACAGGTATAGATTGGTGCTATCAGTGGGCTTAGGGGATTTTTGGAGGAGTTTTGAGGATTTTCCATGGTGTCTGGTGGAATTCTCTTGATATATTCCATCATCTCAGTAGTTTGGCTTTCGTTTCGGTGCATTCTAACAACTTTCAGAAATTTGAGTTATTTGTGGGCTTAACTCAGCTAATTACGCTCAAGTTGGAATGGAGGAATACATGACACCTTAGTGTAATATCTCATTGGAACTGAGATGAGGATACTTACATGATGGGACGGTTGGGCATGTGTTTCAGTGACCAGAGGAGACATGGTAGCTGATTTACTCTTTTCTGCATTAAAAAGGAATATTTTAATAAGAGGGAAAAGTGCACCATGAATAAAATAATAATAAAATAATGCTCTGGAAGGCTCCAAGAGATCTATAAAATAAAGGGATGAGGCCATTGATGGATATCTTTGGATCATATAATTTTATTGTATGAGAGGTGTGAGACGCGATTCTCTACTTCAACCGTAGCCCCAGGATGGAAACCCTCGGGTGATTTGTGAGTGTTGGATAAAAACCCAACTCTCTTGAGGAGACTTCACTCATAATTTTCATAGATATTTAGGGATTGGTGTGAGGATCATTCAAATCTTCAACTTTTGCTTCATCATCTTCAGTGTGTTCAGTGACCGCTGTTGTCGGAGGGAGAGTGCAGCAGCTTAGTTTTGAGGCTAGTGTAGTGTAGCAGCTCATCATGGTGGCCAGTTCTCTGTCTCATCTCTTTCCTTAGGTCAGATGTATTTGTGGCCCTAGTTATTATATATAATAAAATTCTGAGGTTGTTCCTATTTGATGTGTTGATAGGTTGCAATGCTTATGTGTTTATTTTACATGGAAATCTTTTGTTGAGTAAATAGTGATTTTAAAGCATATTGTGGAGTTTAATTATTTTTCTTCATTTTTAATTAAAATATCCCATCCAAGATATTACAATCATAAGCTACAATACAGTCTATTTGACCATAGATACATTGTGTATTTGTTTAAAAAAATATATATAGAACGATACATCATCATTGATCAAATAAATGCTTATAACCAACATAATAACAAAAAAAATACAATGGATACAATAGAAAATAAATACATACATAAACAAATACATTTTCGTACCGAATACCCGAGGCATGAACTCTTCATTACTAAATGTAAAAACCAACCGGAGATGGTACTTCCATGTTCCACTCGACCATAGATTGGCTGAGCCAAATCTCTTCATCCAATCAACCCCATGCCATATTCCAAGCATGAATGTGGGACTTTATCAAACACATCAGTAAAAACCAAACCAAGGATCCAGAGACCAAAATGTCTTAACCCCAAATTAGTGATTCCACCTCACACTTGGACATCACTAACAATCACGAATTGGTATCCACCCAAGCTACTACAGGGCTTCAGAGTTTTTGTTCCAACCAAGGCTCCAGGACCAGTAAATCAACCCCAGTTTTTCGCGGGCTCCAAAGCATTTGTCCAACCAATTCTCAAGGACTAGTAACTCAACCCACATAGGGCTCCAAATTTATTTTCCAACGAAGGCTCAAGACTAGTAACTCAACTCAACAATTTTCCGCTGAGCTCTAGAGAATTTTTCCAACCAAGGCTCCAGGAACTAATAACTCAACCCAACAACTAAAGGAATCATGAGAACCAACCAAAAACAATGAATGGAAATAAACCCACAATACCATGGTTATCTAGGAAATGGAAAGGCAAGGAAAATCCACATGCATACACCATGCATGCCAAAACTAGTGAGGAAAACATACATGCAACTCGGTACCTGCAATCAAATATTTCTATAGTTGATGATCCCGATGTCCATTTGCGCTTTACTATTATTTTTCCTTCTTTTTCCAAATCACCAAGTATCCACACTCTCTAAGAGTACTCCAAGAAAACTATAAGTATCCAAGAGTGTGAGAGACAGAGAATAATGAGAGCTCCAAAAATGCACTGACAAAAGGTACCAACTAATTCTTAGAATAATTTCTATAGAATATGCCTCTAATTTCTTCACTTTCCATTAATTTCCTTCCATTTCATCCTCAAATGAAACTAGTGACCTTTCATCTCAATTTTCTCCTAATTTCCATTATTTTCATAAATAAATTTTCCAAAAATGCTTTTTGCCTCTTCAATTCCTTAGTCATAGCCTTTGCCAATTCCTTAGCCATAATAAACCATGTCAACACTCGGACTAGCATTTTTTTCGCAACATTTAGCTTGGAATACGTGTCCCATAAAACATGGTTATTATTTTAAATTTATTAATCCTCGTCCTCGGTGGTTAATCACATATACCTCAATAATACCATTGAAAAGAAAACATACTTCCCATGGAGATTTATAACATATCTCAATGCAGTATTTGCAATGATCACCTTGTTGAAAAGAAAACTTGCATGACATCATAACAACACGACAACTATAATGGCATGACACCACACCGCTTATTGGAGCTTTATAACATAGCTCATGGAGTTATTTACATCCATATACATATGTACATACATCTGACCATCACATCAAAACATATACCAAAGCATATGATAAAAAAAACCAACATCACACCAAAAATTCTTTGCCTCAACTGGCAAACAAGTAAGGATACATAGCCTGCATGTGATCCGCCATCTTCGATGTAGCTTCATTGGGCCCAAATTTCTTCCAATACACTATAACTTGCTCCATTGCTCGATTCCAGAGCATGAGCATCTTTTTATGCAAAATATACTGCAGTTTTGGCTGGAACTTTTCTTTTGGCTCCACCTATAATACAGACCAATCAATCACATGATCAACATCTTTAACATATTTCTTAAGAAATGATATATGAAAAACATTATGGACTTTCATTGTGGAAGGTAGTGCAAGTCGATAGGCCACCAGTATTATCCTCTCAATTATCCTGCAGGGTACACAAAACCTTGGTGCCAGCTTCGCACATGATCCAATCCGTAAATATTTATTCTTGGGCTTGATACACAAGTATACCCCACCCCCAACCTAAAACTCCTTGAACAACATGTTCTTGTTTGCATAAATCTTCTTACTATCCTGCACTGCCTTCCAGTTTTTCTTAATCACCTACATTTCTTGTTCCATTTCTACCAACATATATGGTCCAATCAGTACCATGTTAACCAAATCACTTGAACTGATAGTAGTGTTGTAACTTTTCCCATACAATTCCCCAAATGGAATCATCCTCAATGACTCATGATACCCGTTGTTATAGGAGAAATCTATCAGTGGAAGATACTCTTCCCACTTGAGCTACTGATGCATCATGTACATCCTCATCATATCATTCAATATCATGTTGACCCTCTCAATATTTCCATCTGTCTGCGGATGATATGTTGTGTAGAAGGAAAAATCGGTGCCCTAACCTGCAAAATACTCCTTCCAAAACTGGGAAGTGAACTTTGCATCCTTGTTGAACACAACCTTCTTTGGAACACCATGCAATATGAATATGTCACTGGTAAGTACTTGTGCTACATCGCTGGCTGAATAAGTAGTTTTCACTAGAATGAAATTTGCAACCTTTTTCATCATATCCACAACAACCATGATGGAATCGTGTTGTCTAGATATATTAGGAAAACCTGCGATGAATTCCATGGAAATGAACTCCCATTTTCACTATGGAATTGCAATCGGTTGTATAAATCCACCTGGATGTTTACACTCTACCTTAACCATACGACAATCAAAACATCTGTCTACAAACACTGCCACACCCCTCTTGATATTCAACCAATAGTAGAATCTATTCACTACAGTCCAAGTCTTCTGGTAGCATGGATGACCTGAAAATGGTTTCACATGAAACTCCCTCAGTATCACCTTCTTGAGCTCACTGTTGTCCGGTACATATATCCCGTCTCTAAATATAACCAATTCATCTACTCTGAGATTGTAGTCCAAATCATATCGATACCTATACATGTACCACTACTTGTACTTGTACTTCCACCTATACCTATACCTATACTACCACATGTACCTGTACCAACACCTATACCTGTACCAATAATTGTACCTGTAACAACACCTGTACATGTACCAGCACATGTACATGTGCTCTATTGCAATTTGTGCACAACCTCCATATATCTGTGATCCAACTTGTTAGCACTCTGTAAATCCCTTTAGGCTAAGGAAAGGGCCACAAAGGTAACCATAGGACCAATTTGGACTAGAAATTGGTCTTTTCTAGTTAGAGTGGGCTCCCTCACTCAAATCTAAAGATAAAGAATCTAAAGCTCATAATTTCACAGAGACCAAATCTTGAGAAATATTTTTTAAATTTAGTGGAAATTTGGTGGGGGATATGGAATATCAATTCATGTGAACATAAATATTATGAATTCATCATACCAGTGCATATACCAACCAACTACATATACAGAGGCCTGTCTAATACATCCTTCGAATTGGAGATAATTGTAGTACAATGGGGAATAAATATGGAACAACACTTATCCACGTGTAATAGATCATGAGATCATTTTGTTACTACATCTCAATGACTGAGTGTTATGAGGATACAGAGAAGATATAGGCATACCACATTTCATTTGCATATGAAAAAAAAAGACACAACTATACTAGACCATGCATGATGAATTATAGAAAAAAATTTCCATCACGCACTTAAAGAGAACTTAGGAAAAGTAAATTAGATAAGAAATACAATGGGGAAAAACATATTCAAAGTAATATATTGCAATTACCTCTAAAATTATCATTGGTAGAACTCTTCATTAAGAATTTTATTATTGAAAATATAGATCCAAATACACACAATTCATGTTTTGATCCATTCACAATACGCACAATTAATGTTTTGATCCGTTCACCACAACAACCAACCCTTTCTACCTTGTATTACATTGCATTAAATAGAATTACATCTTCGAAATGTACATGACCAAGTTAAATTTATGTGCTATCCATTGCATGGATCAAATTGATCACAAAAACAAAAAGCCTTAAAAAGTATCTTCTCTTTTTGTTAGTGAAAATATACAAAAACTAATTTAACTCTATCATGATATCCTATCTAGATAGTAGTCTAATCTATGGAAACATTATTCTGACATCGTATACATGCTTTAGGAATAAAAAACAAAAAACAACACTCAACAACCAATCTGTGTTGAGTATCATGTCTTTTTGGCATGCCTTTCGACATGCTAGATGATAACTGGCTAGTGACTAGGCAATGAGTAAGCTCCTAAAACATCAACACACTTCTCCATTCTCCCAATGACATGTGACATTCCTCAAAACACCATATAAAAATGTGTGTAGTGGTTGTGCAATGCTTGTGCAGCAAGATTTCAAAATCATGTTTACACCTTTCTTCCTACCTTTGGTAAAAAAAACTAATTACAATTACTCCATTAAAAACCATTTTATGCACCATCAACCTGCAATAAGAAAAAATATTCATGAATTTCCAAAATCTCAAATCGAATTCCAACATTTATTAAAAAAATTTCCAACAAAAAATGTGAAAATGGGTCTTGAAGAGACACCTGTAGCTCTGAAATGGTAGAACCTATATAAAAACTAGAGGATTTTAGTATGGTTTAGCCCATTATCTACAAAAACCTATTTCCTTTCCTTCAAAATATTCCCCAACTCCTCTAAAACAACTCTGCAAAACAATGAATAAAATAGGGAATTACACAGTCAAAAAAATAGGCCTTGAACGTACATTCAAAAATCTCAATATATGACACTTGTGCCGAAACTAGAAGTTATTTTTATTTTGTATGTGCTTGAGAAAAAAATCTCTGATTTTTCCAAAATTCACCTCCATGTGATCAAAAACTTCGTTTCAAAATTATGTCTAAAAAATAGTATTTTACACAACGAATAGGTTGGGTAGCATTGTTGCATAGCGATGGCACTACAATGGCTATAAATTTATTCTCTATCTCTTTCTATGTTATTAATTTATTTGAGATCTTCGACCTTTATGGTTTACTAGCCTAACCTTAGCATGAAGATATTGTGCAGTGATTATGGTGGTCATTTCATTTAGATTTGAATTACATCAGTTTGTCTTGTAGTGTGATCTAATGAAGCACTCCATTTAGAATGATATGATGATTAGTGCAACGGAAATTATTATAACATTAGGGTGGATACATTCTTTATATAGTGGGGGGATATGGGTTATGTCATACATAAGGGGTAGTTATGGTCTCTTGAGGAAATATATTTAGGATTAGTTGGGAGAAAAATTAAAGTCATGTGACTAATGGATGGGTGATAAGAAGGGGAATTAATGAATGAATAATGGTAGATTAGGTTATGTAATTAGGTAAGAAAGGGTAGATTAGAGGAGGGAATAAGAAGTAGGATATTTTTTAAAATACCATATTCATTGAGCACCAAAACTTTGACTGTAATGGACTTAGGAGAACACTTTCTAACAGACACATAACTGACACATACGCCTTGACTTGACTATTAGAAAATGTGCAACCATGACTCCCAATGATTTAACACTGTCAATTTATTTTACTGAGCTACTTAATGAAAAAATGCATGGTGATGTCATACATTTACCTTCAAACTTATAATAGTTGTAGTTCTCATAGTTTCGACTTATTTAAAAAATAAAAACAAAAAATATGACATTCAACAATGAAAACTACTGACCCTAGAATTTTCTCTAATGGGGATGGAAGCCCCCTAGCAAGGTGACAAGAACAAAAATTTTAGACTGGTAGCCTATCCATTGGGAAATAGATTCAACATGAAAATTGAGACTGACTGGATCACTTAACATTTCTTCAAAAAATTGTACAAACCAACCTAAAAGCTTCAAAAAAAATTTGCATCATATCACCAAAGTCATAGGGCCTTGTCCTCGAGCTTCAAACTCCAATGAGAGTTGGCCACACTTGCTGGAAGTATATAAACTAGGTAATATCTTCTCTCTAATGTAACCAGTCAATAAAATGACTACTTGACTAAATGATGCTGATAGTTCCCTTGAGCATACAAAAGAAAAAAGAGAATGGAAACTAAAAATTTAATTGATGTTGAGAATCAGAATCCATAAATAGCGCAAATTTCCATAGATAGTGCAACAAAATTTCCATGGGAAGACAAACCTCTTCTTTCAATGATTCCAAGAGGTCATAAAAAGGATCTTCAAAAACATAACTGGTTACCTTCACTTGAGCACTGTGTTCATCAATTTTTCCATTTTCAATAGAAAGAACCACAACAATAATATCTACATTGACAGGATCCAAAATAGCCTCTTCTTCTTCAGCAGGCCCTTCCCTTTCTAAACCTTCCTGAATGAAGTTTTGCATTGCAAAAAGATCTGGAACAACCCATTCCTCTTCACTTCTCTCCTCTTATTTATTGAGCTTAGGATGCTGAATATATGGGTCAGGTTCATGAAGGAAAACTTACTGCATCACTTTACCATCCTCTCGCTTATCAGTTTTAGCTTCAGCTACAAAAATTTGTTTCTGGCAGGAAACCTATGTAAATATCATGATAACAAACTTATTCTACTTCTATTTCCTCCTTAGGAAAATACAAATCAATCAAAGCTTCTTCAATTTCATCACTCATTATGTCCTGATCGTAGATGTCAATTCTTATAAGCTGAAATAGATCATCTAATTTTCCACAAATATTTCTATTAGCACTATAGAAGTATAAGTTTGTTTAAAATTTATACAAAATTTTGAATATAAATCCGTGAGAGAACAAATAACTGCAACTATAAAACATTCAGATGATGATATGGCTTCATCCTCTAAGGTTGCCATAATCATTTTCATCAATCAATCCTCATGAAAATTAACTTCAAGTATACACTCATGCATCTGGAATTTAATTAAATGCAGAGAAATATCTCCTCCCTTTTGATCATTGAACATGGGGAGATAGGTTGACCAATCAACACGAGGCATCGGATTTCGAAAGCCAAGAATATGATATATGTCCATAAGAGCACACTTGGCATTCCTTCTGGAACCCATATTGAAAAAAATCACCATTAATTATGAAAATTAATTACCTTTAACCAATAAAATCATCGTGAGTGCTTGATTTTTTGGATCCTTTGAATTTTGGAGTCACCAAGTGAAAGGTCAGTGTCTATTTTTTTTTCACCATCAACAAGTAGATTTGAACTTTGATGATCTTACTGAGAGAATATTGAGACTTTCGTTCATTCCCTGACAGCGACGCCACTATGTTAACACTCTGTAAATACCTTTAGGCTTAGGAAAGGGCCACAAGGGTAACCACAAGACCGCCACGGATTAGAAACTGGTCATTTATAGCCAGAGGGGGTTCCCTCACACAAATATAAAGATAAATACTCTAAATCTTATAATGTCACTTAGACCAGATCTAGAGAAAACTTTTTAAAATTTAATGTAAATTTTGGTGGAGGATCTGGAATATCAATGCATGTGACCATAAATATTACTAATTCTATATTTCAAACTTCTGCGATCTATATTTTGGTTTGGTTTTTCTTTCAAATCCATCAAATTAAATAAATTTTAGTATCAACGTTTCAAACCATCTAACAAGGCTCATTATCAATATCGAAAAGTGAGAGAAATTGATCTCAGGAGAGGTGTATAAATAGTGAGAAAAAAATGAGCCGACGGGATTAATGAGTTATTTGTTTTTTATTAATTAAATATTTATTGTTATTTTATTTAAAATTATTTTCAAATAATCAAAATTTATTATCTAGTAAAAAAATTATAGAAAATTTAGAGTATTGATTGCATTATAATGTTTTTTTTTTTTTTTGCAAGGAAAATTTTAAATTTTTTTCGAAGGTTTAATACATTTTAAAGATTAAAGAAGCATTGCATTTTAATTTTTATTGATAATTGTTATTAATTATAGCATAATAAATGAAGATTGTAGATTAAAGGGTAATTTTACATTTAATTAATTTATAATAAATATTTATTTATAATAATCTATTTATAATAAATATTTATTTATAATAAATATTTATTTATTATATATATTTCATTGGAATATTTAACGAGTTAATACCTTAATGAGCTATTTATACCAGATGTTACCAATGAGAATGTCAATTATGGAATAATAAATATTCATTATGAATTGAAGGGTTGATTTAAATTTAGTTGGTTTATAATATAGGTTTCATGTTAGAGTATTAATGAGGTAATTTGATATAGAGTATTAATGAGATAATTTAAAATATAGTTATTTGACACATTAGAATCTTAATGGGTGGATTTAATTTTAATTTAGTTATTAGAAGGAAGACTTTAAACTAGAAATGGGGGCTTAATAATGAAAATATAAATTATTTTAACTAAAAGATAAATTTAAGAGGATGATTAAAGGGATTGGGAATGTTAAGGAAAGGGGGTTTTAAAGCTGAAAAAGGGGAATTAGGTAGCAATAATGTAAGGATGGAAAAAATTAATTATTAATGAAGGAAAATTATTAATTATAAAGGCATTTAAAAAAAGTTGTTTTTTTTTTTTTAAAGGGTTGAGAGGGGTTTATCATTGAAGTTAATGGAATCCAAATTTCACTAATGTTCCAACCTTCATCTCTATTGAGTTTATTGGGATGTTTATTGATTTCTAGAGCTTCTCTGAATTTTTTGTGATAATAATGGTCAATCCTAGCTAAGATACGAGAGTTCTCAATGGAGATGTGATGCTTGGTGTGCTATGAATGATCAGCTAGGGTAGAGGTTTTAACCCGATTATGTTTTATGTTAGTAGAGTGTTCCTAGATCCTGGTTTTTATGGAGTGCCCAGTTTCCCCAATGTAAGGCTTGTGACAAGAGCAAGGGATGAGATAAACACATTTTTGGACTTTAGGGTTAAGGGGATGTTTAACCGACTTAAGGATGCTGCGGATGGTGTTTATGGGTTTGAAGGTGGTGAAGATGTTGTTCTTTCTTTAAAATATTGTCAATTCTATCTGATATCCATAGGATGTACGGTAAGTTAACCTTCCCAACAATATTATCATTGTTTCTATATTTATTGTTATTTTTTTTCTTTGGATTGTTGGCATTGTGGAAAGATTTGACCGCTTGATGTTTATTATACCCATTCCTTAAAAATGCTTCCATAAGATGGTTTTTTTCAGATTCCAAATGACCATTGTCAGAAATTATTATGGCTCTCATTTCTAAGGTGTTTAGGACTCCCATTTTTTGTGTTGGATGGAGGTGAGAGGTGGCATGAAGATATTTCTTAGTGTGGATCTTTTTTCTATAAACCTGGTGGGACAAGGATCCATTAGAGTTTCGAGAGAGGAGAACGTCTAAAAAAGGAAGGGTGGTGTTAATCTCAGTTTCCATGGTGATTTTGGAAACTTTCTAAAGACTCTTTCCCATGGGGGAAAATGACAAAGGTTTCATCCACAAATAGTTTCCACCATTTTGGTTTAAGGGGGGAAGAATCCAAAGATTTGGTTGCAAATTCTTCCATGAATAAGTTGGCAATGATGGGGGATAAAGGAGATACCATAGCAACCCTACAAGTTTGTTCATAGATGTCATCTTTAAGGCTAGAAAATGTGGATCTAAGGCATATTTCAATGAGTTTACAAGTGGCTAGATCAGTTATTTTACTCATGACTTCCATTTCTTCATTAATAGGGATATTAGTATAAATTTCAGTAACATCAAAGCTAACTAAAATTTCATTAGGATAAAGTTTAATGTTTTTAATTTCATTAATGAAATGGGTGGAATCTTTAATAAAGGAGCTTGTTTTACCAACTAGGGGTTTAAGTTTTTTGGCCAAGTGTTTGGAAAGATGATATGAGGGCCCACAAAAGGTGTTAACTATGGGTCTAATAGGTATGCCCTCTTTGTGGATTTTAGGAGCACCATAGATTCTAGGAGTGTAAGGATTGATTCCAATGATGTTTTAATGTCATGAACATTACTTTATTTGATTAGGTTACTAATGTCTTTGGTAAATTTTTTTATGGGATTGTTATTTAATTTTTTGTATCAACCACTGTTGCAGAGGTGATCCCTCATTTTCTCATCATATTCATTTATGCTCATGATTACAATGGCACCCCCCTTGTCATATTTTAGTACTACAATGTTAGGGTTTGATTTTAAGGATTTTAAATCCTTGAATTCATTCTCACTAATTCATTATACCAATGCATATACCATCCAACTACATATATAGAGGAATTTCTAGTACATCCTTCGAATAGGAAATAATTGTAGTATAATGGGACATAAACATATAACAACACTCATCCACATGTAACAGAGCATGACATAATTTTTTTACTGCATCTCAATGACTTAGTGATAAGAGAAAAAAGAGAAGATAGAGGCATAACACATTTCATTTTCATATGAAACAGTATGACACAACTATACTATGGAATGCATGATGAATTCTAGAAAATTTGTTCCATTACACCCTTAAAGAGAACCGAGGAAAAGTAAATAAGATAAGAAATACACTAGGGAAAAACAGATTTGAAGTAATATGCAACAAGTATCTCTGAAATGATCACTGGTAGAAATCTGCATTAACCATTTTTAAGTAATGTTCTGATATGTTCACCACAACAACCAACCCTTTCTACCTGTATTTCATTTCATTAGATAACATTACATCCTCAAATATCCCATGACCAAGTTCAATGTATGTGTTATCCATTGCATGGATCAAACTGATCACAAAAACAACAAGTCTTAAAAAGTATCTTATGTTTTTCTTATTGAAAAAATATGAAAAAAAAATTAACTCTATCATGCTATCCTATCTAGATAATAGTCTAAGCTATGGAAACACTATCAAGGAATCATATCCATGCTTTAGGAGAAAAAAAAGAAACAACACTCAATAACCAATTTGTGCTACACAACAGCTATGTATCATGTCTTTTTGGCATGCATTTCCACATGTTAGATGAAAACTGGCCAGTGACTAGGTGATGAGTACATTCCTAACACAACAACACACTTCTCCATTCTCCCCATGATATGTGGCATTCCTGAAAACGCCATATAAAAATGTCTACTTGTGCAAGAAGATTTCAAAATCATGTCTATACATGTATTCCTATCTTGGGTCAAACAAACTAGTTACAACTACTCCATTAAAAACTTTGCTATGCACCAACAACCTTCAACATAAAAAATATTCATGTATTTCCACAATCTAAAACTAAATTCCAACATTTTTTAAAAATTCTACCAACAAAAACTGCAAAAATGGGCCTCAAAGAGACACCTATAGCTCCCAAATGGTAGGACCTGTGTAAAAAATTAAGGATTTTGTTGTGATTTGGCCCATTATATACAAAAGCCTCTTTTATTTCCTTTAAAATCTTCCCCAACTCGTCAAAAAATACTCTACAAAAAAATGACTAAAACAAGGAATTACACAGTCCAAAAAATAAGCCTTGAATTTGTATTCGAAACTCTCGATATATGACACCTATTTCAAAACTAGAAGAGGATATTTTTATTTGGTATGAAAAACCTCTTCGATTTTTTCGAAATTCACCTCTATCTGATCGGAAACTACATTTCAAAATGATGTCTAAAACATATTATTTTGTACAGCGAATAGGTTGGGTAGCATTATTGCACAGGGATGGATCGGCAATGGTTGTAACTTTTCTCTTTGTCATTGTCTTTTTTGTGTATCAATCCAATATCTTCAACCTTGATGGTTTACCAGACCAAACTCAGCATGAAGATACTTTGTAGTGATTATGGAAGTCATTTCATTTTGATTTGATTTACACCAGTTTGTCTTTTAGTGTGATGCCATGAACTGCTCCATTTATAATGATATGATAATTAGTGCATGGGAAATTATTAGAACGTTAGGGTGGATACATTATTTATATTGTGGGTGGATATGGTTTATTTCATGCATAGGGGTAATTATGGTCTCTTGGGGAAACAGATTTAGGAGGGGATGGGGGGGGAATTAAAGGCGTGTGAATAATCGATGGGTGATAAGAAGGGGAATTAATGAATAAATAATGGGAGATTAAGATATGGAATTATGGAAGCAAGGGTATATTAGAGGAGTGAATAAGAAGTAGGATATTTTTGAAAAGATCATATTCCTTGAGCACCAGAACTTTGACTTTATTGGAATCAAGAGAAAACTTTCTCATAGACACATAATTGACACATACCTCGTGACTTGACTACTCAAAAATGTGCAACCATGAATCCCAATGATGTAACATTGTTTCATGATTTGACTGGGCTGCTTAATGAAAAAAATCATGGCAATGTTAGAAAGTTACTTTTGAACTTATGACAGTGATAGTGGTCATATGTTCGACTTATTTAAAAAAATGAAAATTAAAAATAAAAGAGGCATTCGATAATGTGAACTAATAACCATAACCCAACTGACCTGCCTGCAAGATCCTATCATGTTAGTCTTTCCCATAAGAGCTCATAGCTTCTATGTGACTTGCCTCTACCTTCCTGCTAAGATCATCTTTGACCATGTTTTCATTTCCTTTAATGTACCTGATCTCGAAGTCAAACTCACTAATAATGGGCAACCATATAGCCTTCCTAGCATTCAGATTCAGCTAGTCAAACATGTACCTCAACCTAATGTGATCACTCATAAGTACAAACTATCTTCGAAAAAGATATTTCCTCCACATATTCAGTGCGCGTACAATCACTACCAGCTCAAGATCATGTGTTGGGTAGTTTTTCTCGTGTTCATTTAGTTTTTGCGACTCATAGCACACCACCTATCCATCCTACATAAGGACTCCACCAAGTATTATCCTGAAAGCATCTGTTCACACTACAAACTCCTTCTTCAGATCTACAATATTTAACACTGGAGCATCTATTAACAACTGCTTAAGATGCTCAAAACTAGCCTAACACTCCTTTATCCAATCAAAATTCTTACCCTTCCTCTGCAATGATGTAATCGGATAAGAGATTTGTGAGATTTTCTTGGTGAAACTCCTATAATAACCTGCCAACCCCATGAGTAATCTCACCTTATATACACTTTTAGGATCTACCCACTCCATGATGGGCATTATATTTTATAGATCTACTATAATGGCCTCCTTGGAGACAACATGTCCCGACTAGTTTACCTCAGTTTGGAAGAAATTGTATTTGGTAACTTTAGCATGCAACTGATGCTCTCTCAACAACCTCAAAATTGTTTCCAAATGCTTGACATGCTCTTCATAATTTTTAGAATAAACCAATATGTCATCAATAAACAATGAAAAGCTTGTCCAAATAAGATCACAACACATTTTTCATCAAACACATAAATGTAGTTGGCGCATTGGTCAAACCGAATGAAACTACAACAAACTAATAATGCCCGTTCCTGGTCCTAAATGCGGTCTTGTAAATGTCATGCCCTCCGATTCGCACCTAATCATAGCTCAATCTCAAGTCGATCTTATAGAAAATTGTTGCTCCCCTTAGCTGATCAAATAAATCATGAATCCTCAATAATGGGTACCTATTATTCATGGTCACTTTGTTCAACTTCCTTTAGTCAATGCACAATATGAGAGTGCCATATTTCTTCTTCACAAACAACACCGATGCACCCTGTGACGATACAATTGGCCTGATGTATCCTTTGTCAAACATATTTTTCATGTACAAATTTAATTCCACCAATTCAGGTGTGCTCATACTATAAGGTGTCTTTGATGATGGATCTTCCCCTGGCATCAACTCAATAAAAAAGTCTACTTCCCTGTACGGTGGAAACTCTAAAATATATGATGGAAACACATCCTGAGACTACTGCAAAACTGGATACTTGTTCAAAAAATATACACCTCATATTCCTTACCTTTATCACTAAAAATATGAACTGAAAATAGTACACACCCTTTCCTATGATTGTGCTTGGCCTGCATGGCTGTCAAACTCCTAACTGACATGGCTTTCTTCTTTCCTTGTAAGACTCTTGGTTCCCCATTGTCATCCAAGCACTCAATACAATTTTCATAGAAGTTTACTTTGGTCCTGTGAAGATAGGTCATGTGAAGATATAACCAATCCATACATAATAGCATATTGTATGATCCCAAAGAAAATATGTTCAAGTGCGATGTTGTAGGAATATGATTTAACTTGAATGCATAAGCTCTTACCGAATGGTGAAATATTTTATTCGTACTTATGGCCAGCTACACTAACCAAGATTCTGCATGCATTTCCTTACTCAAACCACACTTACCCACCAGGTCAAGATTAATATAACTATAGTTAGATCCATCATCAATCAAAATGGAAACAACTTGATCACAAAGCTTATTGTCCATCTAAATGAAAGAAGCATGATGATCTTCCTACATGTTGTCCACAACTGTATAAATTCGAGTAATGTTATGCCTAACATCTCCCACTGTTTGTGCCTCCTTTGAACTATGGATATTTTTCCTGTCACCCTGATATTGTGGAAAATATCTCCTATGATCCAACATCACACATGCTCCCTATTCTCATTATCATTTTTCTCCTCCAACCGAAATCCTTATCCTATTCCAAATGTATTGAACTTCTTAGGTGGGGAAGCATTCTCCGTATTACCTGTATCTTGAGGCCTTGATCGCTTCTTGTCCCATTTTCCTTTATCCTTATCATTACCTCTCAAATATGTCTTAGTTTATAATCTTCACTTCAATTTCTCATAACAATGCTTGAGTTTCCAAATGGCCTCCTCCAATGATCTAGGCTCATCGAACTCAATCCCATCTCTAAATACAATTTCCAACCCACTAATAAATCTCTAAATCTTGGCCTTCTCCTCCTTGAGGTAAGGCACATAACTTAGTAACTCCAAGAACCTACTAGTATACTCCTCATCTATCTTGGAACCCATCTTGAGCTCATAAATTTTTTTTTTCGTGTCATCGTAGTATCTCTCTGATAGATACTTCTTCCAGGATAGCTTTTCGAACTCACTCCAACTCAAATATTCCTTAGAAATATCTCTAATGTTCTTCATATATTCCCACCAAATGTTTGCTCTACCTCTAAGTCTGAATGTAGATATCCTAGCCTTCATAATTTTTGAGTAATCATGCAATTTGAAAATTTTCTCATGCCAAGGAACCAAGCATATGGATCTTGTTATTTCTTCATGTCTCCCTCAAATGTAGGTTGTTTTTCCTTTTTAAACCCATCTGACAAATAAAACCTATCACTCCTCCTGTAAGGATGATATCGATGAAGATCATGATGCCAATCTGAACCAGAACTTGAATGATACTTTTTTCTATCACCTCTCCTATCTAGAGTGTGAAACAATCTTCCATATTTAATCATTCATCCCTATCTGACCTATAACCACTATGAGACGTACTTCCATATGCTCCATTGGTCGCATCCTCCTACCCATAGATGATCTTAAGTGGTCCATGTTTCTTCAAATCTATCAAACCTTGAAGGATGAATGCATTAACCTCAAGTTGCTTTTCATGTGCCTATATGAGTTTATCATTGTCTGTTTTACAACTTCTTATTTCTTCCTTTAGGCTTCTCGGTGTATCTGTGAAATTAGGTGAATGCCCAACACCATGCTGCTCATATGACTCATATGGAGAATCTATTTAGTCTACCATTATGTTATTCATCTTTTATTTCTTCCTACAATGTATAATATCTGAGTTAAACCAATTCATAAATAAACCAGCATACCTTAGTGTAATTTGGGGAGGATGCATCTTGCAAATCAACCAATCAGCGAAATACATGTATATACATAATCATAACAACATATAAACTCATAAAAAATGGAATACTAGCACATAAACATCATTCTAGTTGGACTCCAGTCATGGATGCATAACCATACCAATTACACAACATGACCTATTGCACAACCATACCAATGAAACTTGACCATACCCATCATAAGCATGAACCATACACCCGCATAAGCGACATGTAGCCAAGAATGAATGACCAATACATGTTTAGCATATAACATCACACAAGCAAGCATACATAGACACTATGCAGGAATGACCAATATGTGGCCTAACATAAACAAACAATGCATACTAAGCATGTAACAATATGTAAGCTAATGTGCATGCACAATACACAAACATGAACAACACATAATCAGTCATACACACATGACTACATGTTGAAAAAAAACCATCATTCCTCTCATGGAGACACCACTGCCACCATGTCCAACACAACAGAGATTCACAAACACATACACAATAGGTATGATAAACACATAATAAATAAACAAAAAACATGACCAACACACCACGCATCTAGTCCAAGGGTTTAACCATGCTCTGATACCAGTTTGTAACACCCTCTTTCCACATCTACCCATGTAACTGACCAACCAAAGTAAACATGTGATGAGAGGCTACTAATATGAGATTCAACCTCCTAGATGACCTTAAGAAAGTGGAACCAATAGAAACTTGACAAACAGACCTTACACAACATCAACAACACCTCCAGGAGTTAACCCAACCTCGCATACCCCTGAACCCTAAGGGGGAGCTAATTTTTTACCCTTTTGAGCCTTATCTGCGAGCATGTAAGGTCAAGGAAGTAGATAGAATACTATATTAGCAGGCATGCCAAGAAAAGGTCGTGGCCACGGCCTGAAAATTTAGTTATGTGCTTGCAACTCCGAGATTTGTGCCACCTTTTCAGCCCGATAGCCCATGTCACTGCCCAGAACTTCATGAAATTTTATGAGATGATAAATAATATTAGAACAAAGGTATGAAAGAAATCACATCATCAGGAACTTGTCTAGACCCCTCCCAACCATGACAGACCTTTCATCAAACATGTCACAAACATTGCATCCACATGTCTAAACAACATATTTAAACATGGGAGTCTCTTACTTATATGAGAATAGCTAAAAATCATTTATCCCCTACATCATAAGATAGAATACAATATATTTGACAATAGATCCATTGTGTATTCATTTACAGGTAAAAAAATAGATAGAGCCTTACATCATCATTGATAAAATACATGCTTATAACTAGCATAATAAAAAGAGAAATACACTTGATACACCAACAAATAATTCCATAGATAAAATAATACATTTCCAAACCAAATACGAGAGGAATGAGGTCTCCATTACGGAATGTTAAAACCAACCAGATATGGGGCTTCCACATTCCACCCGACCATATATTGGCTGAGCCAAATTTCTCTTCAACCAGTCACCCTCCTGCCATATTCCAAGCATGAATGTGGGACTTTATCAAACACATCAATCAGCACCATACCAGGGCTCCAAAGACCAAACCATCTCGACCCCAAACCAGTGATTCCACCTCACGGTCGGACATCACTAACCATCACGGATTGGTCTCCACCCAAGCTTCTCCAGGGCTCCAGAATTTTTGTTCCAACCAAGGCTCTAGGAATAGTAACTCAACCCCAACTGTTCTCGAGCTCTACATTGTTTGTCCAACCAACGCTCTAGGACTAGTAACTCAACCCAATAATTGTATGTTGGGTTCTAGATTATTTTTAAAACCAAGGCTCCAGGAACTAATAACTCAACCCAACAGCTAAAGGAATCATGAGAACCAATAAGAAAACAATTAATGGAAACAAACCTACAAGACCATGGTTCTCCAAGAAATTGGAAGGCTAGGAAAATCCACATGCATACACCATCCATGCCAAAACTAGTGAGGAATACATGCATCCAACTCAGTACCTGCAATCAAATCCCACCGAAGTTGTTGTTCCCAATGTCCTCTTGTACTTTCCTTCTCTTATTTTTCCTTCTTGCTCCAAATCACCAAGTATCCACATTCTCCAAGAGTGCTCCAAGAAAACTTTAAGTATCTAAGAGTATGAGAGAGAGAGAGAGATTAATGAGAGAGATCCAAAAATGCACTGGAAAATGTACCAATTGATCCTCAGAAGCCTTTTTATAGAAGGGGCCTCTATTTTATTCATTTTCAATTATTTTCCTTTAATTTCCTCCTCACATACAACCTGTGACCTTTCATCCCAATTTTCTCCTAATTTCCATTATTTTTATAAATAAATGTGTGAAAAATACTTTTTGCCTCTTCAATGCCTTAGCCATAGCCTTTGCCAAATTCCTCGGCCATAATAAAACATGTGAACACCCAAACTAGGATTTTTTTCCCAACAATAAGCTTCGAATACGTGTCCCATCAAACATAGTTATTATTTTAACTTTAATACATGGAATTTTCACTAGGGGTGTTACAACAACGAATGAAATGGCATCTTTGGTGGCCTAGTGGTCATGTGGAATCCAAAGATATGAAAATTTAAAGCCTATAAAGCAAGAGAAGGTATCATCTTATATGGATATTTCATTGGAGCAAATTATAGAATCAAAATTCTAAACATATACAGTCCATATAATACAAGAGGGATTTTTTGGATAGTATTGATGGAAGTGGTTTACTGGACATTCCAGATACCATTGTAGCAAGGGACCTAAATTTCATTATGGAGGATAGTGAACATTTGGGAAAAAAGGCAAGGATGGACCCTCTCACATAATACTTTAGAGAACTTATTAATCGAAATATGCTCATGGATATAATACTTGATACAATCATCTCTACCTCAAAAAATGGTAGATCTAGGGATGTAGAGATTTCCAAGAGACTTGATAGGTTTATGGTACACTCCACCATAATTCCAAAATTGGTGGACTTGGAATATTCAACTTTCCTATTTGATGTGTACGACCACAATTCATTATGTTGCAATGGGGTGGGGAAGAGAGTGTTTTTTCCATTCCTTTTAATTTTAATCATTCATGGAATGAAGATCGAAAATTCAGGAAATTGGTGGTCCAATAGTTGTGAAGGATTATATCCTAATAGTACATATCTCCTATGGATTCCAAGGAAAGAAGCTCAAAATGTTGAAACAAAAGCTCTGATATTGGATTAGCATGTGTAAGGACGCACAATATAATGAACCTTTTGAGATTGAGAAGGAGTTGACTATCTACTTGGACACCTCCCTATCGGGTCTATTATCTGAACATCTTAATAACATTGTGATGGGGTTACTAAGGAGAAAAAATATAATTCTGAAGTCTCATGAGGATGAATGGTGCCTCAAGAGTAGGATTTCCTGGATAAAAGGGGGTGATAAGAATACAAATTGTTTTCATAAGGCGGCTTCAAAAAGAAAGGCTACAAATACAATTTTTCATATTTAGAATGAGGATAATATTAGGGTCTTTACATCTCTCAAAGAAATCAAAGATGAAGCATAAAGATACTTTCAATATGAATTCAATGCTTCAATGGAGGACAATATAGAGGAAAGAGTATAATTGGCTAGCATTTTCCCCAAATTTGTTAATGACAAGGATATCAGTTTAATGGACAATCCTGTCACTAAAGAAGATATCCTCCACACTATGAAAGAGATGGCCAAGGACAAGAGTCTGAGTTGGATGGTTGGACCGTAGAGATTTTTATCTCACTCTTTGACCTCATGGGCCCAGATCTTATCCGAATGGTGGAAGCATCTTGATGTTCTGGTTGAATTTTAGGTGTTGTAAATGCTACCTTTCTAACCCTTCTCCCAAAAAAATCACAGTCCTAAAGCTTATATAATTTTAGGCCTATATATCTTTGTAATTTTATTTATACAATCATTTCTAAATTGATATATAAAATAATCAAAAATATCCTTTCCCTACAGATATGTCCGGAGAAATTTGGATTTCTTTCTGACAAGAAAATTCAAGATGCTGTGGCCATATCCCAAGAAAGTATCCACTCTATTAAAAATTGAAAATGAAAGGACTGTCTCATGAAAATTGATCTACTTAAGGCCTATGAATATCTGCACTTGGATTTCCTTCGCTTGATCCTCCACAGGATTGGTTTCCCTCATATACATGTAAGGTGGATCATGGCTTGTGTTACAACAACCTCGGTGGCAATCTTACTCAATGGATTCCCTACAGACTTTTTCAAAATCTCTAGGGGTCTGAGGCAGGGGTGTGCACTTTCTCCCCTCCTATTTATTTTATTCATGGATTTTCTTAGCAGACAGATTAGAGAAGCAAAATATATAGGGGTTATTTCAAGATGTAGGGTATTGGCGACTTATTCATCTACACACCTCCTTTTTATTTACCATGTACTCTGTTTTGGGGCTGTGGTGATTTCTGAATGGGAATCCTTCTATAAAATATTCTCTTCATTAGGGAGGGCCTCAGGCCTAATTATTAATCAACTTAAATCAAATATTATATCAAATGAGAATAATTCTTCCCACATTTCACAAATATCAGCCCTCTTTGTCGTTAAATCAACATCTATATCCTCTGGTTTTAAGTATCTAGGTTGTTTTCTCAAGTTGATTAGCTATTGAATACTGGATTGGGACTAGTTGATCCTTAAAGTCAAAAGTAAGCTATCTATGTGGGAACACAGATGGCTTTCTCTTGGCGACAAAGTTACAATGATCAAATTTGTGCTTCAGGGGATATCTATATATTGGATGAATTTTTTTCTCATCCCCCCGGGGGTCATTAAGAAAATTGATTCCATTATTGCATGCTTCCTCTAGTATGGTGCTAGAAACGATAAAAAGTTTCACCTAAGTAGACTATAGGCACATTCTTGACCCTATGAGATGGGTGGATGGGGCATGAGAAACATCAAACGCTTCAACTTAGCACTTCATTATAGAAACCTATGGAGGGATTTTAACTCTCATGGCATCTAGAAGGGGGTTGTACAAGGGAAATATCTTAGACTCTGTAGTCTAGAAGATCTGGTTGAAACTAGGGCTCCACAACCCGGTAGAAAATCATACATTTGGAGGAGCATGACATCAACGAAAGCCTAGCTATGTGGAAACCTGTGATGGAAAGTTGGAGATAGGAAAAAAATATAAATTAGATTGGATGCCATTAAGGGATCTTCTAGGAACCATTGCCCCTCTCCACAAATCATCCAATATTTTTGCTAAAGAGGTATATGTTTCCTAGCATATTTAAAGCTAATTGATCGTCGAGGATCTCTTGATCATATATGGCCCCACTCGTTGGACTTGGGTCTACCGTCTAGTTTGGAATTGGAATGGGAAACACACATATACAATTAGTTACTGTAGGGATTTCAATCACCAACAGGGATGACTCTCTTACTTGGGGTGGCAGGAATGTCAACCGAAAGATAACAGTAAAAAAAAATTACCTGTATATCTTTGGTTCTCCTATAACATCTCCCTTTGAGGATTGGACTATTTCATTGTGGAATTGGGAGGCCCCTCTAAAGCTCAAATGCTTCTCTTGGTTGAATCTGTTCAACCAAATTCTCACATGGGATAATTTGATGAAAAGAGGTTATTTTGGTCTTGGTAGATGTCAATTATGTGGAAATGTTGCTGAGGATTGCCTCCACTTATTTCTTGGATGCACTTTTGATAAATAAGTTTGGAGGTGCATTCCTGAGATATTGGGGATAATAATGGATTCCAATTGGCAGTATATCTATACATGTCTCTGTTATTAGACAGTTAGGCACAGATCCTTTAGACAATCCCACTATATGTGATCTAGGGTATTTGGATCTCTCGAAATGTTGTTATTTTTTGGGCACAGTCCCTCCCATTGTTACCACATGCCTTAACATTATTGGACATTTTTTGGAGATTGGTCCATGGATGCCTCCACTCTCCATGCAAGTTGCCTCCTACAAAGATCTGGGTGATATTTACCAATGGATTTTTGTTATGGTGTAGAGAAACGTGGCGGATGTGGATGTAGGGCACTCATCAAACTCAGTACTAAAATGGAATATCGTCTTCACTCACATGGGGAGGAGGTTACAAAATTTAGGGCTAAAACTATGGCTCTTTAGGAGCTCCTTAAATGTGTGAAGTGGCTGGAGATTGGATCTATCAAGACCATTGGGGATTTGAAATCTATCATTGAGTGAGTGTTGGGACAAAATTCCCTTGAGATCCCCCCTTTCACCATTGGATAGCACACATCATGCATATCATTCCTTCTTTCAATGACATATCGTTTGTGATGTGTATAGGGAACAAAATTGGATAAATGATGCCCTGTCTGCTCCTCTGTTTTGGCAATATGTCATTTGAAATGTTGATGTATGGATCTATCTATTCTAGAGGATCCTTTGAATTTTGATCTGGGGTATGTTTTGGCTTTCCTTTGCCTATCTACCTGTAGATGTTCCATTTTTTTCTGATTCTATATTTGAATTTGAGATATTTATCTGCAAGGTATTGAGAGTTTTAATGGTTGTTATTGTAAGTTGTATAACTATATATATAAGCTGTAGAGGATTAATATATTCCATCAACTATATCAAATACTTCATTAATAAAACTATTATATTCTTTTTTTGTTAAAAAAAATTACTAATAACAATAAATTATATTCCAAAATATTTTCAAAATTTATCATTCAAATACAAATACCCAAACACCATTCCAAGGCATTTAAAAAATCTATATAGGTCGAGACTCGATTTCTCTTCCCCATTTTCTAAACTGTTTTTAGAATTCAAGTGCTTCAATGGTTTACAAATCGACATTTCTCGATTTTTCTGCCCCTTTTTCTATGTGGAGATTTCAAGTGCTTCAATGGTTTACAAATCTGGCGGCATTGAAATACCTTTGTCTCCACGGAATCGGTTTTGTAAGAAGCGTCTTCTTATGAGGCCAATCAGTACGTCATATTTTTTATATCAAAATTTTTCTATCACAGACAGAGGACTGCAGGGTTCCATTCTCAATTCCCAACAGAAACAAACAGCCCTGGCAATTCTTGACGAAGGAGATGCCAAATGGCAAGACTGAAAAACTTCAAAAAGCGCAAAAGCGGACATAAGACAGACTGAAACACAAAAGGGACGGAATTTCAATTCCCCAAATCACAGGACAAATGGAAATTTTCTATACGCTCTCTACAGAGAACGAAAGATAAAGAAAGAAAGAATTTTTAATGTCCACGAGGCTAAAAATAGCCTATAGATTTAGAAGGAGCGTGCCCAAAAAAACACTAGGGTAAAATATTCTACGAGCGTGCCCTCTGGATTGGAATTTCAAAACAAGGTGTATATATATATATATATATATATATATATATATATATATATATATATATATATATATTAGTCTGTATAATTTTAAATAAGGATTTGGGGGGTTTTATAATTTTTTAAATTGTATTTGACAGGCAAATCATTTCATGGGCAGCATTTTGCTCGTCAAATTCAGCCGCTGCTTGCCCTTAGACATGCTTTTGGATAAAAAATTCTTGAACTACCTTTGTTTTATATGAATGGCTAATAGTGTAGCTTTTTACAGAGCAGGAAAATTTATCATTACTTAGTTTCTAAAATTAGTAGTGGAGTAGTTATTATTAAGGGTGATTCATTATTGTTATTCAAATAAAATCAGGTTATCTTGTATTACATCTTGAATGGGTTTAATGGTTAAGAACACGTGTTTCCTCCTAAAAAGTCACATGTTCAAAACCAGAGGGGTAGAGTATGTATGTCTTGCTAAACTTATAACAGTCAAATCACTACAATAACTAAGTGAAAATTAAGTTTAGTTTTATTTTATTTGTCATTTTCCTAGAACTTTTTTAAAATTACAAATCTGATTTATCTAAAATGTCCAATAAACTTTTACAAATACTAAATTCAATTATACATTTAAATTTTATTAAAAATTATATTATTAAATTACAATTAGCATTAAAAAAAAATAAAATATTTATTAATTATTAATTATAATGCATTCAATTTTAAAAATAAGTGTATATTATTTGGTTGAAATTTAATAAAACAATGGTAAGTAATATTGTGATTTTTTATCTTCTAAAATATAGGTTCAGCACCTTAATGAGCATTTAAATTTTAATATAAAAATAAAGTTTGAATGGGCACTTTGAGCTTCTAAATCATAATATATCAACACTAAAAGATGACTTTCCATCCTATAACCAGAGTTATATAAAAATTTCAAAGCCAGGGCACTTTTTTCAATTAAATGGACATTGGTTGTCAAGTAAATTTAGAAATTTGGTGTAAAAGTTGACTTTCCATCCTATAATCAGAGTTATATAAGAATTTCAAAGACAGGACACCTCTTCCAATTAAATGGACATTGGTTGTCAAGTAAATTTAGAAATTTGGTGTAAATGAAGATATAACTTGTTACTTTTTATTGGAGTTGTTTTTAATGGGAATTTTTGGAATTTTTGGTAGTGAATTTTTTTGATGGGAAAATTTTCAAATGAAACTTTTATTTGTTTTATTTAAAATGGTTTTTTAATTGCATATATGAATTCAGTCTCTTGCTCTGAAAATTCCATAGAATATTTAAATTGTGCAAAATTTACTTATCAAACTTATAATTTTAATAAATTCTTATAAAATTTTAGACAAATTAACTAAAAAAAAATAAATCCAAAAACTTTTCAAAAAATCATTAAAAACCATAATTTCACTTTACATAAACCATAAACTAAATCTGGTGAAGCAATATGTAACTGTGAACCTCCATGAACTGTAATTCAAAACTTGAGTGCTTAAATCTAGATGAAACTAACTGTGCACTAGACAAAAATAGCATTAGGTAACACAACATCATATGTACTCGGTCCTCTATATATATAATCCCTCTTTCTTCTTGGGCGCATACTAGCTAAAGAGAGGTAGCAATGATCATAAATTCCTGCAGTCAGAGAAAGTAGCATGGGCAGGGCTGACTCCACCGACCTCTTGGGTGTTATTATAGTTGAGAACAAATTTGTCCCCCCCTGGAGCAAAGCGCCGGGTCAAATTAACAATCTCATTTCCGAGGAAGTAGCCTTCTACCTGAATGCCTACGCCCAAAGCATCGCAATATTTACATCGGTTTTCCACAATAATGAGATAGTAATTTAAATTCTCAGCGCTGGTGCTGCTCAGCGTGCAGCCGTTGCCATCAATCTGCGTGAAAACTGTTACGATGTCTTTCAGTTCGCATTGCCCAGTAACAGCAGCCGAAGTTTCAGTATCCAACGATGTCAGTACACCTAGTACACATAATTACCAATTCAAACCATCACTATTAAATTAATAGTATCTATAAAAAAAAATCTAGCTATAACAAGGATTGGTGCAACCGAGGTTTTCTGTTATTTCTATTGATTTTGACGACTTAGATTTTGATGGTTTAAGTATTTTTATGTGGCAATTTGTCAAATCATAAATTTAACTTGATGTCATCTCAAAACCCACAATACCACATAAACAAAAAAGTAATACCTATAAAACTAACACAAATTCAATTTAACATTAGATCTGTTACATCAAGGGTTTATACCAGAGGCGTTTTTAATGCCTCTATTAACCATTAAAACTAATTTTGTTTGTAAATTTCTGTGGTTGTTGCTATTTGATTGTAGAATCACATAATCACAGAATAAGTATTCATTTTGTTGATCAAAGTTTCGAACCTAAAATAATATTTATCCATTTTACATTCATTTAATATTTATTCATTGTATAAGATGAACAAAAATAAAAATAAATACAATGAATTATTCTCTGATTCTATAATCTTACAATCTGACAGCAACAATATAATAACTAATTCTGTTTAGTTAATCAGGTTTATGATTGGACTACAAAATCTGTGAACACCAAATCTCCCCATAGATCCGACCATAACCAAACATACATATCTCATATCTATCTGAATTTTTTACCTGATGGATGAAGTGCGTGCACCATTTTAGTTCCAGTGATAAGCAGAACCAGAATTACAAGTGGAGATTTCATATCATTACTTACAAATTCCATCTCTACAGGTTGTGCTGTGCTGGGCATAGAAACCTCATGTGTCCGACAGTTATTAAATAGTGGGAGGGATAAAACCAAACCAGGCTTAAACCTTACAAACTGGCCAAACTTTTCCGCAATACACACGCCATTGTTACTAGCATTGGACAGATTTTCCGTTTGTAACCCGTAAGTAAAGGGATAAATATTCCTCCAATTCATCAAACAATCATATACTCTTGATCTCACTGTAAAATTAACTATTCTCAATGGTGCCACTATCTTTCTGTTAAGATAGTGGCAGGAGTCAATCCTGAAGAAGTAGTGACCTTTCATTATAATAATTAAATTTAGAAAGTGAGACCTAACAAACACGGGTAACATGCTTGTTGGATAATGCTCAGCCGAGTAAAGCGTGGCCTCTTGCATCGACTTTCTTGCCTAAATGAAATGAAACCAGAAGGAAATTCCCCATTCCGGATCAGATGATACCGGACTCTTTAATACAAAATTGACTTTCGTATTTTGGACATACTTATTGTGTAATGGACACTGATGTCAAGTTCTTTACATGACATTTTGGATTTGTTTTCCCTACGTCACATATGTCTCCATACCCCGTTACAAATGGATCTGCAAGTCCTTTTATTTTCTTGGATCTATTAGTTTTCATGAAATGTATATCAAACCAGTTTCTATTATAAAACATATGAATTGATGCCCAGATTCTATCGACCGGGTATTTTATTCATTATTTTTAATAGAAAAAAAAACAGCATCAGAAACAAACAGCTTAAGATTTTTGAATTCATTACTTACTGAGATATCATTGTCAACAAAATGTCATGCATTCCTTCTATGCTTAAATGGACTATACCTCTTTTTTAGATGGATCATAGTTCCTTATTTAATAATTTCTACTGAAATGGTCAGTCTTACCATAGTGTAACATGCATGGTTTTTCTTCCCATTTTCATTTGTTCTTGTAGGTAGAGATCTTTGAAATAGCTTATGATGTGGTTTTTCTCATTTAGTTTTCTCCCGCCACTTTCTCTTGGTTACCAACACCACATCATAAGAATACTCACCAACTCATTAAAAGTAGTAGTCTTTTCCTTTTTTGCAATACATATGATAAACATTTAGTGTTTATTTAGGATACCATTTAAAATTATGGCGATTAAATCAATGCTAGATACTCTTTTACTCGTGCCAATAAGTTTATTTTTAATTTCTTTTATTCTTGAAATTAAATTTTTGATATTTTCATTATCCTCCACTTTTACTAAAAGAAGTTTTCTCTTTTTAAATAAGATTTCATTTGTATTTTTTGTTTGGTATAAATATTTGATTGTTGTCCATGTCTTATTTGATGTCATACAATTTTTGATATGGGGATGTTGTTCTTTTTCTTTGTCTCTGGCCTTTCTTAGTCTTGAATTGATGTTGATATGGGGTGATGTTGTTCTCTTTCTTTGTCTCTAGCCTATCCTAGTCTTGAATTGATATTGTGGTAGTTGTTGGGGCTTTTGGCTTAGCTTCATCACCACATGCAATCTACCTGATTATATCCTTACATCACTATGTGCATTACCTTCCGATAAAATCTTAATGAAAAAAATTACCTATTACCTTCCTTTGTAATCCTTAGTTGCACTAATCAACTTACTCCTATAGGAAAACAATAGCAAACTTCTCAGACTTCAATTTGAAACAACTTCTCAAAAGGCTTACACAATCCTCACTACTCGCTTGTTCACAACTTGGCTTCACAACTCCACTGCATGCATCCAGACATACATGCAACAACCACTACAACACAAAAAGGGGTTTTAAGACAATATTTGGGTAAATTGTCTTAACTTGAGAAAAAAAATTGTGTATTGTCTTAAATATTGTCTTTAAGCGAGTCTTAAATTATTGTCTTAAAAAATTGTCTCTAAAAAGACAATACACAACACAAGCATTATTGTCTCTTAAGAGACAATTTAATTTTTGTCTCTCTAGAAACCATAGTTGGGATTAAAAACATATTGTCTTTATTTCTAGCTATTGTCTCTCTAAAGAAAATAAGAACAATTATTTTATGACAATGAAATACCACATTTGTCTCTTTTGAGTCAATATAAAACAAGGAATCCAGAAAAATATCTCATTATTGAAATAAAACAATATAAAAAGTATTTACTTAAAAATAAATTATAATAACGTGGATTAATTCATGTTATGGAATAGTGGAATTGAACCACCGACCTCTTACTCATAAGGCAAGCGCTCTTTCATTGAGCTAGCACCCTTTAAATAATTATGTGAAGAGTTATGGCGGTCATTGAAATTGCATATATAAGCATTGATTTTTAAAAAATGGTCAATACATAATGGCATATAACCATTATAAAATCTATAATCATACAAAACCTACTTTTAACTTAATAAAAAACAAATCAATGGAGTTACCTCTATGTTACATCAACGTAACATGACCCACACAACAAGATAACAATACATAATAATTTACAAACAATTAAATCTAATAATACAAAGAAAAGTAACTAGAATTAGCAGAAACTCTTAATATCTCATGTGAATTCTAAATGTTTATAAGTTGTGATTAAATTTGTTCACTTACTATACTACGTTGATAATCACGATTAGAGATTCGAATAAAATAGTTAATACATTTAGTAAAGATCCAATTTTAGTTAAAACTACCCTCGACCAACATAGAGTATGTGATTGATATTTTGTATACTTCTTTGACATAGGGAAGCACAATTGATTCCCTAAGGTTCTTAAAGATGGCCCTATTTTATGTTATGGTTGGTTTCTTGCAATAGTGAACAATGTGAATCACATAATCTTTTACTTTGTGAAACATAGAAACATATGTTTCATGGAGTAGACAATATGATTCCCTTTGAATTCTACCCAAAGTTTCATAGCCTAACCAGACCATAGACATTCCCCTTTCAGGAAATTGATTTCCTCCCAATTTTTGGGTCTCTTTTTTAATATAAATGGGGATGCATTGGTTTAGATATTCAATTATTAAATATTTTTTTAGTTTTTCATGGTCATAAGAAGTTGAATATCTACCATATGCTCTATAAATCTGCACAGAAAAACAAATACAAGAAATTCTCTTTTGTTTTTGATATAATGAGGGTATATACTTCAGTAGGTGCAAAAGGATTAATATTGGAAATGCGAGAACTGGAACCTTTTATTTTTTATTTTTTTTGATATTGATTGAATTTTTGGAGAGTTCTCATTTTATGAAGGATATATACAACTTATGTACTTGTTATATTTAGTATACAATATTAAAAAAAACTATGTTCTTTGGTGCATGGCTATTATAGCATGTACTTTATTTCACTTTCGAAAGAGCAGTTATGAAAGATAAGTTTTCTTATTTGATTTTGATATGATATTTTTCTTTAGTTTCAACAAAGTAATGCATGCTCTAGTTGAATACATTGATGAAATTCTTCCCTTGCCCATTTCCTCATCTGATTTTGTGGGTTTGGACCTTCCACCAAATGATGATCATACATGGATTTACAATGCAGAAGAGGATCCGAATGCTACCATGATCGAAATATAGAAGGAAATAGATTCATACGAGAGAATTGACTTAAGTAGAAGGAAATGAAGAATCCTACAGGGAACTATTGTACCTCAAGAGAGACTATGAATGATTTTAATGTGGAATATGTAGCCAAGAATATGCAGACATTTGTGGATAAAATATCAACTTATGAAGGAGTTGATGTTCCAAGAAATGGGTGAGTGCTGGTGGTATGTTTATTGCTTGTGATTGGTTGTTATATCAATAAATTGTATTTAATGTAAGCAAAAACATGCATAGAGCAGTAATCCTAGCAACCTCTATTTAGTTACAACAAAGTGCTATGGGAACTTACATTTTATACACAATGTTGTCATTTTATGGATAGGGAAATGGATGCAGCATGAACCTGGAAATGAATGTTAGAAAATTATATATTACAGAGCAATGGAACACATAAAAATATGCAGAAATAAAAACACAGAAAAAGTATGAAACAAGAGAGACATAGATATATGTGGTTCACCCAACTTGGGCTACGTCCATGGAGAAACAACCAGTCATTCCTTTATATTATCCATCAAAATGAAGAGACACAACCTATAATAGATGTGTTGTAATATCCTCTACTCTCTCACACAGTCCCCCTTTCTCTTTCTCGCTCAGAATACACTCTCAAAACACAACTGTAATACAATTCCTTCATACAACAAAGGGGTTGCCTTCTAGGGAAAAAAAACCATAAATTAAACATAAATTATACCTTCAGATCATTTGCCTAATGAACGACCTATATTGACTACAAAATTACAATATTTTACAAGGAAATTTTACATCTATTTTTAGCTTTGGGGGCGCTGCCCCTAAACCCCCGTCAGGGGACTACTAGCCCCCTGACCCCCTAACCGAGGGGGATGCCCCCCCCCCAACCTCCGCGGGGGGGACAAGTCCACCCCACGTGGAGGGGTGTACAGTATCCCTGGGGTATACATCTAGCTGAAACAAATACCTCTAAATGAGGATGATAATTAGGCTCCAACATGAGCACATTTATTCGCTACATGTTAGACCCTACAACAAGCATGTCATCTACATAAAATAACAATATAATATAGTTGCTATCATTTTTCATTTTCAAATAAACACAATGGTCAAAGTGACCTCAAGTATAACCTTGTTTAGACATAAACATGTCAAATTTTATATACCACTGCCTCAGAGCCTATTTTAAGCCATACAATCTCTTCTTAAACCTGCACACTAATTTTTCTTTCCCTTTGACCTCATATCCTTTTGTTTTTTGCATATAGATCTCTTGCTCCAAATCTCCATGGATAAAATTTTTCTTTACATCTAGCTATTGAAGATTCAAATCTTCCACTGTTACAAGACTTAAAATAGTTCTGATTGAAGTCATTTTAACAACAGGAGAAAATATTTCGTCAAAATCAATACCTTTATTCTGTGCAAACCCCTTCACCATAAGTCTAGCTTTGTACCTTTTTTTCCTCCATCTTCTTCCTTTAACCTGTAAATCCATTTATTTTGCAACATTTTTTTACCTAAAAGCAACCTGACTAAGTCCCAAGTCTGGCTATGTACCAAGGATTTCTTCTCTTATTTCATGGCTAGTCCCCACTTCTTCCTGATTTCTACCTACATTGCTTCTTCATAACATTATGGTTCACCAGAATCATTCAACAATACATAATATAATGAAGGAGAGTATTATTCAGGGGGTCTACTTATCCTAGTAGATCTTCTGACACCACTTTCAGGTGTTTGAGGTGCCTGTTGTTGTTGTGGTGATTGATGTTGTTTTGGCTATTCATTATTATTATTATTTGCAGGCACCTTTCCTTTTTCTGTGTTCTCAGCAAGAACTGTGTATTCGTTGTTTTATTTTTCTTGTTTATTTTCCTACAACTGATCCTTATACAAGACCTTTTCATTGAATACTACATCTATGTTCCTAATGATTTTGTGTTTTGCATAATCATATAAGTAACAACCAAAATCATTAACACGATATCCAATAAAGGTACATTTCTTTGATTTTGCCTCAAGCTTTGTTATATTTTCTTTATTAATATGACATGGGCCTCACAGCCAAAAGGCTTTAAAAAAGAGTAGCTTACTTTTTACCTGTACATGCCTCCTCTAGAATACCACCATCTATTGAACTTGAAGGCTCTTTGTTTATTATATAAACAACAATATCTTCAACATCTACCCAAAATTGTAAAGGCAATCCTGCATGCAATCTCATGCACCTTACACCCTCCATGATTGTCATGTTCATCATTTCTGACACACCATTTTCTTGTGGTGGTCTTAGAACTCTCTTCTCTTTATGAATTCCATCAATAGTACATATCAAACTATTTTCTACAATATTCACCTCCATTGTCTGATCTGAGACACTTCAACTTCTGTTGTGTTTCAATATCAACCAAATATTTCCATTTATTGAAAGTATCAAATACATTAGACTTATTCTGAATACAATAAATCAATTTTTTTCTAGTTGCCTCATTGATAAAACTAACATAATAGTGAGAGCCACCGAGAGATGATATCTGAGTAGGTCCCCATACATATATATGCACAAGCTCTAATTTTTTTCTCTTATTTTCTTTCCCAACTCTAAGAAATTTGTCTCTCTTCTGGATTCCATAAACACAATTCTCATAGAAATCCATATCAATATTCTTCAAACCTGGAAACAAATTTGTTGAGTGAAGAATCTTCATCCCCTTCTCACTCATGTGTTCGAACCTATGATGCCATAATGTTGTATCTGCTCCTGTGGAGTTTAAATCATTGACACAATTAAAAATACCATTACATAAATACAATGTACCAACATTTTCTCCTTTTTCTATTACCAGGGCTCCTTTAGTGACCTTCCAGGTTTTATCTGTAAAAGTTGTCATAGAATCTTCACCGCCTAACTGCCCTGTTGGAACCAGATTTTTCTTCAGATTTGGAACATGCCTTCCCTCCTTTAATAGTCATTGGTTTCCATTCTACTATTTTACAATAACTATACCCATTCCAATGATTTACAGGTTTTTCATCACCCCGACAAACCTCTCCAAAATATCGTTGAACATATTCATGAAAATGTTTCTTATTAGTTGTGGCATGGAATGATGCCCCAGAATCTACCACCTAGGCATCAATAAAATTTTCTAAATAAAGAATCAAATCATCTTGCAAAACAACACTTGACACATTTGCTTCATGATTATTTTCTTGTTTTGTGCCTCCTTTTTTTCCCTTCCGAGACTTACAGTATTTCTTTAGGTTTTCCTTTCTTCTGACATTTCCAGCACACTATCCCTAAACTAGAATTTGATCTACCTTTCCTTAATTTACTGCGATATCATGTGCTCTTTCATCTTTCTATTTTTATTCCCCTAGTCTGTGCACTCAAATCATTACTCGATGTCTCACCAGAGCTTTTCCATCGCATTTCCTCACTAAGGATAGCATCAAAAACATCATCAAACTTTAGATTACTAGATCCATAGACAGAGTTACTAATGGCCATAACTAAACCATTCCAAATTTCTCACAATGATCATAGAAATAATAGATCCCTAGATTCATCATCAAATTTTACCCCTACAAAACTTAACTGACTGGTAACCATATTAAACTCATTTAAATGGTCCACAACAAATCCACCTTCTAAAAACTTGATATTAAATAAATGTTTCATAAGAAATGCCTTATTTGAGGCCGAGGATTTTTCATATAGTTTGGCCAATGCCATCATTAAACTCTCTATTGTCGTTTCATTCTAAATATTGAAGCTATCGATGTCACGAGGCACAACCGTATTGTTCCAAGTTCCTTTCTGTCGAGAATCTCCCATTCTGCATTTTTAATACTCAATGACTTATTTTTTTTCCACTCAATGGTAGGTACATATCTTTGTGATACAAATAATATTCCATTTGCATCTTCCACAGTGGGTAGTTTTGGCTGTTAAATTTCTTGACCGTAAGCCTACCATCTTCTGCCATTACTCCCAATTGAACAATGAAACCTTCTTTCCTGTGAGCTTATCAGCCAAATAGACCTTCAACTTTGATACAAGTTGTTAGAAAATTATATATTACAGATCAATGAAACCCATAAAAATACGTGGAAATAGAACCACATAAAACACATAAAAAAGGAGAGACACAGATATATGTGGTTCGCCTAACTTGGGCTACGTCCATGGAGAATTAGTCAATCCTTCGTTTATACTATCCTACAAAATGAAGAAACACAACCTATAGTAGATCTATTGTAATATCCTCTACTCTCTCACATAGTCCCCCTTTCTCTTTCTCGCTGAGAATACACTCTCAACACATAGCCACAATACAATTCCCTCGTACAACAAAGGGGTTTCCTTCTATGAAAAAAAAACCCAAAATTAAACATAAGTTCTACCGTCGGATAATTCGCCTAATGAATGGCACAGATTGACTAAGAAATTACAATATTTTACAAGGAAATTTTATATCTATTTTTAGCTTCGAGGGCGTTGTCCCTGAACCCTCGTCGGGGGACTACTTTCCCTTGAACCCCTCATTCGGGGGGGCGGGGGGGAGGGTGGGCCCGCCTAAACCCTCGTAGGGGTTGGGGGGGGGGGGGGGGGGGGGTGTGAGAGTCCCCCTCGCTTGGAGGGGTGTAAAATCTTCCTAGGGTACATCCAGCTAAAAAAAAGACCTCTAAATAAGGATGATAATCAAGCTCCACACCCAACAATGAAATATAAATCAAACTATTCCCTTGCAACTTTTTAGGCAACATGTGACATATGTTTGGTTAGGAAGCACAACTAACCTATTAACCATTACCCATAAAAATATGAAAGTGTGTGTGGGGAGAGACCACATTGGTCCCCCACAAGATATGAAAATTTGATGATCATTGAAGTCCAAGAAACACTATCCAACAAGAGCACCCTTTATGGGGCACAGTAAGTAAACAATGACATGATGGAGAAGAGAGTGCATTCCCAAAACTAAGCTGCATTCCTATACGCTTGAATGCATGTTTTATTCTAAGAGAGATTCCCACATGCAGAACACATTATTATGGGAGAGATTCCTTCATTAAACATAGAGTGCTCATTATTATGGGAGTGATTCCCTCATGCAACATATAGTGATCAGTATTCTGGGAGTTATATGACATGCATCACATAAATATTTCTAATGTTGTACATTATGCATTGCACATGAATTCCACACTAAGCTAGCAAGGCCCACCACTCCTGAGGCTATTATAAGATTGTATTGGAGCATCCTCTTCTTTATATAAAGAAGAGGAGAGTGCACTAGTTAGATATGGAAGACAAGAGAAGTCAATATTATTTGTAGTAATTATTATGTGTAGAATTGTTATGTAGGTATTTTTTGTGGCATGTTTAATGTGAGTTAGAGCATGAAGTTTCTCTTTTGTGTCTGCAACCTATCCATTACATCAACTATTTTTGTCGTTCATTCAATCTTTGTAGATGGAATCTAATGGAGAGTCAACTATAGTAGTAGTATGACTCTTCTACTATGTGTAGTATGGTTTTGGAGTGAGAATCTTGTGTTTATACCAAGTTCTGTAAGTTCTCTTTTCCATAGCTAAAATAATAGAATGTGATTACTGCTACAAGTTTCTAGTACCAGGAAGACTTTGTCACATCAACCGTTGTATTTCATTCAATGTTTGTGCAAGGATTCTACTTTAGAATGAGATAGAGGAGTTTGCCACTATTTTATAGTATGGTATTTGACTGAAAAGATTGTGTAGAGGGATTCAACTGGAGAGTGTGCTAGAGTATTAGAGTGATTATGTTACTATCCGATAATATATTTTTTGTGAGGCGCTTGTGTGCATACCATATTACCAAGTTGTGTAATTTCTTTTATCCATAGCTAAAAATAAAGAACGTGATTACTACTACAAATTTCCAATATGATGTTCTCAATCTCCAAATTATTATTTATGGAAGTATAAACACTATTTCTTAACTATTACAATCTCATATCATGATAGATAGTGTCTACACTCTTTATTTTTCATACAATCCTTCATTTATGCACATTTATTATTTTAATAAGTTTTTCCGAATATTCAATTCTTAATTGTACACATTAAATCTTTGAATGCATATTTTATTATTTGAAAAATTCAACACTAGTTATTATCTAAAAAATCTTCTTCGATACGTAGATAGGAAAGGAATCTAACACTCAAAGGTGTTTAGAGATAGAAAATGTGCCAGGCCAAATGGAAAAAATAGTATTGGTTATATAGAATGAAAGGGAATTTCAATAGCAATTGTTAGGAGGGAACACCTAAATACATATTCTAGTGGAGAATAATATGAAAATGCACATTATCTAAATACCTAATATTTGACTGAACTAAAAATAGGGGTTTCAAATTGGGTTGATAGAAAATACATGAAACAACACAAAAAACAATTCTATTTAAATTGAAACACAATGCTTTCAAATGAATCATTTAAAGTATTTTGAGTTTGTAGCAGTAATCAATTATGTCAAATATAGCATAATTCTCACAAATGGACAACTTCCTACAAGAACCAATCACCCAAAACTTAACTATCGCCACACAGACCAGAAATGAGCATTTCTTTCAATTCAAGTTCTTTTTTGAACTAAAGCACAAAAGTTTTTTTAATAGGAATTTAAAAAATAATCAACTAGCTTCCCATTTCATATGTCAAAGTAGCAATGTTTTTCAGGTATTTCTATATTAGTTTTGAGAGGAAGAAATTTTTTAAACATACAATTCAAGGAGAATAAGGTACCTCGCCTAGATCCCTCCTCAAGAAATTGTACGAACTCATCTATTCTTTCTTGATTGAAACAAGTGGTTTCCCATGGGTTAGTCTCTACCTACGGAAAAGTGTCCATAATAATTATTTTTCAATTGTGACTTTATAAAGTGAAAGTGACTTTATAAGTGGTAAAGTCAATATTAAATTATAAAGTGAAAAGTGACTTTAGACATAAAGTACAATGTGGGTACTTTATTTAATGGGTGAGTTAAAAAATAGAAAGTGAGAATTAATTCACATTTATTCTCATCCCTTGATCTAAATGAATCTGAGCCATTAGATGTTAGGGTTTCCCAAAATTCATTTATGGAAACAAAAGAGGGAAAAGAAAAGAGAAACTACATTCATTCATTCTTCATGAGTAGATTGGAGAAAGGAGTTTGAGAGCTGGAGAGAAGTTCTGAAAGAGAAATTTGTTACAGCAAGCTAAAGGAGTGATTTCTAGGCAAAGTTGGACACGAAAATCAAGGCATTGAAGACAGCAGAAGGACAGTTTGAAAAAAAAATTAATGTTGTGAGTTGCACGTAGTTCGATGGTTTTTTTTTTAGCCAAAAAAAATTGGGAAAAAAAAATTCATATATTCCATACGGAATATGTACAATACAGTCTGCGTCCTTACAATACTAGTTCAGATTTATGTGGGCATGAAAATCGAGGCAAAGTGGGCACAATTTTCAAGGAGTTTTGGGTTGAAGAGATAAGTTGCATCTTGTTGTTTTGTTTTGTCTGCAAATTTATTTCTCCTGAACTTGAAAGATAAATAAATTTAAAAATCTCTCTAACAGGTTTTTCCTAGGTCTTAGTTGACCAAAAATCAGTCTGTATTTTTTATGTGTTGCTGCTTTGTTTATGTCCATATTTTTTTTCAACATGTGTTGATAGTTCCATGTATTTTAATCTTAAATTTCATTTCCAAAATTATATATGTTGAATGTAAGTTTATGGGAAAGGGAATTTAACTGAATGGGAGTGATAAGCTAAAATTAAAACCGAGTTGGGATTGTAGGAAAATTTTTAGTCATCAAATTCCAACATGGTATCATAGTACAAGATGAAAATTGCAGTTTAAATAGCAGACAATAGTTTTGGACAACAAACTAAATTTTTGGACAGAAAACTAATATTTTGGGACAAAAACATGAAATTTCATACAAACTAAACTTTCGGGACAGCAAGGTATGCTGGAAACTTCATTTCTCTAATTTCTTGGTTTTGTGAATTCTGGATAGTATTCATGGCCATGTTCTTAAGGATAGAGGACAGACTCGATGGGATATCCAACTATGTCATTTGGAAGGACAGAATTCAGACAATGTTTGAGGAGGCAACTATTTGGGACATAGTGCAGCAAGAGGTTATACCTCTTACTGATGGAGATGAACTTTTTGAATTCACAAAAAAATAATGCAAAGGAAAAAAGGATTTTGATGGATATTCGAAAGGATCATATGGTTCCTTAGGTGAGAGGAAACACATATTCATATCAGATGTGGACAACTCTAACCACTCTCTATCAATGTACTAATGAGAGAAGGAAGATGGTACTCAAAGAAAAATTGAAGAACATCAGGATGACAAAGGTTGAAAGTGTAGTTCATTATCTTGGTAGAGTCAAACAGGTACATGATGATTTGACTGCTATTGGTGAGGTAGTTTCACCCACAAAGTTAGTCAAGAGAGTCTTTGTGGGACTTCTTAAGTTTTGGGAGGTCTTTGGAGATATTATTACCTCTAGGGATAATCTTCCCAATTGGGACAGATTCTGGGATGATTGTGTGCAGCATGAGATACAAAATACTAGTAGTGGTGGGGTGAAGATAGCAGATGAGGAGGATGTAGCCTTGACAATTAGGGGGAAGAACAAAGGGAAGGCCAATAAAGTGGCCTCATCTGATGGGGCTAAGGGAAAGGAGAAGAAGAAGAAAGATACGGATATGTACAAAGTCAAATGTTGGGCATGTAAAAATATGGGACACTATGCTACTACGTGTCCTGAGAGGAAAAACAAAGGGGAGAAGGGTACTACAACTTTAGCAGAGGTGGAGCAGTTTTCTTCAAAGTTTGACATGGATTTTGAATTTATTATTTATACACCTAGTAGGAGTAAATCATCTGATGTGTGGTACATAGACAGTGAGGCTTCCTGCCATATGACAGGTGCATGAGACTTATTTTCAGAGCTTCCAGAGAGGGCACTTGATATTGAGATTGTACTAGGAGATGACCACACTGTGAGAGTTTTTGGTGTGGGGACTGTGAAATTTGAGAGGGATTCTTTGATTCCATTGAATTTCATGGTTGTTTTGTATGTTCTAGGGATGAAGAAGAACTTGATTTCAGTGTCTGCTATGGAGGAGAAGGGGTTTGACGTCACCTTCTCAAGATCGTAGGTATTGATGCATCCCATGGGAGCTTCCATCACTTTGGAAAAAGTGATTGGAGTACGCTCTGGGAAACTATACAGGTTAAACTTTCAGTCGGTAGGAGCATTGGTGAGTATCACATCTGGTAGCACTCACACTAGTACCACTACAAGTAGAGACTTGTGTGAGTTATGGCACCAGAGGATGGCGCATATGCATCATGGGGATTTAAGAGTTTTGAGGGAGATAACTACTAGAGTTCCTGATTTTAGTGTCGAGCATTATGATGTCTGCATAGGGTGTGCTTTGGGAAAGTACACCAAGTTACCATTTCCAACAAGCGACAACAAATCTACAAGTATACTAGTCTTGATTCATACTGATATTAGTGGTCGTATGTCTCATGTATCCATGGGTGGTTATGATTATTATTTTATATTCATTGATGACTACTCTAGGAGTGCTTGGATATATTTCCTGAAGACCAAGGTTGAGGTCTTCAGTCGCTTTAAAGAGTTAAAATCTCTTGTGGAAAAGTATACATGTAGGAAGATATAGGTCTTGAGGTCAGAAAATGGTGGTGAGTACACTGATGGTGGGTTTTCTGACTTTTGTGCACATGAGGGCATTAGGAGAGAGTTCACGGTTCCTTACAACCCCTAGCAGAATGGGGTGTCTAAAAGGAAGAACATAGCTATTGTTGGGGCTTCTAGAGAAATGATTCATGATCAAGGGTGGCCTTTTTTTTGTGGGTTGAGGCCTACAATACTGTTGTTTATCTTTAGAACATGAATCCTCATAGAGTATTGGGGAATATGACTCTAGAGGAAGCATTCAATAGAGAGAAGCTTCATGTGGGACATCTTTGTATCTTTGGATGTCTCACATATTCTAATATCCCCAAGGAGCAGAGGATGAAACTGGAAACCATGGAAGAGAAAGGTATATTTATGGGTTACAATGAGACTTTGAAGGCCTATAGAATCAACATTCCTTCTAAATGGAGAGTGGTGATTAGGAAGGATGTGAAGGTCGGGGAGGAGAGGTCCTATTGGAGATCACAAGAGTATGATGAGAAAGATTCACGGGCTTCTCCTCAGTAGGGAGGTTAGGTACAGGGAGCAGGACCTTAGGGTTCTGAATTGAATGGTACATGAGGTACTTGAGTGTTAGTGACATCTGGGGCACGAGTGGCGATTTCATCGAGCACTTCTTTAGGGATTCCACTGGTACAAAGTTCACATGGCACTTCAGCTAACACAGGCACAAGTTCTTCGAGGACAAGTGTTGGTATAGGCACTAGGGTCAATTAGCAGACCTTCAGGTTCACTAGAATGGGGGGGGAAGAGGATGAGGTTCCCTATAGAGAAGCTTCTTCAGGTAAGAGGAGGCCCAAGTGGCTTCAAGAAACCTTGAAGGAAGCGAAGTCCTTTGGTCCTTCAAAGAGGGTGAACAGGGAGAGTGTACCACCTGAGTATTTTTGCAGCTATGTAGCCAAGGCTACCAACATTGTTGACTCTAAGCCTACTAGCTATGAGGAGGCTTCCAACCAAGAGGTATGGAGAGAGGCTATGGTGGAGGAGTATGCCTCTATGATTAAGATCAATGTTTGTGACGTGGTGCTTAGGCCTGAGGGAAAGTCAGTTGTGACTTCTAGGTGGCTCTACAAGATCAAGCATGCTGCGGATGGCAGCATTAAGAAGTTCAAGGCCAGGTATATGGCTAGAAGGGTCTCACAGATAAATGGATTTGACTATTATGAGACCTTTGCTCCCATATCTCGGTACACTTCTATCCGTTCAATTATTTATATTGCTACAGAAATAGGTTGGCATATCCATTAGATGGATGTGAAGACTACTTTTATGAACGGAGTTATAGAGGAGGAGGTCTATGTTGAGAAACCACAGGGATTTTAGGTACTTGGGCAAGAAACCCATGTATATCGGTTGAGGTGAGCACTCTATCGACTTAAGCAAGCTCTGAGAGCTTGGTATTTGAGGATTGATACTTACTTGCAGCAAATGGGTTTCATGGAGAGTAATGCAGATCCGAACCTATACTACATTATTGTAGGGGATGATCCGCTCATTCTTGTGCTATATGTTGATGACTTGTTCATTACTGGGGTAGAGAGACTAATTAGTGGTTGCAAGGAGGATATTTCTATGGAGTTCAAGATGAAAGACATTGGGCTCATGCATTACTTTTTGCGGCTTAAGGTGTGGCAGGAGGAGGGACATATCTTTTTGGGTAGGGGCAGTATGTTGTGGATGTGTTGAGAATATTTCACATGGTAGACTGTAGATCCATGTCTACACCTATGATCACTAAATGGAAGAAGCTTCATGCTTCATATTCTAGCTTGGTGGACCCCACATTGTATAGGCAACTTATTAGGTCCTTGATGTATCTGATCAAGACTAGGCCAAATATATGCTTTGCAGTGAACACACTTATCCAATTCATGGTTGAGCCCAGGAGGGTGCACTGGGTAGCTTTAAAGCACATTCTTCGCTACGTGCAGGGGAATGTTGATTATGGTTTGGACTATAGGCGAAGACATGGAGTAAGGTTGGCAAGTTACAAAGATTCAGATTGGGTAGGGAGTGCTTCTGACAGGAAAAGAACTTCAGGGTGTTGCTTCAGATTGGGTTCAACAGTTGTTTCATGGTTCAGTCGAAATAAAAAGTCAGTTTCTTTGAGCTCTTCTGAGGTTGAGTGTATGGCTGCTGGCTAGGCTAGTTGTGAGGCCATTAGGCTTCTCAAGTTATTGTATGTACTATTTGATCAGGAGTTGAGACCTATGGTTATTCCCTGTGATAATCAGAGTTTCATTAAACACACGGAGAATCCAGTGTTTCATGACAAGTAAAAACACATTGACATCTAATATCATTTCATCAGGGACTATTTTCAAAAGGGGGTAGTGAAGTTGGAGTATATATTGAGAGATGAGTAGGTGGTGGATGTTCTCACGAAGTCCTTGCCAAGAGGTAAGCATTTCCATTTCAGGGACAAGATGGGTGTGGTGAGAAACACATTCCTTGGTAATAGGGAGTGTTGATTTTTAATGTACCTTGGACAATTGGTTTAGCATGGGTTAGTCTCTACCTAGGGAAAAGTGTCCAAAATAATTATTTTCAGAAGTGTGACTTTATAAGTGGTAAAGTGAATATTAAATTATAAAGTTAAAGTGACTTTATAAGTGGTAAAGTCAATATTAAATTATAAAGTGAAGAGTGAATTTAGACATAAAGTACAATGTGGTTACTTTATTTAATGGTTAATTTAAAAAACAGAAAGCAATAATTAAATGCACATTTATTCTCATCCCTTGATCTAAATGAATCTAAGCCACTAGATCTTAGAGTTTCCCAAAAGTCATTTAGGGAAAAAAAGAGGGAAAATAAAAGAGATACTGCATTCATTAATTATTCATGAGAAGACTCGAGAAAGGAGGCTGAGGGTTGGAGAAAAGTTCTGAAAGAGAAATTTGTTGTAGCAAGCTGAAGGAGTGATTTCTGGGAAAAGCTGGGCATGGAAATCAAGGCATAGAAGACAACAAAAGGTACAATTCAAAAAAAAATTAATGTTGTGAGCTACATGCAGTTTGAGGGTTGTTTTTGAGCAAAAAAAAAAAAAGAATTTGTATAGTCTATACAGTGGTACAGAAATCTGTACAATCTATACTAAATCCATGAAGCACAGTCGTCTCCGTACAATATTGTTTCAAATTCAAGGGGGAATGGAAATTGAGGAAAAGCATGCATGGTTTTCAAGGAGTTTTGGGCTGAAGTGATAAGTTGTATCTTGTTGTTTTGTTTTGTTTGTAAATGTATTTTTCCTGAACTTGAAAGATAAATAAATTGGAAGAGCTCTCTAACAGGTTTTCCCCGGAGAATATTGAAGGGGTTTTGCCTGAGTCTAAGTTAACCAAATTGGTGTGTATTTTTTATGTGTTGTTGGTCTGTTTATGTCCATATTTATTTTCAACATGTGTTGACAGTCCCATGTGTTTTAATGTGGAAATTTCATTTCTAGAATTTTATATGTTGAATGTAAGTTTATGGGAAATGGAATTTAACTAAATAGGAGTGAGAAGGTGAATTTAAAATTGGGTTGGGATTGCAGGAAACATTTTATTCATCAAATTTCAACATGAAATATTCTCTCTACAAAACCAATCACGACATTAAGAATCCTACTATAAATAACTCTATTTGTAGCATATAATAAGAGAAAATAGATGGCAGCAACTACGTCTATTCTCACTAATTCCAAAGTTGCATCATTGCATACACAACATCAGAAATGTCATTTTTCCATTTTATAATTGGCTACAAGGTCTTAATTTGGAGTGAAAATTTTTTAAAAGCAGAGACAAAATAATCATGATATTGATTTCCAGAGTAAATGTCACAAAACTTGACCATCAAACAATCATAAACGCACACAAAACCCTAACATTACTTTATTTTCACAAAGCTTCATTGTTTTTTTTTTTCATAAACCAAGTACTTCATTTAACTAACTTGATTATGAATAATTTAAAATGAAAAAATATTCAAAATCATTATTTATAAATTGTAATGCACCAAAAATAGATCAAATGAAAGGTAAGCATTGTGGCTATTTCAAAAAACATGACATGCAATAACGAATTTATTAGATAATGGTAGCCATCGGAGTAACTCATGTCATTCAATCCAAAATATACCCACTCATATTATGATAGCCAAAATATTTTGGGGTTTATATGAGATTGATTATCATTCTTGACTATATATTATGGAGAGGTCCAAAAAGCCCATTAGCTTTGACCAGTAACCAATGTTTTGCAAGCTTGTACCAACTACATCGATAATCTCAAAAGTTGAAATCATCAAGTCCATGTTTTTGTGTAACTATACGAGGCCTGCAATGCCTTACGAGTAATTTTGTAGTATTATATTTCGTAATTGTGCTCCTCCTTTAAAGACCTTCAGTGCTCCTACTTCTGAATCACTTCCACCAATGCTTGATAGCATAGAGTGTTCTACAAAATATATCTTTCCTCCTTGGTTCAATAAGGCATTGATATAATGTGAAATAATCAATATAATGCTATAGACATACATCGCAAATGCATTCAAGGATACACTAACCATATAAACTGTTTGTAATTTTCTCCATCTTTGTCTTAACGCACCCTTACTTCTTAAAGTTGAAGTTTGTCTAATTTCTCCACTTTCCATTTCATATTTTGTAGGCCAAGGCCATTGGGGAGGCATGGAGCAATTTCATGATAAAGGAGCTCATGATTTCGAATGTGTGTGACTACATGTTCCATCTCCTTACCAAGTATTTCAAGTTATTGATACAAACTAGTGGTTCCAAAAGCATCCAAAGAGGTATGTCCTCAATCCATGTTGTGCTCCAAAAATAATAGAGGTGGGAGAAGGTTCATATCAAACCAATCCTTGAGTTACAAACACTAAAGGAAATACCCACTCTTTTCTTGAACACAAGGAAAAATGTGTTCAACTAATTTCTTAAAGTACTTAAATAATTGTTATAAACTTAATAGTTATGATTTCCCTATCTACAAGTCAGAAAACCTATTACTGCACTAATCAAAGAGACCCTTTCTAGATATTCTTTTTTGATTGAAAACAACCCTAATGCTCATGAAAATGAATATAGAAAGGAAATAATAATTTATTTGAACCAATAAATATGTGTTTCTTTTTGTCTCCCAACTACAAAGTTTATCTGTAGTAAGTTTGAGCATATTTATAAATTTCATTCTGACATGTATCGGTGTTGTCACAGACAAAATATATGTTGAACTCTCTACCTCATCAATGAGATTGAAGATTATTTTATATTGTGAATATCCAACACTTATGGTGAAACCATTATACTATGACTTCTTTTCAAGAGAACTTAAGCCCATTACACATTGACGGATTGTAGATTTCTGTGGTGTAGATTTTTAGAATCACAGCTCGGAATCTCCACAGTTCCCATTACACATTCTTGAACTATTAGGCTTCACAAAAATTGTGATTCCATCAAGTTTTCCATTGATTGGAGAAAAAATCACACAGTGTTATGAAACCAACTCCAAAAATAGAAGAAAAGAGAGATCAACGCCTTAGAAATCATCCACTTCGAGGGGGAACCTCCTTTACATTACATAAATGAACAATTCTTGGATGTTACAAATGAAAAAACTTTATTTCTATATATAGGAGTCCATGGGGTCACAATATAATCGTAGCCGACCTAACAATAATAATTTAAGGGCACAAAAATAACAATAGTGGCTTTTATGGGGCACAATAATAACAATATAGGGCTACAAAGGTACAAAAATAAAAATAAGAGGGCTACACTAACAACAATAAGGGACTAAACTAGTAATATAGGGACCTAATATGCCCCTCTCCTTCAAAAAATTGTTGTCCTCAATGTTTGAGTAGCTCTGGATGCTTTTGTATAAAATTCTCAGCCTCCCATGTGGAATCTCCAGTGGGTAAGTTCTTCCACTTGATGATATACTCTGAACTTGATCCATTTCATAGTTGTCGAGTTTTTGTTTTCATGACTGCTTCAGGTTCCAATATGATTTTTCCTTCCTCATCAAGTTCTGGCAATATTGTTTGAACTGGAAGTTTGTCAACTATAACCTTATTTAAGCATGAAACATGGAAAATTGGGTGTACTCGACAAGAAGCAGGAAGCTCCAATTTGTATGCCATAGTACCAAACTTTTGCTACAACCAGTAATGACCATAGTACTTTGGCGATAATTTATTATCCTTCTTAGCTTGTTTGAGGGACATTTGTTTGTACGGTTGTAGCCGTAAAAATACCCACTCTCCTACATCAAAAAAATTATCGCTATGATGTTGTTATGCCTATTGTTTCATTTGATTTTGTCCCAAATTTAAGTTATCCTTGAAGAGTTGGAGAACTTATTTTTGATGCTCAATGTGATCTTCCACTGCTTGAACCTTAGAATTTTCTCATAAAGATGATGTGATGGACAGTGGATGATATCCATAAAGTGCCATAAATGGGGTCATTTTTGCTGCACTATGGAAGGAAGTGTTATATCACCATTCAGCTAGAGGTAACAACTTGACTTATTGTGTTTTTTTATCATATATAAAACAATGAAGATATCCTTTGAAACATTTTTTCACTATCTCAACTTTCCCATCGGATTGAGGATGAAAATATGAGCTACGAGCTAGTTGAGTACCCAAACAA